>OX456985.1:32374567-32684946 GCA_949752695.1 Melanostoma scalare
CAATGGATTAGCTTAATCTATGTACTGGAGTGAGCATTTATTAAGTAAATAGTATGCTTATGCACAGGAACAGTCGTAAGTTATCGGACTGATTTGAAATAAAAATTACTACAGCTCGGCCAGCCTGATCGAGTAATCGCCCCGATTACATTTTCTTTTGTTGATTACTGAAAGTTTCTCTGTATACGACAATAATGTTATTAAGTTCTTTTTTTCTTACAGAATATGAATATTTTCATTGAATTTGTTAAAATTTTTATATTATATACATTTATATAAAGACAAGTAATAAAACATGCGAACATGTTTAAATAATTTAACACTTATTATGAATCATTTAGACTAAGTTGACAATTGGAAATAAATGGTTTGTTCAGTAAAATTATTAGTATTAGTATCTTAACTTTGAAGTTGTCAATCCTTAGGTATCAGACTGATCAGAATCTCTGTTAGCATCGACGTCTTCATCAAGCATCAGATCACATGATTTAGTCAAGAATGGTCGCATATTAGCCGGTGAAGAGACTCCTCTATATGGCAAACGTGTTAACTGTAGGCCATCTATATCTTTAATTAAATATCGGTCATTAGGCATTACTTTCTCTATTTCATATGGTCCTTTATATTTTGCAAATAGTTTCTTGTTAATACCGGCGGTACTGACAACATTTTTTATCATGACATAGTCTCCCTTGCTATATGCTAGGGGTTTCTTATGCCGCCTATCATAATACATCTTGTTAAAGTTTTGACTCTTTTCTATGTTTTCGCTGGCTTTGTTCCTAATGCTATCAAACTGTATTCTTTTAGCTCCTATGCGTCTGGTTAAAAACTCCTTAACGCGATCACAAAGTTCGCCTTTCTGATTCGTACCGAATAAAAGGGTGCTAGGCGAAAAACCTGTGCTACGGTTCAAAGTGTTATTAAGGGCGAATTCGACTTTCGCAACACACTTGTCCCATCCACTAGTTGTGTTGGAATCGCATTCCTTTGCCAACATGGGAACAAGAATTCGATTTATCCGTTCGATTTGGCCATTGGATTGTGGAGAATGTGTTGCTACTTTAATGTGTTGAACGTTGCTCGAATTCAAAAAGTCTGAAAACTCCTTTGAAGTGAAACAAGATCCACGATCGGATATAATTCGGTTTGGCCTTGAATAGTTTTGAAAATATGACTCTAAGCAAATAACTGCTTCTTTAGTTTGTGTGGTTTTTACAGGATAGAGCTTTAGAAATTTTGTGAAGCCATCTATAACACAAAGAAGGTGTTTCTTGCTTCCTGATGACAAAGGACCTAAGTGGTCAATATGCAGGGTGTCAAAAGGCATATTTCCTTTTGGAATGGAATGCAATATTCCTTGAGTTTTTCCCGAGTCCGGAGAGAAATAAATGCATTTCAGACAGGTTTTAATATAATCTCTGACTTTGTCCTTCATTTTAGGGAACCAGTAGCTTGCAGACAAATGTTCAAAACATTTTTCAACCCCTAAGTGGCACATTGCTTCATGATGTGTGCGTATTACCTGACATTCCATGTTTGCAGGGACATAGAACAGAAATTTATCATTAGCCTTGCGATATATCAAACCATCAATCATCTGAAAATATTTATTTTCAGCTTTCTCTAACTCTTTAACAATCAAAACTATTTTAGGATCCATTCTCTGCGAAGACGCCAATATAAACTCAAAGGATTCATCGTCAACATGAAGTATGTTGAATGATCTACTAAGAGCATCAACGTGGGCCATTATGTTCCCTTTACGGTGCTCTACCTGGTAATCAAAGTTTTGCAACTCTAACGCCCAACGAGAAATGCGCGGATTTAGTGACTTTTTGTTTAGAGTCAGGGTCAGTGCTTGGCAGTCAGTGACTATTTTAAAAGGTATTCCAATAAGGTAAATTCTAAACCTTCTTAAAGCATAAATTATGGACAGAGTTTCAAGCTCATAGCTATGATACTTGCTTTCAACTTCCGTCGCTCGTTTAGAAAAATAGAAAATTGGATGAAATCTATTATCCTTTTGCTTTTGAAGAAGTACTGCTCCATACCCTAAGCTACTAGCATCACAATGCAGCTCAGTTGAATTATGAGGGCTATAAATGGAAAGAACTGGAGATTCTGTGAGCTTAGACTTTAAAATGTTAAAAGATTCTATTTCTTTAATACCAAACACGAATGGTGCATCTTTCTTTAAAAGTTCATAGAGTGGCTTAGCAAGGTTTGAGAAATCTTTTATAAACTTGCGAAAGTAGGAACAAAGTCCTATATAACTGTGGACATCCCTAGTGCACCTGGGAACTGGAAAATTTTTAATAACGTCAATTTTCGTTGCGTTTGGTCTGACACCGAGTTCATTAATTTTGTATCCCAGGTATTGTATTTCAGTTTGTAAGAAATCACATTTGTCAGCTCTAAGTTGCAAATTATTTTCTACTAAAACCTTAACAACTTCTTGTAAAATATCTAGATTTTCTTCAATAGTTTCTGTAGCGATCAAGAAATCGTCTAAATAGCTTAGAATTTTACCTCTAGAAATCAAGTCCTTAAATACGTGTTTAATAAATCTTTCGAAAACAGAAGGACCATTTTTAAGCCCAAAAGGCATCTTCACATATTCGAATTGTCCAAGAGGTGTTGTAAATGAAGTATACTTAATTGAACTCTCTGACATGTTAACATTATGAAAACCATCTATTAGGTCAAGAGATGTGAAAAACTTTTTATCTTTGAGACGATCGATGTGATCTTTAATTAGTGGTAAGGGTTAATTGTCCCTTACCGTCATTTTATTAAGCTCACGGTAATCAACACAGAGCCTCAGCTCCCCATTTTTCTTTTGAACAAGAACTATAGGCGATGCAAATGAGGATGTCGATTCTCTAATAATTCCCTTTTTTATTAAGTTATCCAAAATCTTTTGGAGTTCAATTTTGTGTGCATATGGCAACCTCCTAGGTGGGCAATGATATGGAGATTCTTTGGATAAAACTATTTGCATTTCAAATTCGTTTTTACGTTTCTTCAGATCATTTGAAATAGAGAAAGCGGGTGTCATTATCCTAACAACTTTTTCTTTAATAACCTTTGGTAAATTTTCATTTATTTTAAGATCTAACTTACTCACATCACAACTCACGTCAATGTTTAAAATCTGGGACACGAAGTTGTCGTCTTCACTCTCACTAATCAGCTCTTTATCTTGACTTGTAACCGAAATCTTGAACGTCAGATGATAGGTCCGATGATCGTGAACGTCAGATGATACGTAGAGATCCTGATCAATTTCATTTGAAATATTCGCCTTTTGTTGTTTTAACACCAAACCATTTCTTTCCATAAAGTCTCTACCTAGAATTATGGGATAGCTCATTGAATTATTTTTGACAACTAACATTTGCAAATTTATAGATGAATTTTCATAAGATATGATACTACGTATACTTCCCAGAACATCCAAAGGGCTATTATTTACTCCAACATAACTGTGACCTCTGATGTCCAAAGTTGATATTAAAATCGGTGGCAGAAATTGAATCTGAACAAAACTGATAGGGCTGCCCGAATCCAATAGCGTCAATAGAGTTGTTGATGTCTTCATTTGGTCATTGATAAATGTATAGCTGATGCATTTCTCAAACTCGTTGCTGGATAGTTTCTTCTTCTTTGGATGCGACTTTAAACTGTCTGACAACTTCAGATGCCTTCCGATATCCACTTGATTTTTTGCGTTTACAACCATAACTGAATTTTTGACTGTGCAGTTTGGCGATATGTGACCTAACTTGCCACACTTAAAACAAGATACTTCTCTTCTCTCTGGGGCTGGTCGATTATTGCTGCGATTAAAAACATTAGCGCCAACATCTGCTCGCTTAGGTGGAGTGCTGCGTGCATGCAAATTATGTGGTACAACTCTTGATGGTTTGTTATCAGAATAACTGTCGCGGCAATTGTTTCTTATCTTTTCATATTTTCGTAAGGCTAACTTTAACTCTGCGATGTTATTGGCGTTATAGAGAATTGTTTTATTGATCTCAACATCTGCAATACCTTTGATTATGAACTGAATTATGTCTTCCTCTTCAATTTGACTTTGTGAAGCAATTTCTAGCATTGAGAGAACATACTGCTGGTATGTCTCGTCTCGACGTTTTTTTCTATTTTGAAGATCGCTGTATACATCTGCCTTGGTGACATTCTTTTTAAACTCATGCACCAAATAATTTGTTAGATCTTGCCAACTTCTCGGTATGATTGTTCTCATGTATAGTTTAGCCGTACCTGTTAGAAGTCTTTTTCCATAAAGAAATTTATTCCTTTCGTCCAAACCTAAGATTTCCGAACATTCTTCAAACTGTTCTATCCAACGCTGCACAGGTAAGTTGTCATCACCACTAAAAGCTGGAATGGAGTCCTCAATATCTCTGAAGCAAACCGAAGCCGACCTTACACTGGGTGCTGCCTCCTCTAATTGCAGTTCACGAAGCTGTCTTTTTAGTTTAGCAATTTCCTCTTTCTTTTTAACGATTCTACGAAGTTTTTCTAACTCCTCGTCCAAAACTTCATCTTCTGAGCGTTGATCCTCAACACTGTCCTCATCATCATCAGCAAACTGATCGGCAAACTCTGGACTTGATTCCTCAGAAAAATCTTGCACTAGTTTTCTTAGCTCAATTTCTGTGAAACCTGCTACTGCCTCCTGCACACGAAGCTTCAATTCAGCTTTTGAACCTTTTGTTGCAAGCTGTAAAGATCTTAATACAGCCTTAAGAATGACAACAGTTGCTGAATTCAGAAACAAAGTCCACACTTCAGACATTTCGTTTTTATATTAAACTATGCTTTACGAAAGATTACAAAAAAAACTTTACTAAACAGAACACCAGCTAATGCTTTATGAAAACTTTTTTTTTTTTATGCACGTTCAGTCAGGTATCCCACTTCTGAAAAATTGTAGGCTATATATTTGTAAAGGAAAAGACGACTTGTTCACGTTGGTGGTTCTTTATTGAATGTCTTACAATTTTATCATTTGATTTAGAGAAACGTTGCAAATATACGGTAGTACAATAGCGGATGGATCATTCGATCATTCGGTCCAATGGCAAAAGATAAGCAATGGATTAGCTTAATCTATGTACTGGAGTGAGCATTTATTAAGTAAATAGTATGCTTATGCACAGGAACAGTCGTAAGTTATCGGACTGATTTGAAATAAAAATTACTACAAATAATAAATTTTTTTTTGTTTACGTTAAACTTAATTCGCTTTACGAATAATTAGAAACTTTCAACAAGTTCTGAAGCAGTTTTTTTAAATATATTTTCGTTTTCGTGGAATTTTCGTATGAAAATAAATTAATTTTTCAACGACTTCCAAATATTTAATTCAAAAACTGTGGTAAATCGAACAATTTCCAGATAAACTAATTCTTGGAAAGAAATTTATTTTGAAAGTTTTTAAGCGAGTTAAGTTCATCAAAATGACGAGCAAGAAACGGCAGGCTTCACCTAACCAAAACGCAGAACTAGAACAATTAAGACATCAGCGACAAGTTCTTAAAAATAATATTGTGCGAATTAGAACGGCCTTAGAGGAAAAAACGATGTCACTTAATCCAATAGAATTGGAATGTCGGTTAGATATTTTGAATTCATACGTCGATCAGATCATGGTTTGTCAAACTGAGATTGAATCAGCTGATCATAGCGACGTATTCCGCGGAGAGTTAGAAGACATTTGCGTCAGTGCAAAAGCTTTACTGGTATCTAAAGTAAATAAGGGTCGTAAGCCAAGTGGAATTGAATATTCTTTTAGTAATCCACATCACTCGCGCCTTCCAAAAATGTCTCTCCCGAAATTCAGTGGGAAATATTCCGAATACAAAAATTTTATTAGCCTTTTTGAGAGTCTAGTAGACAATGATCCAATGCTTCCCGATATTAAAAAGTTCAATCATTTAATATCATGTTTATCGGGTGAAGCTTTAGGAACAGTAAAAGCTTTCCAAATAACGGAACAAAATTATCCAAAAGCGTTAGCAAGTTTAAAAAAGGCTTATGACAATAATTGCCTTATATTTTTCGACAATGTGTCTACTCTTTTCGAACTAAAAGAAATTCAAAAGCCATCAGCTTCTGCATTGCGCAGCATGATAGACACTGTTTCCGCAATTTATGATTCGCTTCTTTCACTTGGTGATGAAAAGAATATCACAAACGCGATCATAATTCATTTAGTAATGTCAAAGGTTGATTCAATGACAAGATCAAAGTGGGAAGAGCAACTAGATTTCAGTACACTTCCTTTATGGAGTGACTGTGAAGCCGCGCTGAGTAAGCGATATCAGCATCTTTCTGCTGAAGAAGCATCGTCTTCAAAGAATAAAATTTCTGATAGGTCATCAAAACCAAAACATGAGATGAACCATAACAGAAACCAAAGGGCTTCGTTTGCTTGTATAAACCAACAAGCAAATAAATCGAAATGCGTATACTGCAATTCAAGTGATCATTTTATAACGACATGCCAAACCTTCGCTTCAATACCTGTGATGCAACGATTTGAGTTTGCGAAAAGTGTGCCTGTTTGCATCAACTGCCTTCGAAAAGGACACACAGTTTCAAAATGCAAATTAACTCGGTGCAGTGTTTGCAATAAATCGCATCACACATTATTGCACCAATATCAAACTACGTTCAATAGCACACCGTCACAAGGAGCTTCGAGCTTTCAAGCTATGCATGCCTCAGTTTCAAAAGATCAAGTTATTCTCGCTACTGCTATTGTTCAAATTAAAGGCAGTAGTGGTGAATATACGCTAGCTCGAGCGTTACTTGATTCAGGCTCGCAAATCAATTTTGTAACTGAAGAGCTTGCACAAAAATTAAAGCTGCGAAAGGAACAAAAAACATTGAATCTTCTCGGCATCGGTAATGCAAGTACTATAGTTAACAAAAAGGTTCATGCAGAAGTAAAATCAAGATTTAACGATCATTCGTTTTCTGCTGCCTATTGGGTAATGAACTCAATATCGTCATATCAGCCGGATCAAGCAATAAATATTACGAATTGGAATATACCTTCCAACATTCAATTAGCTGATCCTTACTTCAATAAGCCTCAAAAAATTGACTTACTAATAGGAGCGGAAACATTTTTCGAATTATTGTCGGTTGGTCAAATTAAACAAGGCCCTGAATATCCCACTATTCAAAAAACACTTTTGGGTTGGATTATATCCGGAAAATATCCCAAAGGTACAAATTCAAATACCAAACAATGTAATTTGGTATGTCAGTCTGAAGAGCTACCAGACTTAGACAAAATTGTGCAAAAATTTTGGTTACTGGAAGAAATTCCTGGAGAAACGAAAAAGTTTCTAACGCCAGAACAACAGTTGTGCGAAAAACACTTTGTTGATAATACAAAACTTTTGCCTTCCAGTCGTTTCGAGGTTAAACTACCGTTTAAATCGTCTCCAAACTCGCTTGGATCATCGTTTGAAACTGCCAAACGAAGGTTCCTCGCACTGGAGCGAAAACTATCCAAAGATAGCGAGTTAAATGCTATGTATATGGATTTCATGAAAGAGTATCTTTTGTTAGGACATATGTCGCCGACAAATAATGAAATCCCGAAAAGCCCGCACTATTTCATTCCACATCAGTGTGTTTTGCGCCCGCAAAGCACAAGTACTAAGCTGCGAGTTGTTTTCGACGCTTCAAGTCGAACTTCATCTCAATTATCTTTGAATGACATCTTAATGGTTGGGCCAACCATTCAAGAGGAGCTATTTTCGACGTTGCTCCGTTTTCGAATACACAAATACGCCATTACGGCTGATATTACGAAAATGTACCGGCAAGTATGCATTGCTGAAGAGCACTCGATTTATCAGCTCATAGTGTGGAGGCAGCATCCGTCCCAACCACTACAACATTTTCGACTAAACACTGTAACGTATGGCACGTCTCCAGCGCCATTTTTAGCAATACGGTGTTTAAAGATGTTGGGCGATGATAATGAAAAAATATACCCTACTGGTTCGAATATAATTCGAAGAGATTTCTATGTAGATGATCTCTTAACTGGTGCCAATGATCTTGAAACTCTAAAAATAATAAAGTTTGAGATTCAAGAAGTCCTTAAAAAAGGAGGGTTTCAATTGGCTAAATGGTTCTCAAACCATCCAGAGTTCTACAACACTGCGAATACTGAAAAATCTATCAAATTTAATGATTCAGACTCGACCAAAACTCTAGGAACTTGTTGGCATCCAAAAGAAGATACTTTCAGCTTCAATTTGGAAAATAATTTTCATGATCTACGAGCTACCAAGCGAAACATACTATCAGTTTCCGCTCGTCTTTTCGATCCTCTTGGTTTGTTATGCCCCATAGTCACCAAAGCAAAAATCTTACTGCAAGAGCTTTGGATTGAAAAAATTGATTGGGATGAGTCGATTCCATTGCGCCTTGATACAAGTTGGCAAAATTTCAAAACCAATTTATCTCAACTGGGCGAGATAAAAATTCCAAGGTTTGTCGAAACTCATTCGAACGCAAAAATACAAGTTCATGGGTTTGCCGATGCTTCGATAAGAGCCTATGGTTGTTGCATATACATTCGCAGCCAAAGCTCAGACGGTATCAAGTCGACGCTTCTAACAGCAAAGTCTAAGGTGGCCCCTTTGAAAACAAAATCGCTTCCGCGATTAGAACTTTGCGCAGCGCATACTCTTGCCAAATTATGGACAAGAGTAAAGGCGATGTTGAATTTTGACGTTGAAGAAGTTATTTTCTGGACGGATTCCGAAATAACACTGCATTGGATAAAAACACATCCAACTGCCCTTGCAACCTTCGTTGCAAATCGAGTGTCCGACATCCAAGAGTTGACCCAAAAAGTATCATGAAAACATGTACCAACAAAACAAAATCCAGCAGACATTGTGTCAAGAGGCTGTAATGTGGATGAACTCAATGCGTCCATTTGGTTCAACGGTCCAAAGTTCTTATTGCAAGAACCATCATCGTGGCCGGTCAATACGCATTTTGAGTTGTCTCCAGAAGATAAAGCCCTTGAAAAACGGAAAACAAACATAGCTCTACTAGCAGTAGAAAAACCTCGGACCAAACTTTTAGAAGCCATTGAAGAAGAAACTTCATATATCGACTTGGTAAATACATTTGCGTATGCGATGCGATTCTTAAAAAGATTATAAAACAAAACAGAAGTTCTCGAAGAATCGCCAACGGCAAAAGAGTTAAATCTGGCGTTTCTTAAAATAGTCGAAACTATCCAAAATTATGAATTTGCAGATGAAATTCAAAAACTTAGGAAGAAAGTTTCATTACAACCCAGTATTCAAAAATTAAATCCATTCATTCACAATTATAGTGAAGAGAATTTTTCGTTTTCGTTAATTCGAGTTGGCGGTCGTTTGTTAAACGCAGCAATTGAATATGATGCCAAATTCCCACTTTTGCTGACCAAAAATTCGCCGTTTGCAAAAACATACTTAACGTATCTCCATCGAAAGAATTACCACGCTGGTTCTCAAGCGATGGTGGCATTGCTTCGAGAAAGGATTTGGCTAATAAACGCCAAAGAAGCGTGTCAAAAGGCTGTACGACAGTGCATACATTGTTTTAAGTACAAACCAAAACTTTTGACCCAAATAATGGGCAATTTACCAGCGGATCGATTGCGAGCACAACGACCGTTCTTAACATGTGGAGTAGATTTCTGTGGTCCGGTATATACCACGCTAAAGATTCGTGGCCGGCCACCGAACAAAACGTATATAGTTGTTTTTGTTTGTTTCGCATCAAAAGCAGTACATTTTGAATTAGCTACTAACCTGTCTTCTGATTGCTTTATTCTCGCCCTTAAAAGGTTCATATGTCGCCGAGGACTTCCAAGGACGCTGTACTGCGACAACGGGACGAACTTCGTGGGAGCCCAACGGATTCTGAAGGAAGTCCAGGAAGAGGTCGAGCGAGGGAGAGAACAAGTCCAACAGTTTGCAGCAGAGGAAGGCTTCAGCTTCGCCTTGATACCGCCCAGGGCACCGCATTTCGGAGGCCTGTGGGAAGCGGCGGTGAAGGCGGCGAAAACGCTGTTACAGCGTACCGTGGGCAACGCTCTGCTCACAACCGAAGAGCTACTCACGGTCCTCATCGAGGTCGAGGCCATCCTCAATTCAAGGCCAATCGGACCGTTAAGCGCCGATCCCAGCGACGGCGAAGCTCTAACTCCAGCGCACCTATTGATCAGCAGCAGTTTACGGTCGCTGCCCCCAGAACCAGTGCCGGAACAGCAAACGGGTTGCTTGAAAAGATGGCAGCATCTATGCTGGCTCAAGCAGCAGTTCTGGCAGAAGTGGTCCAAGGAGTATCTGCTTGGCCTTCAAGCCAGATCCAAATGGGTGCTGGACCAACCCAACCTCACCGTGGGCAAGCTGGTTATTATCCACGAGGACAATACGCCTCCCCAGCAGTGGAAGACCGGACGAGTCGTGGCGGTCGTCGAAGGGCAGGACGGCAAGGTCAGGGTCGCCGACGTCAGAACATCCAGAGGGATCCTGAGACGTCCAATTGTAAAACTGGCCGTACTCCCAATTGAAGACGATTGAAGCCTTGGAGCCTTTCAACGTGGCCGGTGTTTTGACGAGCCACAAATCAAATTTTAAACCATAAGCTAATTGGTATAAAGTTCAAATCTCGCGCCCTTCCGGCCATATTTAAAATTTCATTATTTTGTTCATGAAAAATAAGAAGAAGAAGAACAACAACAACAATGAAATAAAACACTTCGTTTTTGATATTGAAACCGCACGGTCTTTTTTTATTTTCGCCTCTTTTTCGCTCCTCTTTTTCGAAGTTTTTTAAAACTTAATTTAGCTCGAAACAAGAGCTCGTTTATAAAAATTATTGTAAATTTTTCAGGAGGTGCAATGATTTTACTACCAAGCGATTTTCGCCAAACACTGCCAGTAATTCTAAGATCAACTGCTGCCAACGAAATAAACGCTGGTCTTAAATCATCCAACCTATGGCGCTATGTGAAGATAGGCGAGGAAGTTCTCATTCCGAGGATCCCGATGATCCCGACTGAGTTCAAACGACTTCAGTTTCTGATCCGTCTTGCATTCGCTTTGGCTATTTATAAATCACAAGGCCAATCGTTGAAAGTTTGTGGTCTGAATCTACAAAATCCATGTTTTCCTATAGCCATTAAATGTGGCATGTTCACGAGTAGGATGATCATCTGCTTTATTTGTTCTCGCGCTTAGTAATGAGACGAAAAATATCGTCTATCAGAAGGTGCTTCAGTGATAAAAGCAGACCATGCACCAAAATACATGGCTTATAAAGAATCTATAAAATATTTGATTTTTTTTAAATATATTTATTATCCTTAAAAAAAGTTGAACAATATAAAATCCAAACTCTGTTCACTCTTTCTGTTTTTGATAAAAACTGGGTAATTTTTAAAGACTAAAGTTTTTTTAAAAGCTCTTTTTAAAGAACTCACCACTCACCTTATCGAGTAATTTAGTACCACAATTTGGCAATCTCTAATCAGTAATGCTAACTGATTATTCCTGAAATAAAAAAAAATAAGAAATTTTGTGCACATTTTTCAGGTATTTATTACGAAGGTTGATTACTTAATCCCAGTCAAAGTAAATTTGTTAATAAGATAGTACATAATTAATATATATAAGTAGACAATCACAACCGTCTAGGTTGCAATAAACAAGATTTCTTTTAACAACACCACAAGATTACGTATGAAAACAGCTGTAGGTACTAATGATTTCTAGATTTTTTACAATTTTCTTTGCATTATAAAAAAAAAACAATTTGAAATTAATCTCGTACATAAGAATTATTCAATATTAGAAATCGTTGTAGTCGTTTTCGAGAAAAATAAGTTAAATCAAGTTTCGCACCCTTAGAATGAAAGTGACCTAACTCAAAATTATTAAAATTCGCGCGAATTTTTATTTTTACACCACACATCCATACTCCTCTGGGAAAATTTTGCGTAAGACGAGCAGCACTTTTACTTAATCCAAAATATACCTTGAGCTTAAGGCACAGAATAACATGAACAACACTATGTGAAATCATTGAAAAATGCAAAAGATTAAGAATAGTTATAATTTTTGCATCGAAGTCTTATGTTATATAATCTAAAACTTTCATTATGGCTGTGTCACAAATCTGAAATTCATGGAAACGTTGATCACGTCTATGAATTTCTGATCTAAAATTACCTCCAAAAATTTAAAGACGTGAGATGAGTAAAAAGAAGTTTCAAAATTCTTCCAGATGCTTTGCATATTTTAGTGGGTAATCCACAAAAACATTAACAATTATTCGAAGAAGATGAGAAACTATCAAATAAATTTTCAAGGAACTAGATGATACGTCGCGTCGCGTTGTGCCATTACTTGATGGCTAGCATGTGTGCCTGTAACGCGGGAGGCTCGTGGTTCGAATCGCAACAGAAGCCAAAAATGTTTTTTCACTGGTATCGCCTTTTGCGAGAAATTAACAAAGCCTCCGATATTGAATTCATTGCCATGAAAAGTGCTTTCTCGATTAGCCGTTTTAAATCGGCAGAAAAATATACATAGGTCCCTTCCATTCCCTCATAAGGTATGGTTGTGGGGAGTCTTAGGGCCTTAGAGCTTCCCACTCTATTGCACCACTCCATTTATTTATGTCAGAGATAAGTGGTATGCATTCTAACTGTGAAGAATACGAATAAACTAAACATATTTTAGTTTTAAAAAATCCTCAAAAGACTCCACTTTGTTTGAATTCTGCCCCTCTTCTTATTATAAAAAATAAATAAATAAATAGGGTGGTGCAACAGAGCGAGGAGCCCCTGGGCCTAACGCATTTCTCACAACCATGATTTGTGAATGAATGGAGGGGACCTACAATTTTCTTCCGGTTCCGAACGGCTAATTGAGAAAGCGCTTTTCATGACAATGAATTTACCAACGGAGGACTTGCCAATTTCTCGCGAAAGGCGATACCCGTGAAAAAACATTTCTGCCTCTGCTGGGATTCGAACCTCGAACCTCTGGGTTAGCAGGTGGACATGCTAACCATCACGCCACAGGTACCACTTCTTCTTCTTATTATAACCGAATTATTTCTAACTGATATTTTTAACTTTGCCGGCTTTGCCTTAAATAAAAGAGATCTCCGGTAGTCAGAAAGGGTTTCATTATTGAAAACTTTATTACTTTCCATGACCTTATTCCACAAAAAAACTTATCAGCTTTTCACTTTGGACTTATCAAATTACATTGGTTTCCAAAGTCTAAACTCCACACTTTGCAAATTTTACTTTTTACTTTCTATAATAGAACGTTCGTGAAACAGAAATTGCAAAGAGAATACAAAAATTGCATATACTTTGCAAATTATACTTTTCATTTTTCAAATTTTAATGTTTTAAAGAGCATATAGCTTGCATATTGAAGAAAAATTTGGTTAGTACAAAGTGTTGAAAAGTTGTTTTGTGGGGCTCTGATTAATCAACACATTGCTTTTCTATTAAATTTCATACATTGCTATCGATGTTATGTTAAGGCCTTATACAAGCCAACGTTACATATGCGAACATGAATGTTGAGTGCCATATTCGATTCTTAGCTTTTTGAACCACTTTATTAGGCATTCTAACTGCAGCTCAAGGGGTGCTGGTTTGCAAACGATCTTTTTTACACCATACAGCAGATGTTTTTTTAAATACCGACTGAAAATTGCTTTCTAGCTTACTTTATGTAAATATGTTTCAGGCCTTAAGAAGTTCAATTAAAAAATGTTGACACTCTTCGCTGCAATTTAGGAGAGTTAGAAGGATTCTGAATATTCTAATACATTCTTGTACAAGACTTTTGAAAAATATATATGTAGTAACATATATTTGCTTTGAGCCACTCTAGAGTCATCTCCAATCTCCCGCTCTTTCGCTTTTCAAAAATGTAAATACAAAAGAAAACTCAACTCATTTTGAAGTAGACTGGATTGGATATTCTTGTTTGCGGTGACCGGCCGACACTATTTGTTCCATAACTACACTTACATCTGCCCAAATGTTATATTAAAAAAATAGAAGCCATTTTCGGTTACCTTTGTCTTCTTTTATTTGCGATTTATTTACAAGGTTCTCGGTGTTAAAGTAATTACTCCACCCATCGTTCACTCATTCTTCAAGGCATAAATTCATTGATGAAAGTCCCTCACCTAAAAAGTTATCTCCCTTTGATTGTTATACAAAGTCGTCTTATCAAGTATTCAATATATCCACCGCCCTTCATCATTTCTCATAGGGATTTGTGATAACACGACAGCAAAATTCCATTACACACTTACAAGAGTAATTTCGAAACTCGTTTCAAAGATGTTCCCTTTTGCTCTCTTTATGCCACATATGCTGTGAGTGATGCTGTTCTGTCTCCTGTACACTGCTAGGAGCTCGAAGTTAAAACAAAAAACAAACAAGAAACTTATACTCATGTACTCAATTGAGAGCGTCCATTTTTCGAAAATGTTTATTGAAATAGCAACCTACTACGATGATTCGAAATCGCCCAAAGCTTTTGCGTGGGAGATAATAAAGCGTTAACTTCAACCTCCACAAACCGAAAGGGCGACAGACAATTGATGGTTGAAACGAACAGATCTAACAAACAGATGGATGCATCTATAATTTGTGACTGGAGAACTTACAATGTAGTAACAGAAAATTAAGGAAAACAGTCACAAGTTAAACTTTACGTCTGTTGTCGTCGACAAAAAAAAAAAGAGAAGCGCTCCAATTCTTTTGATAGTAATGAATGACTAAGATCTAACCTGATTCTGGTTTACTCCCATAAAAATTCATTGACGTTTCAAAAGCATAAATAAAAATTGAAAAAAAAGACAAGTATACGCCCGAGTTATCTGCCTTTCATTTGAAATGGTAACAAAAACTGGAAGTGAAGAGTACCGCAACGGAATGAAGTTATATTTGCGGTGCATAAACATAAAAGAGATGAGTAATGAATCAGAGAAACAAAGTCAATGGTGACATTATTAGAATACTGTGGAAATAGCGGCTTTGAGTTTATTTGCTTGGGAGAGTATTCAATAGACTTTTCTTCTTTCGCACTGGTCTTAGAGGTGGTTTGTTTTTAGTTTCTGCATAATCCTATTATACTCCTTGAATGGGAATATGGTTTTTTTTTTTTTTTAATGCTCTTTTCTCTAGAATATGAATGGAAGTGAGGACCTGAATGAGTATGAGGTGATGTGTGTGTCTGAATGAGGAATGATAAGTCGGGTTATGAAAACGCAGTGTGCTTGCATGGCACTGCAATGTTTTGAGAAGAGGAAATTATATTAAATTTAATTTCATTGAGTGTGCTCGCATTATAAAAGAAAAACACTTCATGTAGGTCAACATGGTGCTGGGTGTAGCAGCATCATACAGCAAACATCTATTGCAGAGTCTTATGGTTTTGTTCAATGATTTTATGGCTTTGAATGAGGTTCCAGAAAGTTACAAAAAAAATTATAATAATAATACATAATAACAAAGCGAGTGCATATTTGAGAAAATTTATCTCAAGGCAAGCAGATACAGGTCGTCCTCGCAGATGACAAGTCAAACATACAACATTAACTCATTGTAAGTGGAACGCTTTAATTTAACCGCCATTCAAGAAGTACGATCTAATGGACAGGCATATTGAGGGCGAAAAACTTCGAAACTATGACGACTGCTACAGATAGCACAAAAAAAATTTATTTGGGTGCTGATTTTTTTGTTGGATAAGGTTATCAACCAAAATTCGATTGATTTGAGTATTTCTGCAACCTGCGCCAACATTAATGAGATAAACGCCTAAACGCTTGCTCCCCAGAGGACGATAATTCAAAAGACTGTTTCTACAAGCTCCTAGAAAAAGCATATGAGCCATGACATGGCGATTTTAACGCAAAAGTAGGGAATCTTTAGAAACACAATTGGAATGGCCTGCATGACAGGGCCTGCGAAAACGGACTAAGGCTATTTGATTTTGCTGCGGGACGAAATCTTGTAGCACGCGCTTCCATCAATCAAAATACGTCAAGGTACACAGTGACCCCAAATCAGTGAACCGTCAACCAAATTGACCATGTGGCGACCAAAATACTTACTTAGGTTGGCATTACAGTTTGGGGTAAACCTAAACCTCAACCACCATCCTTCGATAACGACTTCAGTTTCGGGCGAGATCCTTCCAGTGTTCCACTCTAAATCGGTTGAGGTCTTCTTCCACTTGATTTCCTAACCTAAGACGAGTTCTTCCCAATCCGCGATTTCCCTGCTGTGGGCTTTCGAAAATCCGTAGAACCGGAGCGTACATCCGGATGTACATCCGCTTTACATGTCCCAGCCATCGTAGTCTCGCGATATGTGCTCCTCTGGCTATGCCCATGTCGCCGTACAGCTCATGCAGATCGTTGTTGTATATTTTTATCCACACATTGTCTTCGCATATGGGACCAAAGATCACTCGGAGTTATTTTCTTTATAAACCGACCAAGGCTTTCCTCATCCGCTTTCGATAAGGTTCACGTTCCGCGCCGTGAAGCGGGACTGTAATCATTAATGTAATGTAAAAAGTGATCTTGGTTTTTCAAGAGAGGGTTTTGTTTCGCAATTGTCTTCTTAGCCCAAAGTAGCAGCAATTGGCTAAATTGTTTCTCCGTTTGATCTCCACACTGATGTTTTCCGTGTTTATAGCAGATCCTAGGTAGATGAAGTTCCGTATTACCTCGAAGTATTGTCTGTCTACTGTGAAGCTTTGACCAATTTGTCGATGTTCTTTGTCCTTGTTCACAGCAAATACTTCGTTTTGCTGGTGGCATAGGATTTAAAAGTAGTTGGAGCGACATTCGATTGGAAAAGACATTGCCTATCGCTTGCACAGCGTTAGTTCATGTGTTTGAACAAGATATCCTCATTTGTACAACTAGGAGTGGTCCAGAGTAATGTACGCCCTGGGAAGGTGTCCTGCTTTGGTCGCAACAACAAAAGAATAATCTTTCAAAAGTCTGTACAATAACTAGCTTACACAAACTATATTGACGTACTAGGAAGAAGGAAGCGTAATGCCATAGGTACTTTTGCGAGCATTAAAGCAGAAGTGGCAAGAACGGGTTTAATGGTTAACAAGGGCAAAACAAAATATTTGCCATCATCAAACAAGGACGTAGAACATCACCGAATTGAACAAAACGTTACGATAAATGGGTATAACTTCGAGGTAGTAAAAGACCTCATCTACCTAGGATCCACTATAGACACTAAAAATATTCTCAGTATGCTTCCTGGATTAAGAAATAAAACCCTCTCTTGGAAAACCGAAATAAACCTTAATAAGTGTTGATAGCCTCAGTTCTTGTAAACAGCACTGAAGCATGGACATTGGACTTTATTTGAAGCTGATAGAAAACCCATGGTCGTTTTGAAGGAAGAATACTCTGAGTGGTTTTTGGAGTGGTTAATGGAGAGAATTTCACACATTCTAGAATGTAGACGAACCGCTCCAAGGAGGAGAATTAATAACGAATTGTAAGAGCTGTAGCGCAAAATGAGAATAGCTATAACGTAGAAGAGTATACGCGATGCGAGACTACGATTTCTTTGACATGCAGAGCGGATGGATACCAACGCTCAGGCTCATTCCCCCCCATTCCAAAATCAAAATTGGATATTAAAATTGCGTTTAGATATTTAACAGCTACATTTTTCTAAGTCAAATGTAAAACCATTTCTTAAAACTGCTGTTCTTTGTGGCGACACTCCACCTAACCATAGTATGTCAAAATGTATAAGCTAACTACAAACGAGTCATTTTATATTCACAGAAATAGTTCGGGCTAATCTATAGTCTCTAGAAAAACTTGGAAAGACTGGCAACACTGAAACTGTTAATTTTACTTCAAATAAAATTTTTGCTATTATATTGAATTTTAAGTCAAACAATTTAGAGAAAAATACAAAACCACTACCCAAAAAATTTATAAAATAGTGAAAAATAGTTTCATCTTTGATTGATAAAATTTATAAAACAAAAAAAAAAAAGAACAAAATATGCAGCAAAGTGAACAAATGAAGTGCAATCGTTATCAAGGTATGAACAAATGTCCAGTCTCGCAATTGTTGCCAATTAAAGTGGAAGATTTAACCACTTAATTTAACTCAAAAAATAAAACTAAAGTCTCCGATCTTATTGCGGAACAACTAGGGATTATGTTTGATTTTGAACATTTATAGGTAAGAAATGTGATGACTTAGGAGCTTTAAAAACAGATAGTAAAGTACTCGAATTTCAAGTTGAAGCACAAAATACTACAAATTAAATTTGTTGGAGTTAGAAATGGAGAATATTCTAAACCAAATCACTGACGAAAATCTCTTTACGATGAGGTTAGTCTTCATTGCATTGTGGTATGTGTCCTTTTAGAATAACATTTCTCACACTACGACTCAGGTTAAGTCATCAAGAGGCTTTACACAAAAATTCCTATCGAATTGGTAATCACTGAAAAAAAAAGCATTTAATTAAGGTGGAAGAGATTGTTCCTCGTTTCTTAATAATTAATAATCAATTACTTGACGTGACTAAATGAACCCACCTCAAGCTTGAACAACTCATTTAGAGAGTAAAAGAAGTGTCATGTGTCTCTTTTCATGGCTCAAGACATGATGAAGGATTAATAAAATGAGCAGCTTACGTCTCGAATTGGCACTGTAAATTTGCCACTGCCACCAAGATCGTGCAACTTGGCGTCTCATGAATATTTCTTCAGGGGTTATGTGACAACACGCGTAATTCGTATAATGCAGCCCCAAATGCTCGAAAAAGTGACCTTCTGCATGGACTATTTGAAACGGAGCTGCGAACAACATTTACAAGAAGTCAAATTAAATATTAATAAAAAAAATTGTGAATGTGAGATGCAAATTTGAATGTTTTATTCGATTTTTACAAAAACTACGCTTAAAAATTTACCTTTTTTTAACCTTGTATTTGAACGTTAAAACTAAAGACAGCTTGAAATTCGCTCGAAATCAGGCAACACTAAATGACTTCAAGCTCAGATTGACCGAAACGAAACCTTTTTCATCAGAAAAGGCTCAGTGATTTCGTTTTTAACGAACCAACACGAGTCACTTTCTCCCCCATATTGACTCGGTTGAAGTTGTGAGTTGTGTTTCAAAATTCAATACAACCAACACCGTGGGTGCAGATAGACACTTCAATTACAAAAGCATGACTTTGTCTTAAAAATATAATTTGGGTTAACTACTTAGGTAAAAAAAGGACAACACTTCAAAAATATTTTGTTATTCGTTTGTATTTATTTTTCTTTCCTAAAATTATTTTTTATCTTAACAGTTCAATTACAATTAATAGATTTTAACTTAATAATCATTACTAATTTCTATGAAAAAAAATCTCGTTTTATAAAAATGAGTCTTCAAACATTGGAACTATTCCATCTCTACTCTTGGTTATGGAACACCTCCAAAGGCTCTATTTTCATCAATTTTGGTTTTTTTTTTCCTTATTTGTTAATTTTTAAAACCAGAACAGTTGTTTTGCTTATTGAAAAATGAAATTGGCAATTCTTAAGCTAATATTCGGAACCAATGGCTATAAAATTTCGAAAGCAATCTAGATTTCAATAGTGCTTGTTAATTTTTGTTTATTGTTTTACCAATTAAGTTTTACAATAATATTGTAATTTTCTATTTTCTTATATTTTTGGTTTCTCATGGATTTAACAATTTTTATTTAACTCTCTTCATAGACTCTAACAGCAATTTTAAAAAAACAAAGTAATTTTTCGCTATAGGTAGTTTTTTTCTTATATAAATTTGTTTTGGAATTTTAGTCTAATTGAGACGAAGTCGCCTTTAATTTTAGTTTAGTCGTTACGCTTAATTTTGATTTTATTTTAAATAGTTTCATAGTTTCGTGATCTTCGATTCTGATTTGTGATATGGAATTTTAATTTTCATTTTATTTGTGTTGATTTGCAATTTCCGAATATCAATTTTTGTTCTCTTCGTTTTTTAGTAAATTGTAATTGTTTCATTTGTTTTTCAATGCCATGTTGGTTCTTTGAGTTGATTTTTTTTAATTTCATTTTAGTTGGTTCTGCCCAAATTTATTAGGTGTCGGGTTCTTGGTTCAAATTCTCTCGTCGTCTATGTTGGGGTATTTTTTTTTTCGTTTTGATTAATATTTGAAAAATTCTAACACTACACACCACTGAGCTATTTCGCGTGAAGTGTTGACAACTGCTATCATTCTAAAATGTAGAACAGCCAATAGCCAAGGTTGAAGGCTAAAAAGCTAACAGGAAACACCATGCGGGAGTACTTATCAATTATATTGACATCTTTGATTTTCGGTATTGACGCCTTCAGTGCTGATGCGCCTTTTCTTAGAGCATGCAGCATACGAGGCTTTTGATTAGCAGTCGCTGAAATATAAAACAGAAATGTTTTTATAGATGCAGGAAAAACACACAATTATGATTGAGTTTTAGAAAAAAATTTTTAAGCTTTTTGCAAGGTAGTCCATAGCAAAATTTCAAATTGTCACCAAAGAACAACTTTCTACTGACTGACCGAATCGCAGAGCTAATGGAGAATGTCACAGAAAATCAATTTGACAAAAAGCAGAAACCACTGAATAAGGTATTTCTTGTTAGAAAGGGAATTAAATAGAGATTTTGGTAGATGAGCTAGCAGCAGCTCTCAAACCCCTGCAGCACGGTACTGACCCGGACTATTCGATCTATGTCCAAGGAGAATTCAAAAGGGCCTGGTCCTCCAGTTTGGAAGTTAAGTGTCGAGCTAACTTCACAACGACGTTAATAAAATCTGGTTCCGAAACAACCAACTGTCTTGGCTAACATTAAAAATTTCACAGACAAAGCTAGCAAACGAAAAACGGACAAAAACCCTTGGATCTGCACAGGGAACCTAAGATCCCTAAACGGTGCGAAGTAATTGACCGGGTAAAAACAAGATGAAATACTGCACCTATAGCCTTAAAGCTCTGATTTGAATCCAATGAAGTTGGAGAAGTAACGTTTTAGGGGCAAGAGACTAAACATGGGAGTTGTACTCTAGTCTTGGCTGAATGAAGGCTTTATAAATTGTAACCAGGTCAAAAGAAAACAACACCTATGGAAACACAATCGGTAAGCATAACGCGCACATTAAAACCCACAGTTAATCGATTTTGCTGGATTTTGTTATTGGTAACACATGCTTCCCTTATCTCAAAATTCATTAACCATTCACGCCAGACGCTCTTCGCGTGCTATTTATGTCCGAGTACATAAGAATGTATTTGAATAGTATTCTGACATCAATATTAAGTTTTAAGGACCAGAGGCAGCAATGATTCTGGGGTTCTAGGTTGCTTCTTGTGCTTCAAAACTATAGTCTTGTTTTGATGAATAAAGCACTTAGACGAATACAGCCAAACTAAAACTACGACAAATATTGATGCAAAAGAGAACCAGAGCTGCCAGTGATCCGTTCATAGAAAGTTACAAGGAGAAAAGAAGGGATGAATACCGAATCTTCAAAAGGAATAAGAAGCAGAATGATAAGCACTCGTTTGAGGAAATTAAGAGATAAGACTTGAAAGTTTTGCCAAAAACAAAAAAGATCATACCAGGGTGACAAACCTCTAACTCAAGTCAATATCGTGTGTCAGATCCTAAAAAAGGAAACCCTCAAATATGTTCCATTTGTAGAGGAATAATCCTCCTTAACGACGAATAGAAAAATTTTCTGCTGTAATATGTGAGCGTTTTAAATCGAACGTCAACAATTCGATAGGTTCTTATCAATGCAGTTTCAATATGTATTGTCGATACACAACAGCTTTTTATTGACTTCAAGGCCACCTATGCCAGTGCATACAAATACATATGGGCTGTACCGAGGTTTTGGCATCTCTGCATAACTCATGTGGCTTTAGAGAACTCATTCTGCACCGCCAAGGACATTGAAAATTAAATTCGATGAGGTGGCAAAGTGATATTCTACTCTTTTAACATCATACTAGAAAGAGTTGTGTGAAACTGAATGAAGAAACGTTGTATTGCAGGTGCTTTTGCTAGCGGTATAAAACTCTTAATGAGGGTAAAATGAACAGAGAAAAACATAAAAGATTCAACAACGAGTTGCATGAGTTGTACGGTAAAATGAGCATAGCTAGAAGAAAGAGCGGTGCGAAGCTACAATGGCTGGGATATGCAGAGCTAATATATTATATCAGTGCTCTGGCTCGAAGGGTCCATGAAATGATGAACTAAAAAAAATAGCTTAGCTTGAAGCTCTATAAGAGTTGAATTTGATCAGAGTGGATTTTCATCTAGTTTGAGAAACTATTCCTCCGTTTCTCCAGCCCATCGTTTCCTTAGAATAAAATATATTTAAAAAAAAATCTCTGATTTTAAATGTGTTTGTTTTCAGTACTTCTTGTATCCAAATCTAATCTTAAAAAAACTCTGTCCTATTGAAGAGCTTTTTATGAAGTGAAGCTTGCTAGTTCCTTGAGGGAACTTCAAACTTATATATGGATCTAATGTAAATTTCGGCTTAGTGGAAATGGTCTTAGACCTCCACTTGCTTTGAACTTAGTTCGATTTTTAATTAGAAAATCATGAGTTTTTTAGTTGAGATATTCCACGTGTTTTTTAATCTAATAAATGAAAAGATTAGTAAAGTTTTTAACAGTTAAAACACTTTTTATATTTCCTCAGATTTACATTTCTCACTGACGATGGAAGCATTGCTTCTGAAATGTACATCTGAGGAAATATAAAAAGTGTTTTAACTGTTAAAAACTTTACTAATCTTTTCATTTATTAGAAAATCATAACAAATATTATAAAAGTGAAAGTAGCTATGTCTGTCCATCCTTCTATGTTACCGAGTTCAGTTTCCTCTAGAACTAATATTTCATAGCTAGAGGACAAATTTTTAAAGATGCAGGTGTTCATTTAGAAAAAAGCAATGGCACCTCATGCTCACGTGTATCAAATCAAAACACAAGCAAAAATGCCTATTTGTATCTGTTTTTTGTAAACTATTCCTTAAAGTATATAATCCTGAAAACCCACACTCAAAAGACAGTCAGCCCCTTTTAATCAACTCACCTCTATTCCCTCTATACCGTAAATTGTTTCGATTCGTTCCATAATTTCTAGCAATTCTAAAACTAGGTGGAAATTTAGCCAAATCTAACGTTTCAGATCCTATCGATCCAATTGTGTTATTGTAGGTGCCCTTCCTCAGTGAGGGTATTGGACTCATTCGAACATCTTGCAACTCTATGATATCTTCAGTAGTTGAACACGTTTCGGACTTATCGGTTTTGCCTGAAAAAAGAAGAACTTTTCTTAAAAACTTTTTACTTTCGTGGTTTTCTTTATACTCAGGATACCGGTCTTCTTATCAGTTTCTTTCACTTTTTTAAGTTTCTTTTTCGCTCGTTTACCCCAATAGGTGTAATTTACAGCGGCATATTCCAACAATGCTGCAAATACAAACACAAAACACATCACCAAATAAATATCGATGGCTTTAACATAGGATATCCTTGGCAAGGAACTTCGCACACCAGTACTTATAGTGGTCATTGTAAGAACGGTTGTGATACCTGAAATAGAAAAAAATGTTTAAAAAAAAGTTCATGCTGGTTCATTGGTGTAGTTTGATGTTTACCTAGGGCAACTCTCGCACTAGTAGCTTCATGGTTTATCCAAAATGATACCCAGGATAACATCACAATTAGTATGCTGGGCAAATATGTTTGGAACACAAAATAACCAATGTTCCTTTGCAGCTTGAATGATAACGATAGCCTTTGATAAATGCCTGTTGCTAGTTTCTCCTTTCGGTCGTTCGTCTCGTAGCCAATTATTGTAAACTGTGGCAGCTGGGCGTCTTCAACACCACGAACTGGTGTTGGCTTCCAGTACATAACAACATCGGTTACTGTGTAACCATCTTTAAAAAGAGATGAAGGCAGTTAAAGAAAAAGTTCAAACATTTTCATCGAAAAGATATTTTTTTAAAATTATTTTTCTTAACACGGATTTTCAAAATCGCAGCCTTAACACGTCTACTAGTTCTCAAATTGTAAGTTTGGGCCGGTGTTGAGTGGCAGGTGGAAAAGGGCCTCCGAATACCCTAAAAGTCTTGTCACTGTCTGTGATTGGTAGGATAGTATTTCACAGAACGAACGAATCACCACTTTAGTAGACGTTCATGTTCATATTAAGGTTTTTTTTTTGTGATCGACTGCCTTGCGGTTAATAGACAGAAAGTACCATGTCAATGTCAGTAGTCGGTCCGATTGATAAAACGTGGTGACATACAAGAAGAACTCGTATATTTGTTATTTGACTGCCTATGTTCGTACTTCAGCAGTATAAAGCTCGTCGCAGGTCTAGTCAGCTCCATGGCAGTTCAATCTAACATCATCAACAAATATCTCATAAAAAGAAAAATCAGTTTCTTAAAGCTGATATTCATCGAATTTTAAGTCATTTCAGCCATGTTCAGTGATTTATCTGTTAGCAATTCTACAGCAGAAGCTAGTATATTTCAGAGAACAAACTACTCATACATTGTTGAGTATGTGCCCTCACACTTTGTATCTTCTAAGGAAAATATGCTGTGTCGATCACAATTATTATTGTAAAGAAGTTCATGAGAAGCCTCCAAGGCCAGCATATCGTTAAAAATCAGGAATTCATTCAACTCAATTCAATTCTTTTATTGAGACTAATTAGAAAATACACGTTTGATTTGGTAACATAACAGATTACAATTTTTGTCGACTTTTGTAAGTGTATGTCTGACTATTCCCGATTTATATGCAAAATTTAATAGATATAATTTCAGTTTGAATAAGATATCACTAACTTTATGAACTCTAAAATATATTGTATGCTTGCTCCCGACATACATAGGTATACCAATTTTCTTTTTTTTGACTCGTCAAATCGGAAACCACATAAGCGTCATTTATGTAAGTCAGAAATTTCCCACTTGACACGGAACTTCAAAGTTCAAACTATCTGACCCAGACTGTAGTTTGTAGGCAGTGCGATGTGTTTGTAGAAATATCTTGCGCCTATAAATATGCAATGTTTTATCCTACATTTAACCAACAGGCGTTATGGCATTATTTTATAAGTCCTAGTCAAATTGTGCAGATGGTTTGAAGTGGAATTCGGATGCAAGCACAAAACAGGTCCAGTTGTAAGAAAAAATCAGTGCAGAGCTAAGGAAGAAATCTGTTTGACAGATAATTATAGGAATTGTTTCACAAAAAAGGAAGTAAACAAATCTCTTTAATACATTGTATCAAATAACAAATAATAATCAAATACGTGGGAAATGTACCAAAAGACGGTCACTTGCTCATAAAGATTTGTTGTGGTTTTGCGTCCCCCTTTTGATGATTGCGCTTTTATTCTCACTTTGCTGGAAAAGTCAATATTTTACTAAACATCAAAAGGTTTAATTATGCATTTCCAGAAGAAGTAGGAGTAATTGAGGGGGATACAGTCCTATTCATCAAATATAGAGATTCATATTTTAGTCGAACCACCCGATTCTGGAATGCTCTACCTGACTTCATTTATATCGACCCAACGCCATGTAACTGAATCGACTTTATGTTAGACTCTAACATTAGTTAGAGTATTAGAAGCAGAATAGTTAGTCAAATCTTGTTGAGGGACTGCATAAAGTGAGTTTTTATTGCTCCTGATGGTTATCCACCAAACTCACTTTCTTAAATTTGACCTGTGCAGGATCAAAGTCGATCACTATGCTAATAAAGTAGTCATCATGATTTCAGATAAATTGGCAAAATCTATCTGTAAGCTTCTCTATTCAGCTCTTAACAAGCTCATCAAATTGTATGTAAGCAGTGGGCGTCAACCCTCAAAACAGAACGTCAATTTGAAAAAAAGGGATCAGGCCTCAAAACCACACTGAGTGCGCACATCCATAATAATACCAATCCTCAAATACACCTGTTTGGTATGGTGGCCATGATTAGACAAGGCGTCAAACCTCAAATACATGACCATAGAAATCAAAGGCTTGGATGTTTTGGCTGAAGCAGTGCCATCTTTTTACCAATGACTGCTAAAGACGCACATGGTTCAATGCAACAATTGGAAAGGAAGGGCCCTGTAACACAAAGCCTGAAGTCTAAAAGTCAAGAACGACTTGTAGGACTATGTCCACTACGCTTGTGGGCGATCTAGCAAACTTGTAGCCTTGTGTTACAGAAATTTTTTACACTTGTACAATCGACTGTATTACAAGTATTTGTGGTTTTGTGCTATAGGTCTTAGGCCTATCAGGCCACAGTGCTATACTGAAATATATCGAGATTGACATTCAAACAGACTATATCCCAACATAAATAAATAATAATATACATAAATAATAAACAAGGGTTACAAAGGCAAGTCATGTCTCCGTCTTCATAGAAGGCTCTATAACAGCTAAAGGGCAGGTATCTCTTCTTAATTTATCCTCCCACAATAAGATATATGAAGTTCTCAGAATTTTACAGCGCCTGCCTAGCAATGTGGATCTGCAAAACATAGCTCTTGGCATAAGTAGTTCAACAAAATAGTTATCATTTCCTAAAACTGCTCTGCAGCCGTAAATATTTATTATAGCATCCATAGTCAAAAAATCAAAATCAGTAGAAAGCTCTTGCAGTTATTAAAGATTGCTCAGCACAATGAACCTCGTTACATTAATGTGGGTCCCAGGTCACCGTGAAATAACCATCAATAGAATCCAGCTAAGCCTCACGGCTTTTTCCATAGATTGGCATTCTCACGGGTCACAATCATTGGGTACCCACATGATGAATGATGGACATAGTAAATCTGACTTATGAAAATGAAATTAAGCAGAAAAGACAGAGGAAGGATCATTCCCCTTTCTCTGTAAGTCCCTGAGCTTAGCCCAAACTAGAAAAAAGCCTTTGGGGATTTCTTTGGTTCCATTAAACACCATCCTGAAGATGACTTCTGTCAATTTTGAACGTAGAAAGTTCTATGATACAGAGTTTTAAACAAAATTGTAGTAACTTTTTTATCAAAAAAAACTCATTAAGCAAAGTAAACTCTGGAAATGACTTCGTTAGACGATGGTTTACCACCCGCGTTACGCGTTCGGCCTATCCAATAAATTATTTACCACTCAATACTTTGTAAAGACTGCATCCTATCTAAATAGGCGATGCGACGGCAATGTGTTATTGCAAATGATAAATCCTCAAAACTCGCATGAACTTCACGGAGTCCAACAGGCATTTATATTCTATACTAAGATTACTATTTTCCTCAATGTATATAAAACATTTACCCCACATTGTTAGAAATTGATTTATCCATCTATATGTCGACCTTTGTGTTGAAAGGACGAGGCGGTGTCTCTTATGAATGATGATTTGCAAAGTATCCTACGCTGGTTTAAGCAAAACAACCTTCATCTTAATGCTACCAAGTCTAAGACATTACCAATACTTCAGATAGAAAATCAAAACATCGCTAAGGTTGGCTCTGCCCGTTATCTGGGTATGGGTTTCAATCAAAGTCTTTCCTGGAATGGCCAGGAAAATTCACATTTTCACTTTTTACTTATTTGGACAATTGTTGAGTTCTTAATTTTTCATATGCAAATATGCATATAACTAAATTATTGTTGTTTTTTTTTTGTTCTCTCTCTTCTTCAGAAAAATTCAATTTAATTACTTTTAATTCATTGATAAAATCATGGCTTTGAAATACACTAACAAAATTAAGCTTTAAACTTCATAATCAAGGCTTACAATATTTATAACAAGATGTATACATCTTATATTGTAAACGTTAATAATGTAAATTTCGCAAAACGAGAAAATACTTAACGCAAAGTCTGCTCCTTAAACTGTAATGTTCGTTAGTCGCTTGTTTTTCTTCTTATAATCTTATAGAAATAAAAAAACTTAAATGGTGGAGGTGAACTCTTACTCTGAAGGATTTTGT
Organism: Melanostoma scalare; assembly: GCA_949752695.1. Lineage (NCBI taxonomy): Eukaryota > Metazoa > Arthropoda > Insecta > Diptera > Syrphidae > Melanostoma > Melanostoma scalare. The sequence goes on from OX456985.1 coordinate 32,402,750, forward strand.
TCCTCAGCAAACAAAATTAACTCTTTTATGATTTTACTGAGAATTTGCAACACCAAAAATACAATAGTCAAATATACAACACGACAGAGGAATCAAACACATATTCTACTAAAAAAAAACAATTAAATATTGTCAACTTACAACTTTCAATTTCCACAGTACAATTCTGTGAATCCAATGGATAGTAGTGCAAATCCATCATACAAGCCAATGTAGTAGTAAATCTCATTCCATATGTCACAGCACCATCGCCACCCAGCCGCACAAGTTTATTCCGTTCTGTCACATCGTGTAGGAAGCTAATTAATTACCATCCAAAATGCAATTCAATGACAAATAAAATTCAATCAATTAAAATTTTCTCATTTAATTCACACACGCATATACGTTTATTCATTAGCGAAGACTCACCTGTTCTTGTCGTTCGCAAAAAACGTATCCGGTACCCAAATTTTCTCAGCAAAATCACCTGACAACGTCAGAACATCATTAACACCATCGTCATCGGCATCATCATCGTAGTATGGGCCATAGGCGTTGAACGCTAAACGCTCATCCCTCCAGTATTGATTCAAGTACATTGTGATTGTGTAATCCTTTTTTTTGTGTTTTTTGTTTAGTTTACATGCAAAGATATAAGAGAAAAAGGACATACATAAGTACATTGCTGGTTGTGGTTGTTTTTGCACTTTGCATTCAACCAGCCTAACCCCTTCGTCTAGTAAGCGCGGTTGAAAATGAAGCAGGTGATTCGGAGATTTTGTGCCAAGGACAAAAACATTAACTTCTTGCGTTGTATAGTCATTTTCTCTACTCTCTGCCAACCCCCTTGATGGAATACCCTTATCGTAAACTACATGTAAGTTCACTCCGGAGTGTTGAGTGGTGTAGTATGGGTTTTGATAAGAGCTCAGAGGGTATTTTGCTATTTCTTCTTTTTTTATTTTTTGCTCTGTTTGAGGGAACTCTGTACTTTAAGACAGGCGACCTTATTTTCGCAACGATTGAAGTATATGAGGGATGTCGGTTAGAAAAGTTTTTGAAATCATTTCATCCCCCCATTTTTTGTTTTTTGTTGTAATGAATGAAAACCAAAATTATTCGGTAAACGATGGCAATGAGATAGAAAATCTACAGCAAAAAAGATACAAACTTGATCCTTTGATGAAAGTATTGAAGATATATAGACAATGGAAGTTTGTTCACATTTTAATTGCTTATGGTTTTCAATGGAAACTGAGTTGAAACAGACAGAACAGACAATGACATCGTAAGTTCTACATTTTAATTAAAGTAGGTACCTTTTGGACAAAGGCTCAACTATTTTTTTGTTCCCGCACCGCTCGTAAATTAAAAGAGGGTTTGTACCCTTAAAATAAGCAGGTCCTTAGGGCGACGCAAAGAGAAAACAACAAACTATGAATAAGAAAGTTTAATGCTTGAAATTGAACTTGGTGTGCTCCACTAATAAAGCGTTAAAGAATCAGTGAGTCAGTCAGTTATAATGATGATTATAGTAATCCGGGTTTCTAAGGAATTGTGGTTTTTTATGGTTTTCAAAACATTTTGTTTCGCTCCATCTAGTCAAACTTCAATCGAACTCAGATCGCCCGAATCCGGAATTTTCCAGGCACTGCAAGGTACAGGGTTATATAATAAACCATAACACTCATGGATACCGCCCAGAGCTGACATTTCAACCTTCCATTTCATCGCTTCATTATAAATGTATAATCTATCCCTTTCATATTCCCTGAAGCAATCAATGCCCTCATTTCGTTTATGCAAAATTCCCAGATGTCCTTGTCTCCATTCGTAAAAGCTCAAAAAGTATTATCTCAAATAAAATGCAACTAACCTCATCAACAGCCATAATATCAAATGTGAATAGGAAGAGAGAATATATAAACCCTGGCCATTAACCTCAATATTAGAAAATCCTTTACCCAAATATTTCAAGCTTACATAGTAAAATTTTATATACTTTCTTAGTTCCACACAAAGCGAAATACCTTTGATGCCTAGTAGACCAACGTACTTACCATATTCACTTCAGAGATTGCATCAAAACTGGCTATCGTCAGGTCCATCCCCACATGGAGTGGATCTCCTTAAAAGAAATTGAAAAAAAAAAAGAAGAGAGAAAAAATATCCTCGTTAAGTTAAACAAAAATATTTCCTTTCTGACTCACCACCAAAATTCGGCCGCAACCTTATGTCATAACCTTCGAGAATTTTTGATATAGTTTGTGTAACATTTTCCAAACGACCGGCTGGCATTTCTTTTCTTTTGCATCTACAAGTATGTGAAAGAGAAAATGGAAATAATTAAAGACAAAATTTTATCATTACATAACGAGTTCAGTGAATCTTTACTAAGTGCCGAATTATTTATTAAATTATTTTTAATGGAATTCCAGAGAAAAAGAATTTTTCCTCTTTGAGGAATGGGTTTCTGCATAGATTATGCGTTGTTGAATGAGTGCCAACCAACTTAAACATAAATTTGCATATGAAAAGAAGCTGAAGAGAGGACACATCACAGGCGATAGAAAATGTGTTAGGTGGTAATTCTTTTTTTTTTTTTTAAGGAAATTTGCTTGTCATACGATGACATTTAAATTGAAGATTGTTTTGTGTATTTATGCAATAGGGACAGACCCATTCAATCTACGGAACTTTAAAACCCAAGCGGTTTTAGAGTCGCGGCAGTTGCGAATTCAGCTGTCAAAATTAAGTTATATTGCGAAATTTGAAATACCCACACCAATGCGACAAAAAAATCGCACCGTTTTCAAACATTTGTTATGTCGCGACTGCAAAAATTATAACAACAGAGTTTCTGCCACTGCCAACTGCGAAAACGCTTTGGTTCGGGAGGGCCTTTAATTTCAAACATAAATATCACAAAAATCGTACCGAATGAATTGCTGCCACGAAGCAACGCGAAGGATGAATATATTCTTTATACGTGGGTATGAGTTGTAGTTTAACAGAGTTTTCGAACATTGCTATATGTACTCCAAATTTAGTATAAAACGATCTCAATCGAGTCATTAGAGGAAAAAAAGAACTTTATCACTTGGTCAATTCTGATACATTTTCTGATTCTAATATTTTTTTCATCCCTCTAACGCATTTGAGGAACCTACCGATGCCGATTCCAAAGGATTAAGTCAAAAACTTTAAAATTAATTTATGCATAAAATTGTGGGTCCTGAAATGCTTTATGTCAGGATCACAATCAGCTTCGACATCGACCTCGTAAAGTGTGTTCGCTTTAAATAGACGTTATTATTTTGTTGTTGTTTTTTTTACTGTCAAAGCAAGCAAAAGTTCAACCAAACTGAACTTTTCGTTTTGAGTTGGAGTCACTTTAAGTTGTCTTGTACAATATCAAAGAATAGCGAAGTGATATGGTGTACCGATTTATTACTATGATTGAACTAATAAACGTCAAACGAAACTGAAGCAAAAGCAGCATTTTGATTCAGGCATTAGAACCTTTGTTGTACCACCCTTTTAGTTTTATTTATTTAGCTGACCCGCCCGGTTGCTCACATAAAATTGCCAAAAACCGATAAATTGTCAGAAACACCCGATGGAATCAAAAGATTGATTGGTAAGCCTATCATCGACTAACCCGGCGCACTATGGTGTCAAAAGGCAAAAGTCGTGGCAAAAATACAAAATTCGATGATTCAACTTTACTGTTTCGTTTTTATATAAATACTAGCTGAACCGCCCGGCCCGGCGTTGCTCGGTTCTGTAGTTTTAAGGCTCTCTTTCTCGTTCCTGTTTCTGTTCCCGTGGGATTATAGGGATGAAATATACGTTAAGTTACTGAGATATTATGTGGCATCCCAGTGCCGAAAGACTTTTTGAAATTTGTCCAGTAGTCCCTAAGTTTCCATTTCCAAACCCGTTCATGTGGGAATCTTACGTTCCAGTGAAAATGTGTGAATGAAATATAAGTCTATGTAACTGAGGGATAATGTAACATCCTAGAGTTGAAAGAATTTTTGAAATCTGTCAAGCAACTTTAAGGTTCCCGTTCTCGTTCCAGTTTCTGTTCCCGTGGGATTATAGGGATGAAATATACGCTATTAAACCATTCCTAGACCCTCACGAACATTTCAAGACCAAGATAAAGTAAATCCGTTTAGTCGTTCTCGAGTTTAAGTGCGACTAAAGAACAGCAATTCATTTTGTATACTAATATATAATATATATATAATCTATATAATCTGGCAACCCTAAACCTATGGAAGCCTAATTTAAATACAGTCTTAAAGGTTGTTATTTTTACAAAAAATTGAGTCTAAGATTAGGTTCCTATCATCAGTTACGACAGAGATATCGAATTTAACAAAGGTCAGGGTACACCAAAGTTAGCCTTTTTTTAAATTGTCAAAAAGTGATGTCAAAATTGAGAAACGGACTTTACTGTTAGAATATGACCAAGAATCATATCCCAAAGTATGTAAAACGAATTACGGGACACCCTGTATATGTACATATATATATAGAAATATACCTTCGGAGGAAATTAATTTAATTGAAATATGTCGTGTTCTCAGTGCTCTCATTTTGGTCTTAAGAACAATTTTCTTTAAGAATGAAATTTGTTAGTATTTTTATCGTTCTCCAATTCGCCCACATCTGCGCCAATTATATTTACAGGGTGTTTTGCATAGAATGCGACAAAACTCCAAGACGGTTTGGATTGAGATAGTAAAAAATTGTAAGAGAGGTGGGTCTCACTCTTTTCTTTAGGCAACAGGGCTTCTTGATTTAATAAATTGACTTAAAATTCTAAAAAAAAAATTATTAATAGCCTACTAAAACCTTAAATACCAAGTTCAACGGTGTTTCTGAAAATAAATACTTTTCTCTATAAATTACATTTTATTTCAAGTTGTATTAATGAACCACTTCTGAGTTTATTACTTTAAAGTCAAGTCAAGTCTTTAAGTCAAAATTAAAAAAAAATAAATTTTTATTTCTATAAATTAAATTTTTACAGAAATTTGCTTCATTAAAAGCTTTTCGTTTTTTAAAAGTTATTAATGCTCTTATTGGTTTTGAGTAAGACACTGGCAATCGAATGTGAAAAACTTTCTTGCTTTTTAAGAAATTTAAAGAAAAAAATTAACGTTACTTTTTTCCAGAAAAACCATTTTACTATTTAAATTTTATATTTCCGTTTCCGTTCCCTAGGGAAATGGGAAGAATATATAGCCTACCTTTTGTCTCCAAATAATATTCAAATGGGCTCAGCGTTATGGAGTCTTTTCAAAATAAAAATGAATAGCATTCAAGCGGTGAAAGAATTTTGAAATCGGTCTAGTAGTTTCTAAGTGCCAATGTATGTTCCAGTGCATATTTCGTGTATACTCCCGTTTTCGTTCCCATGGGAATATGGGTATGAAGTATAGATTTAAACCATTCTCTTAGATCACTCTACCAATCAAAAAACAACCGCATCAAAATCCGTTGCGTAGTTTTAAAGATCTAAGCATACAGACAGACAGCAGAAAGTGAAGGATTGCGAAACAACCTTTTTATCAACTTTTTTTAAATTCACCACTTTTATTGCCTTGTAAATTAATTTTGATGAGAAAAAAAACCACGTGAACGAGACACGTAGTTTTTTATATAAGTTATAATTTCATGATATGAAAGTGATGTTTTAAGATTCTGAACAGTAATAAAATTTATTTTCAATAAATCAAACATATAAGAATTAGAACAATTTGATAACAATAAAATAAACAAAGTATTTAAAAACAAAGTATCAAATCTCAACTTTCAACAGAAAAAACATACACACATACATGGGGAGGAGCAACAGAGCGACGTATGCTTCTCTACCGTTTCCGAACGGCTAATCAAGAAAGCGCTTTTCATGGCAATGAATTCACTATCGCAGGACGAAGGCAGGCGAAAGGTGATACTCGTGGCAAAACATTTTTTGGTTTCAGTTGGGATACGAACCATTCGTTCGTTCATCTCATTTGAAGTTGTTCAGCTCCTGATAGTCTTTAAGCCGAAAACCGAAAACTGAAAGGCTTATGTTATAAAAGTACGTAAAGGTACTATGCGAATGAAAGTTATATATTTTGGGCTCAAAAAATAAAAAGACAACATACATATGCACATAGCAATGTACCTTACCTGACAAGTGGTGTGAACATCATGATTACAGTACATGCAAAGAACAGGCCCAGAACTCTTAACATGTTGCAATGGCGATGTCGTCCCTCGTGAATCGTTAGTCATGGAAGTTGTGTTGATGTTTATTGCTGCGCGATGAAGTAATCATTTCTATTTATCTGAAATCAAAACAAAAACGATACATATTATAGATCATTTTTCATGTGGAACCACTTTATTTCGCATTAAACGCATCCATTAACGCATCCAATAACACGCATCCGCAAACATCTGCACATTAACACATACTGGCTTAAAACGAAAACAAAACAAAAATCCGATAGAATGAATGACATCTGTCAGACAATCAATAATATCACCCAACTAATGGTACTTGGCCTTGTCCCACATTTCTATTAATCACACACAGATTCAAAAACACAATGCCCAGCCCGCCACTCAGCCCAGTTATTATTGAATCCAAGTGCCACCCATTATTGCTCTAAGGACTTTTCTCAGTTTCCCATTCCCGACCATTTGAATACAACAATTGCAATATCTTTTCGTCCTAGATGACGATGAATAGTGTTGTTTACTTAAAAAAAAAGTACGAGTACAAACTGTTACGTACGATTTAAAAACCAAACCACATCCACGTCTCATCTGTGATAAGCTTTAAAGGCCACAACCATAAAACCATAAAATCCGCTGATGGTCAAACAGCCAGAAGCCATTACCAAACAAAAAAAAACCACTGCAAAAAGAAAACCATGAAAAGGACAACGCATTGTTTGGTCAACTGAAGGAGATACTCTGCATCGTGGTATGGGACAGTCAGCATATACATTGCAACTATGTAGATGAATTTATTTGCTGTATAAAATAACTTAACTGAAAAGTAAGGAGGGCGTGTGCATTGAATGCTGGATCAGTCCTCATCCGTTTACACTGAAAAGTTAAAATAGTTATGAGAAAAAGTATAGGTACAGTTTCATCGTAAAAAAAAAATTATAATTATAATGAAATAGCGCATTCGGGAAGTCACTTAGGATAATTACAGCAACGAGCGCTTAGTGTGGAATTCATGAAGAAATTATACACTTGATGGAAGGACTTTTTATTATATTCATTTTTTCCGCTGGAAAATTTTCACTGATTCGTTTTTCACTTAGTTGTGGAGAGAATTTTTTTCTAGTGTTCGGGGGTAAACTGCGAAAATTTTAACTTTAATGGTGTTGAATTATTTAGTACGAAAATGGGGTCGCATTCACTTCAAATGTGTGAGATTTGTGATCCCGTGATGGTGCGTGTTTCTCGTTCCAAATTTAAACGAATTTAAACTGCTTTCTAGGAATTAAACGTCAGACCCTACTCATCTGCGTTGACTTCTTCATGATGCAATTACCAAAACTAACGCATCGTTGAAGTATAGTACACAAGAATGTGCTGTTTTTTTTCTCGTTGATACTTAAGCACATGTATGATTTCCGATCCCGTAATCGGTAACACTGTGGCTGTAGTGGAATTAGAAACTCATTTTCACTCTAGTAGTTTCAACATTTTTCAATTGAAACTGACAAGTCAAGGGTGGTTTGAGACACATGATTATTGCACTGAGCAACATTTTAGCCCATGGTACCCGTGGTGTGATGGATAGCATGTCCGCCTGTTAATCCAGAGGTTCGTGGTTCGAATCCCAACAGAGGCAAAAATGTTTTTTCCACGGGTATCGTCTTTCGCGAGGAATTGGCAAATCCTCCGTTAGTATTCATTGCCATGAAAAGCGCATTCTCTATTAGCCGTTCGGAACCGGCAGAAAATTGTAGGTCCCCTCCATTCCCTCACAAGGCATGGTCCAGGGGCTCTTCGCTCTGTAGCGCCACCCTATTTATTTATTTAACATTTTAGCCCGAAAGACTCAGTATAAAAAAGTATGAGAGCATTCTTATTTTGTTTTCGTTCTAAACTGATAGGTCTTCTAAGGTGAGTCTTTAACAAAGTAATAGGCTAGATCTGTAATACCAGTTTTGACTGCCTAGGATAGCTCATTCAATCAATGCTTGCTAAGAAGACTAGACGAAACATGGACAACAACAAACACTGGGGAGTTGAATACGTTGAATTGAACAAACCAAAAAAAAAAACAACTTTGAATGCTGCAGGTGTTTGGCTTCAGCTTGTCCCAAGGCAAGCAGGATATCTGCCAAGAAAAAAAAGTAATAAGTGATGAAACATGCTCAGAAAAGGATCCAGACAGTAGTCAAATTCCCATTTTTTTTAGGGTAAAACTTCAACTTTTGTAAGAATGCGACCATCAAAGTGACCGCTAGTATTTTGTGGTAGAATTCGCTCCTTTTAAAATTAATGAACGCTAAATGATAACAATTGTTGGGCTTGTACTATTCATAAAGACTTTGATTGGTGTCAACATGGCGGTGCGGCGCGGCGCCCTGATATTGCAACTTATAGTACACGTCAATTGAGCTCCCTATAAAGTGAAATAGTAACGATTGTGCTGTGTACTGGGTACTGGTCTTGTCCAACCGGAGGCGACCTGCAAAATTAGTAACTGCGGGTGTTAACAAAGAGACAAAGATTAATAAGCAACGCTTTAATGCTCTACAAGTAAAGACTAACTGACCGAATCTCAGTGGCCTACCAGACCTTATAGGAAATTCAACTTACAGAATTATCGGTGGACTTCAGCAGTTGAACGAGCTACTCTGACATATTTGATTTTCAGGATCTTTCAATACAGTGTAATTTAAAATAGATGTAGATTATTGACACTCTATTACCTAGCCCTTTATGTCCAAAGGGATTCTGCAATGACTTGACTACCAACCATGTAAAAAAAACATCCGGTTCCGAAACAAACAATGGCCTAGGGTAAAATCAATGATTTCACCGTTGACAACCCTAGCAAGCGAGAAAAGTACAAAGACTTTCAGATATGCAAGAAAAACATAAGTTCCTTGAACGGCATTTGTACAGGCGGAGAATCAACGGAATCTATTACAGCGATTGCTACAGACAACAGAATCGACGTGTATTTGAGTGTGGGTTCGTTGTTAAAGGCGAACCCAAGTGTGAGATAGTCAGCGTATTATGAAAATCAGCATTAGGGCTAAAACAACATCGGCCTGATGTGAGAGAAAGACGATAATTCCGAAGAGTGCTTGTACTAACTTCTCGAAAAAACATATGAGCAGTTCTGCAGGCATGACATGAAAATAATCTTCCGCAATTTAAACGTTAGACTATGGAAGAAGGACTTCTTTTTAAACACAATTGGACTTGGAAATCATAGGCTGCAAGTCAAAACTTTCGAAAACAAACTTAGTGAAATCGATTGCTGCGGGGAAAAATTTTAGGTTGTTAGTAGCACACGGTTCCCGTATCTCAAGATCCATAAAGGTACATAGCGATGTCCAAACCAATCAACCGTCTACCTAATTGATGTCGCGATCGATGCAAAACGCTCTTCCTATGTTATTTATGTCCGATCTCTCCGAATGCCCACTCGGACACCACTACCATGTAGTAGACAAGGAACGAATGAGGATTTTTGTTCATGACCCGCGCGACTTAATGCTGTGAAAAGATATGTTCGCGGAAAGCTACAATCGCAAGAGATTCCTCTTCCAAATAAATGCTCCTCCAACTATCCTTCAAACCATTGAAGCCATCCTTAAGAGTTGAACAAGTCCTCAGAACTAAAGTCTCTGTTGTTCTGAGCTTCAGTCGATTTCCAAAGCGATGTCTGTGGTTTAATGAAAAATACATATGTAGCCAAACAGAGAGTACTACAATTGTTGATTCAAAAGAAAACCATGGCTGCCTGAATCATTACACTGAGATTAACAAAAAGAAAATATTGGAAGAACACCGAATTCTTAAAAAGGATAGGAAGAATAGCAGCAGGACCTTGTTGGATAAAATAGAGTCATCTCATGATGAGAATTCATATTTGATAATTCAACTCGAAAGTGTGGTAAGCCTCGGTTTCAAACCTCTAAAGACCAGCACAAAAACATAGTGATCGAATCGCAGTCACTACTGAGGATCTGGAAAGACCATTTCTGCAGACAAATTAACGGCGATGAAGACACAAAATTCAAACAGAATGCCGCATTGAGCTAAAACGACGATCAAGAAATCCTACCAATGAATGACTATTGAATGGGAATTCAGTGTCGTATGTCCGATCCTAGAAAAGAAAGACCCTCATAAGCTAAAACGACGATCAAGAAATCCTACCAATGAATGACTCTATTGAATGGGAATTCAGTGTCGTGTGCCCGATCCTAGAAAAGAAAGACAATCATAATTGTTTTCGCTTCTCAATATATTTTGGAAGATAAATCCCTTAAGCGGGGGTCACACAGGGCTGCTTGCCAGCCACTTCTTACCAGCAGTGGCTGGCAGTAGCAGAAGCAAGCAGTGAATGGTAACCCGGTCAAACTACTCGCCAGCTTCCATCAGCAAACCGTTGAAACATTGGTTCTTGGACTTGGAAATTAGTAAAGCAGAGACAAAAACAAAAATGATAATAAAAAAGTTTATTGTTACTGGTTACAAGGTTCTTACGTCGTGTTTGAGAAGAAAGTCGCTTAAGTTTGGTGTCAGATTCTATATGTGACTAAGTGAGTATCCCGGCGTTGCTCGGGTCCGTAGTTTTAAGGATCCCGTTCTTGTTCTTCCATTGCCGTGGGAATATTTGTATGAAATATTGTCTTAAGTTTCCGTTCCCAATCCTGTTCCCGTTGGAATATGGGGATCAAACCTTGACAGGAACCATGTCTGGACTGAGCTATGTTTACCCTAAAAATTTCATAAAAATCCGTTGGGCGGTTGAGGAGTTTATACCGCGCAAACAAACAAACACATATCAACTTTTATATACATTTACATATATGGAAGATAGAAGACGCAAAAAAAGAGGAAGATTAAAGATTTATTATTATTCAATGTTATTGCCCAGTTATTTCATTTATTCAAATAGTTTAAAAAAAATTCTTGATTTGTGAAATCGCTGGCTGGATGGCGTAAAGATTAAAACGGTTTTACTTTGGTTCACTGTGTTGACTAAATAATTTTAATAGACATAAGACTTTCAACTATTTGACCATTAAATTTTAAAATTATTAGAGTATATTTATAAATGTCAGTACGTCTGGCTTGCCTCTATTTTAAACTTCTCAGGATTCGTTACTTTTGAACTTAGCGCTTTGAGTTTAAGAACAAAGCGCAAAAAAAAATTTCAAAATGGAATAAATTTTTAACTTATGAGCGCCTGGTTCAATGTTGAAATCACTGTCTGAGTTGATGGATGTTGGTAGGACAATCTTCAATCTTAGCCTGGAAAGCTTTAGCGTTACATACGCTAAAGAAGTCGCTGTTGGTGTGTCGAAAAAAAATCCTCGAAAACGCTACCTAAAATTGAAATGTACTAAGACACTTTACGATCAGAAAAATGCATAATTATAAACGGCTAAGTCTAATCGATTAATTGATGTGTAGTATTTTTATCATCAATTGGGAGTGAGCCAATTTACATAAAATCAACAAATCTAAACGAATTTTGTCGCACAAAACTCGTTATAATTTGCTTTCATAAAATCAAAGCTTCATCTTCGTCTGAAAAATGTTAAAAAAAAACAAAAGCTTCTCAGTTGTCAGATTCCTGCGGACAGAAATTTTTTTTTGATAAACAAACTCGCAGACTAATGCCTGGATTACAATCATGCTTCAGCTCTTCAACTTTGAATTGACATTAAGATTTTGCTGTAGTTTTAACTGTCAAAGCGAACAAAAACTAAATCAAACCGAACTTTTCGCATTGAATTGGAATCAATTTACATTGCGTTGTCTTATACATGAACCAACGCAACACCGAAGTAAAGCATGGTTAGACTTTGGTTTGAACGACCGATGTTGGATAATTTGAACCCTCAGACGACCGCTTGCCCAACTTTTGGGATGGTTTTCAAACATTTTTTTTAAATGTTGTTGTGCTAGACGGACCGGAGGAATCTTATGTCGTTTTCCAAAATCCAAATCGGGAGTGAATTGGAGAGTTTTTATGTCAGATCTGACAGATAAAGTCTCCAAATCACTCCCAAACGTTTTCCAAAATTCGGTTTGGAGACACTTTTGGGAGTGATTTTTTCACTCCCGTTTCTGTTTAGGTGCAAGGGAGTGAACACCAATACATGAACAAACTGTCATCTTACTGCTTGTCAAAGCAAGCCGCAGTTTCTATTTAATTTTTGTCAGCTCCAAAAACCCGCGATAGTTAATAAATTTTCTTTAGAAAACTATTAAATAATTTTTAAAATTCAAGTGAACGATTTTTAGTCTTGTTTTCTGCTTTAACATGAAAGAAAAATCTAGCATCAATCACTCCAAATCTGTCACTTCGCTTAAAAACGAATTCCAAAATAAAACGAAAAAGGAGTGAAAGAGTGAATTTGTTTTTGGAAAACGACATTAGTGTTCGACGACAAGTCTTATAAATCTGAACGGAAACTATTTCCGACCATCCAACATCCATCAAACAAAGTATGTCCAGCTGATTGTTCACTGTTAACTCCTCTATTCAGGCATAACACTACTCTACGGAGCATGCGCAGACTGGAAATGTCATTAGAATTCCATTGACGGACCGGAAATGCTTTTATCTGATCAACATTTTTTTGTATGTTATGTGCTTATCATTGGAAGTTTGTTTTGCTTTTCAGTTTTGTGATGCAAAAGATTCCATGAATATCTTCAAAGACTGAGCTGACCACAATTTTTTATCCTTTTCTCTTCTTCAATTCAAATGTAGAAATTACAAATAATATTATTATTTACAAATTAATGATTGCTGATAGTATAGAGCTACCTAAAACAAAAAATTATGGCTCCTTCGTCCTCACAAATATTTAAAGATTTTTGGTTTTAACTTCCTAATTTCACGAACTGACTTGAGGCTGTTATGAATAGTCTATTCAAGTCATTTTGCCAATCATTCGATGATATCACTGAGTCAGGGAAATTGAATAAATGAAGTGTTCAAAGATGGCGAAGCATAACTCAAGCAACTCAGCGTCATCCCAAGTAATAACGTCAGTAAGTTAACCAATAACTAAAACGTTTTTGAGCAAATATGGGGGCGAATTTGTGAGGAAAGTCACTGGGGAGAAGGGGAGAAGGGGAACTAGAAGTCCTTTAGGAGAAATTTCGCTTGCAGCATCTGTCAACACTGATATGGACCACTTAGACCATTGATCATTGATCAACTTTCCGAATTTATTCGGGTTAATCCCCAGCCACTCTGACTACACTAACCCCAATTAGTATTTGAATAGAACGGTTTAGTAACCTTTCCATGAAAATCCATTTGATATGACCATGAATTTTTAAGAAATTGCTTTCTTCATTTTTACACCACTGGCAGATATGCCAAATAAACCGAAACAGACAGACAGTTTCTCCCTCCATCTTCTAAACCACGGTAGCGTATTGGATTCACAGAGAAGAAATGAATGAATTAGTTAATTAGTTTCTGATCTTTGGTTGGAATATTCGAAAACTCTGTCACTAAACTGCTCCTACCTTAAGCAAAAGAAAAAGAAAAGAAAACGCGATAACCATATGCAAATACGTCAGCCATCTTGTATTGATACGGCAGAACAGTTTAACTTTAATATCAAAAGAATAAAACATGTCGGATGGTAGGTCTCAAAATCATGAACAAAACGGGGGCGTCGTCTCATTACATAATATTGTTTTTTACATATATGTACCTATTCGGAGCAGCTGACTCACAGCCCACAAAAAAGCAATTTGATTTCTAACAACAAAGGTTATATAACAAATTTTAAGAATAATTTAGCATTCAAATTTCTGAAGTATCTGTTGGCAGAGTCATCCAAAAACTGTTAAGACTATGAATTCCCCAGATAAGAACCACCGTAAGCAATATAAACATTTGCATACCAGTAGCTGTGGTAGCCGTGGTGTAATGGTAAAGCATGTCTGCTTGTCCTGGGGAAGATGATTTCGAGGTTCAAGTCCCAGAAATATAAAAAAGAAATAAAAACTTCAACACCGCGATGAAAAACACTTTCTTATTTAGCCGTTCGGAATCGGCATAAAATTGAAGGTCCTAGAAATGCGTCCATGGCTTTGTCGCATCACCGTTTTTAATTATTCTTTATACCAATCGCTACGTGTGCAAGTAATAAGGCAAGATTTCATAAGGAAAGCAAACGCTAAGCCCACTCAATTGATCAGTGAAATGGTTGATAGAAATGGATGAATATGGTCCTTCGCCAAATAATCCTTTTGCATGGAGAAATCTTAAATATGACATTTTAATTTTTAAATCTAAAGTGCGGCATTTTTTTATTTCAAATAGGATTTAATATGAAGAAGAAATGGTATTGTAATCTCGGAGGATTCCCCTTTTCTTCACATAAGTGATCAACGAATTTCACTAAACATTGAATATCCACAAAATTATATAAACACCTTGAGTCAAATCAGAAACTCTTTAAAAATAAATTCAAATCATCTCCTTTCAAAGACTAACTTGATTCAAAAAACGATCCCATTGGCCCATATGCTGCATTAATTTCATCCACACAAGTCATCTCCTACATACATTTCTGTTGTTCAAAACCAATCACTCTCCAAAAGTCAAACTCAAAAGTATGACAGCCAAACCATCCCCACAGATGCCACTCACATTTTTTTCCAATTACCTACCCAATATCTGTATTAATACTTAAAACAAATCGAAAAAGAAGAACTTTTTCAAATTATTTATTTAACGAGTTTCCAATCCAATTGCACTCACCTCTGAATAGTCTCATGAATATGATTCATCCTCGTTTGTCTCGTTCAAGAGTTTTCTTTAAAAAAAAAAAATAGAAAAAAATACAAATGGCCTTATATCCTCCGCAACGATGCTCTGCACATGGTACATATGATTTTTATTATTGCAATTTCACACACTTCCATATAATATGGGAATTATAATTACTACACTCACATACCATCACTAAAATGCCCCGCCAAAGGAACGGGGTAAAATGAGTGTGATTTTGAAATGACGTATCACTCGACACACATTTTAAACTTTTTCCGAATCAACCACAAGAAAGGAAAAAAGTCACAGAAGGCACATGAAAGGATAATAGGATATTCTAAATTTGTATTACCGCCCACTATACACTCAATTTGTCTGTCCCTTCCTTCTTTTCTATTATAAGGTTGATTGAGCAGAGACGTGAACTATCACTATTAAACTCTTGACTAGATACTTTTTTTCCTAACTGCTGTCTTGGCTTCGTCCTTTCTGATGCTGTGTGCTTTCAACTTAATGTAACTCTCATCAGATGGCCTAAAGTTGCTTCTTGAAAGTATCCACTTGATAAAATCCTTGATGGAGATTAAAAATTAAGTAATAAGATATCAGCACCCCGACTTGTGTGGGTTGTACGGTCGTCTGTGTGTGTGTATAGGGAGGGCCTTTTGATGCCACAGTAAGGAATTAACGACTTTATCCTTAACCGTATACGAAGTCAAAGTAATTGAAGAATCGCCTTTTGTAGAAGAAATAATTTTATTACTACACAAACTACACTTGGATGACCCATTTAATATGTGTGCCAGCAACAGTACGCTATTTTATGCCGCAGCACCGACAATGCCGTACAGTGGATCAAACACTGAAGACTGACATCCTTGCAAAGACACACAAACACACATGAAAGAGCATTCATAAAAATTAAGGACAATTAGGTAATTTCGATTTTATTGAGAAAACTTTTTTTCTGGCACACAATTCTTTATCGTGTTACACTACACTTGAACTTTTTCTGTTGTTTCCTTGAAGGACTTTCAATTTACTGTGTTATTCACTTCGGAGTGAGCAGATTATTCACTATTTTACATAATTTTTCACTTAAATTTCCTTTCACATAATGTGACCCGTTTTCATGTATTTGCTTTTTTTTCTGCTCGATTCGTTTGGTGTTTGCTTCTTTTTTTTCGTTCGTTCAACCGTGACACCTTTTCCCGAGAGGCACGTATAACGAAAGGATGTTCGAAGTGAAAAGGATGTTAGACGAACAGAAATCGCCTTGATAACAGGATGAAAAATGAGGCAAAGGAACTCAGTTAGAGGATAATGATATGATGGATGTGCGCTGTGCGCATTGTATTTTCTTTTTTCGTAACTCTTTTATAGGTATATTTTTTTCCTTATTACTTTTTTCTATTCGCACGCACCGTGAATTTTGAATAATGGTTTTGGAGAGGAAAGTAACTTTTGTTATGCGCGCAGATGAGTTAGTGAGAAGTTTTTCCATCTACAGGATGTCGGATGCTGCAGAGAATAATAATTTTTGAAGTCCAAATGCAGGTTAAAGCTTTTTTCTCCTGATTGTGCGCATTGAAGGAGAGGTTATGAGAGTTTCGGCAGTTGTGTGATGCCATCTTTATGTGAGTTAAGACAAATATATGCTTTTCTATCTGGAAAATAGGCAGTAAGTTTTTCAATTTGAAATTGAATGAGGCGGTTGAAATATTGTGGACCATACTGACACCTAAACGATAAAAAAGGTTACGTATACGCCACAGTGTTCAAATGAATCACAATTTAATGTTATGAACAATTGAAATTTTCGCGTCTATCATAGACCACCACTTAGGCCTGTTAAAGTCATCTTCATGCAGCCACGTTGGAGCCAAAAACAAGGTCTTCTCCTTCCGCCGCTTCACTGCAATGTGCATCGACATACATCCACTCAGCATGTCCTATCCATCGCAGTCTCGCAATGTGTACTCTTCTAGCTATGACCATTGACCATGTCACGAATGTGAATCTTCTTCTACACACATTGCCTTCACATCACTTGGAGTATATTTCTTTCGAAACTATAGGGTCTACTCATTCGCTGCAGATAAGGGTTCTACTTCAGCGCAGTACCACAGGACTGTCACTATCAATGGACTTCCTCGGCTTTTCAAGAGAAGGTTTCGCTTCTCAATTGTCTTCTTAACCCAAAGTAGCAGAGGTTGGCAATATTATTATTAAAATGCTTTATTTTTCAAAAACATTTTTTACAAATTTGGTTTTACATACATAATAAAGACATGTGCCGAGTGCCGTCTGTCTGAGTGGTAACAGTATTTTGTTTTTTTTTTAAGACAAATTTATATGGTTTGCAATATTTCTCCGTTTAATATCCGCATCACTGATGTCATTTTTCGTGTCTTTAGCGGATCTTATGTAGATGAAGACCTGTACTACTTTGCATTTATGTTAGTCAATTTTGAGCTGTGAGGTTTTGTCTAATAGCAATGACTACACGGTTTCTTCTTCCTTTTTCGTCAGCGAGGATCATTGTTTAATATTATTGACAGATTTTGCCCTAGTGTTGATGTATGATGTTAAAACAGCCGCCTTATCAAAAGCCTTTTTCGACAACATATCTCGGTGAGTTCCATACCGATCTTGATGGATCAGCTTGATAGTCATCCTCCATGGTCGTACGAGTTTTGAAGAAATGGCAACAGTAGACATAGCTCTGTACAGCTTGTTACTGTAAATACTGCCATACGAAGCTTTTTTTCCGAGATCTCCCGTGTAGTCGAAATTTTTTAACGTATAAAGGTTTTTAGACGATCTTTTTTAGAATTCGGTGTCCTTTTTTTCTTTTGGTAAATCTCGTTGTACTTGTCAGGGGCAGCCCTGATATTCTATTGAATCATCATTTTTCGTCCTTTCCGTTTTTCTGTAACTTTCTTTGAATAATAGGATTTGTTTTGGATGTCGACGGCAACCCAGAGCATAAGAGACTGCGGCTCTAATATCTTATTGGCTCTGCTGCCACTTGACTTATTGCTGCTGACACGATATAGTTGGAGGTACACTCATTTGGCAAAGGCACTGGCAATCTCTTACAATTGTAGCTTTCCAACGTCATATCGTTTCACATCGCTAGTTTGAACGGGTTGTAAACGGGATATCCTCATTCGTATCTCGGCTCATTGAGGTAGTGGTCTGCGTCAAAGTTGGCTCCCCAGGAAACTTCAGACATCAATAACACTTGAAGAGTGTCTTTGGATCGATCTCAACACGGCTAACTTGGTTGACGGTTGTTTGATCTAGGGATTGCCATGTACATTTACGAATTTTGTGATGTAGGAAGCGTGTAGCACACCATTAAATTTAAACCCTCAGCAGACTCAATTAAATTGAGCTCGTTTTCGGAGGTTTTGAATGCTTATCAACTGTGTTTTCAAATATGCCAACCTTCCCTTATCTCGCTTTAAAATCGCCAAGGCAATATTCACGTCATGTGAAAATTACATCGCTTATATGTTATGTTTCACTGAACAGCTTGTAGAAAAAGTTTTTAGAATTTTAATCTTTCTCCTTTTTATACCCGACTCATTCCATCAAATTTCATAAATGGCGGTTATGTCTGCTTTGCAGCAGTCCAGGCTGCAAGTATTCCATTATGAGACCGTGCGTTCCACGTGTACATCGGAAGGCCTTTGTCGTGTTTTCGTTTGCCAGAGTAGTCAACGGGGAAACCGGTATTGTTATCCACATCCGCTGTTGGCTGTCTCGGATTAAAATGTTTTTTATGTGGCTGTGTAGTTAACCCCTAACACAACCCTTAACATTGGACTAAAAGGCTTGATAATATGATGTCAGTATTTTGCAAAGGTGTGAGATCGGTCGGTGGCTCACCAGGTCCTCAACCTCCGCGAGACCAGTACTCAGTAGTTACTGCAAGGATGCACATAATAAGCACGATTTGCGAGTACTACAAGGTGCAACATCTGGACGCTGTAGAGCCAAGCTTACACCATTAAGAGCCTTTCCGAATAGTACATGTCCAACCTATCAGCATACTCGTATTTATGTGATATCAAATCTTTCAAGAGTAAATAAGTTTATACGTAAAGAAATCAAACATATCGTTGTTGAACCTTTCAGCTTTCTCAAAATTAAGCTTGTTGATATCGAAATTTGCTTACTTTCCGTCAACAAAAGAGATTCTTATTTTATTTTCTCGATTGAATACGGGACACGTTTAACATTTAGCTTGTTGTTCAATAAATCATTCCACGTTTAAAGATTTGAAAAAAAAAAATTTGTCCATAAAGCAGCTTCAAACTGAATCCTTTAGAATTTAAAAGTAAAACGAAGAAAAAAATCCTCGAAAGCAAGGGACATTTTACTTAAAGAAGAAAAAAAAAAAAAATTTCCCCAAACAGATGTAAAATCATTCACAACTAGTTTGACGAAAACTAGACATAAAAAAAAACTTCTGAGGATACAACTTCTACATGCTTTCCTGCAACACTTCATAGAGTTAATCCTTTTTACTAGCACAATCAAAATAATTTTATGAATGTTCGCGTGATAAAACAAAATCAACTTGCCAAAGTTTTTAAAACACACAAACTTTACTCTGGCTACTTTTGCACCATAAAAAGCATTGCATTATTCCGTTTACATGGTATACAATTTGACTATGCAAATTTATTTTAAACAACAACAAATTACTCGACAAACAATTTTGGATTTTCACAAAATTAAAACTTAAATATTTGTATATACACAAATGGGACAGTCTGCGTTTTGTTCTTCCTCTTTCTTTGTTTCTTTCTTTTTTTTTTCTTTTGTGTAAGAGAATACAATATCTTGTGCCAAATATTTGCCATGAAATGAACATAAAATCAAAGCTCCTCTTCAAACAGACACTTGAAGAGGAGAAACTCTTTCTAAAAATATAAAATTCACACAATATGAATGCAATTGATGTGGAATTGAAATCACAATATTTGCTTAGCGCTATATGGAAATATGCTTTCAATATCAATGGAAGTGCCATCGCGAAGGATATTCTATGCCCGATACACTCTCATATCGAAATAGGAATCGGAAAGACGAAAAAAATAAACACCAACCAAGGATAGAAACATCGTCTCTAATAGCATGGAAAAGTGGCAACAAAAAAGGTGCGTACAGAGTTGAAAGTATTTTCCATTTTGTCCACTTTATTGTGTATCCTTAGGGTGTAATATCATCGTCAACTCCTTCACACTTCAATGTTGTACTTGATGCGTGATGTTTTGAAAAATACTCTTGGTGTGAGTTCTCTTAGAATTGTTTTTTTTTTTACAAGAAACGTTTTAAAATGTGTTTTGGTTTTCGTGTAAAAAGTACAATTGCTCGCAGGCACTTTGCAGTGATATATGGAAGTGAAGCACTTAATTTCTAGTTAAGAAACCGTTTGAGTGATACAACTTGTACGTGTGTTTATTACCCGTTGAGTCTCTTAAATCAGTGAATATCAGCTTAAAATGAACTCAAGTAATTGTCTACCAATATGTATGTAATTCAAGGGTAGTTACTTCTATGCTTTAAAATACTGGCATCAGTAGAACCACAGCAAATAATGATAACATGAATAATAATAGTTCGTATTTCTAATTATTCAATTCCACCGTCATTAGTGTTTTGCGTATTGGTCCTTTGATGCTAAGATACGAGTAAAACTTGCGCTTTCAGCACAAAATGGTACCGTGTGTGTACGTGACACTACAGCAACTTATTAGTCGGGTGAGTGCGGTTTGAAAACAATCGTGAATCTGACCAAGTTTTAGATATAATTTACTCATTATCATTCATCGCCTCACAGATTAAGAACCCGATCAAACCTTTCCTCTCTCGCCCTCTCATTTTGTATTCTCCTCTGTTCTTCTTCTTTTTTCCTCTTCTCTATTACTCTTCTCTCTTCCTCTTCTATCTGCCAAAACCTTCTGTTCTCATCCTCTTTTCTCTTCCTCTTCTCTTTTTCTATTATTTCTACCTCTTTTTTGCTCTTTTTCCTCTTCTTCTTCTGTCTTCCTCTTCTCTCTTCTCTCTTCCTATTCCTCTTCATTTTGCTTTTCTCTCTTCCTCTTCTCCTTTCCTTTTCTCTCTTCCTCTTCTCTCTTCCTTTTTTACTACTCTCTTCCTCTTTTGTGTTTTCATCCTCTTCTCTTCACTTCTTCTCTTTTCCTTTTTCTAGTCCTCTTCTGCTTATGCTTTCTATCTTCCTCCTCTCTTTCCCTTTTCTCCTTTACTCTTCTCTCTTTCTATCTCCTTTTCTCTTATTTTTTCTTCTACATTCTTCTTTTCTCTACCTTTTTCTTCTTCAGTCTTTCGCTATTCCTTTCTTCTTCTCTCTTCCTTGCTTGTCTTCCTCGTCACCTTTTCTGTTTACCTCTTGTCGCTTTTCTCTCCTCTTCCCTATTTTTCTTCTATCTTTCTCTTTGCTGCCATCTCTTCTAGTCTTCTCTACTTTATATTCATCACTAAGTTTTGTAGTAGAAACAATTTTATTTTATATTAAATTTATTTAATATTAATTTAATGAAGCATTGTCTTAATTTTCTATTATACAACAACAATATTAATTTCGATAAATTTGAACTAAATGCATTTTTTTATTCTGCTACAACAATTATTGACTTCCATTCAGTGTATGAGCGATTACAATGGGAAGTCTTTCTTATACATTCCATAAGCCACCCAGTATAGCAAATTGAATAGTATGAACGATACCGGAAATGCTATACGAGCAACTTGATCAATCAGCGAGACACTATTCATGTGACGATTTCCTGTAAAAAAAAACACAAAAAAACGTAAGCTAAAGGTGTTCTCCAAAGAAAAGGGTGGTAAATTCAATGAGGATACCTTTAACAGTTGCATCTCTTTCGCGTTGTTTCCGAAATTTGTCATCTCCAATGAAGCACAACCAAACTTGTTTGCATTTTGACGTAATTGGCGGCTCTGTCTGAGTAGTCCGCTCCATTGTCGAGGCATGTGAGGAGGGAGCTTGGAAAATATGTGTTGGATCCTAGAAATAAAGAAAAGGCCAAATCTTGGATAAGCAATAAATGTTCTGCTTGACAAAATCTTACATTGTAGATAGGACATATCATGGAGTTGCGTTTGCGGAATGTTCCTACAGACTGTGGTGAACCTCTCATTGATTCAGTGTTCTTGTGTTCGGATGAAATAACTCCATCAGATTCTTCTGCCATGTCATCGACGTCTTCCCATTCGTCTTCACTGGCAGGAATTTCACCACTTCCTGTCTGTTGAATAATCAGAAACGAAATCTATCAAATTGTGTTTACTTTTATCGCTGCAATTTACCTTAGTGAAGTAATGAACTCCAGCAAACTCTAGCAAAGTGGCTATGCAGTACAAGAAGCTCATCAATAAAAACCAATCAAGTGCTGTTGCATATTTTACTTTTGGCAAATCTGTACGAGAGTCTAAGCTTATAGTTGACAAAGTGAGTACTGCTGTGATACATAGTCCAACACGATCGCTAGTTGCTTCGCGGTGTATCCAAAAAGATACCCACGACAAGACTACGATCAAGATACAAGGCACGTAAACCTGTTGGAATGTGTTTGCCACAAGAATAATTTGATTACTCTGTGCTTTGTGATCTTAATTACCTGAATGAGAAAATATCCAGTGTGCCTTTTTAAATTAAACGCCACAAGTAAAACTGAAAATTCACCCTCGCGCCTCTCATATGTTGAGTTCCTGTGCGACATGCTAATCAAATCAAATGCATTTAAAGTCATTCCAGGAACAAAATTAACTGCATCTTCACTAGCCCATTCATAAACCAACTGTCGGGATGTGTAACCATCTGTATTTATAAAAAAAGAAAAATTCAAATAAGTGTTAGTCGATTTCAGAGATTAATGTTCTTGATGATCCGACTCAATCTTTAGAATTGGAGTAACTATACCTCAAAATAAAACTACTGGGCATATTAAGCTATCTACGTCCGTAACTACCAAGGACCTAACCGAATCTTGGAAGTTATAATTCTTTTAAATCGTTTTGGAAAAATTTTGTTACTAAAATTATTACTACCCGACACGCTCCGAAAAAATCGACATGGTGAAGAAATTCTTCCACTATAAGAATGCTGCGTTATCTCCGAGTAAAATTGCATATACTTAATTACCTTATATCTAAGCACCGGAACGGCGGAACGGGAACTAAAACTCAAAATCAAGACCACTTGGAGTAGTTTTCTTTCAAAACGACCAAATCCTCATCTGCTTTGAAAAAGGTACATGCTTCTGCGCCGTATAAAAGAACTGGGATGATTAAAGCCTTTTAATGGGAAACCTTGATTTATCTAGGGAGGGTTATATTTTTCAATTGCCTTCTTAACTCAAAGTAGGTAATTGGATAAAGTGATTGGACTTGAGCTCCACACTAATGTTATTTCCCGTGTCCTTAGCGGATCCCAGATACAATGTATTGTACTACCGAAGTTATGTCTGTCTGTGTGACAATATCTCGAATTCTTTGATGTTCCCTGTCCAAGTTGAATGACTGCATATACTTCGTTTTGATTCATTAACCATTTGAATCCAGTTTTGCCATTTTTGTTTCAATGCTCTCAAAAGCGCTTTTGATACAACGCCAGCTTCTTTCCTTTAAGTCAACATCGTCTGCGTAAGCGAGTAATTCTAAAATCCTTCGAAGAATGGCGTCTCTGCTCCAATGACGTTTGAGTTTCGCACAATCTTTTCAAGTATAATGTTAAAGAAATCGCATGACAGTTTAAAGAATTGTCTAAAACCTATTTCGACATCAAAAGTCTCGTTGAGTTCCTTGCCGACTTTGACGAAGCAACGTTAACTCTCCAAGGTCATACTACATGGTCGTATGAGTTGTAGAAATTGTTATACCAGATATGGCTCTAAACAGCTCTGTAAATAAATAAAAAATAAATAGGGTGGCGCAACAGAGCGAGGAGCCCTTGGGCCTAGCGCAATTCTCACAACCATGCCTTGTGAGGAAATGGAGGGGACCTACAATTTTCTGCCGGTTCCGAACGGCTAATCGAGAAAGCGCTTTTCATGGCAATGAATACTAACGGAGGACTTGCCAATTCCTCGCGAAAGGCGATACCCGTGGAAAAAACATTTTTGCCTCTGTTGGGATTCGAACTCGAACCTCTGGATTAACAGGCGGACATGCTATCCATCACACCACGGGTACCACAAACAGCTCTGTACGTGGCCTTAAAATCAATAACAAAGACAGTGTATATCGCTATTGTAAGGGGTTTTCAAAGATCTGCAGTAATGTGAAAATTTGGTCGATTGCGGACTTTTCTGATCTGAAACCGTGTGGATATCAAAATATTGAAGAGAAACGTTTAAGAGGCTTTCAATGGCACAGTTGTGAATGTCTCCCTTTACTTTCATTCAGGTTCGCTGGTGTATACTCCTTTCCAGCTGCCATGAAAAGCTCATGATGAAGGCCATCCGCACCTGCAGTTTTATTTAATTTAATGAATATGGCAACCTTAGCTTCTCATAGGTCGAGAGGACAGGATTCTTGATCATTATCTAAGTTGAATAGGGCGTTCTGCCTGACAGCGGATTAAGCCTTTAAGAAGTCTGCAGCTTTTTTAACGCACCTTCCTAGATAATATATTGAAGAACGAAAGCTTCATAATGACCTACAGCTTTCGTAGCAAAAGATCCACTGGTGATTTGATGGCATATCCTACCGAAAAGTGGAACCAGTCTTTACACTGTTTTAAAGAAAGTAAGATTTTTGCGCTTGATATTTCTAAGACATTTGATAGAGTTGGTATTAAGCTCTCTTATCGAAAATGCGTGCTTTTGGTATGGATCAGTCTATTCTTCGTTTGATTAGAAACTACCTTTCCGGCGCTCGACACAAGATGTCTTGGATGGCTTTAAGTTTGATACCACACTTTATTAACGCTGGTATGCCCCAGGGCTCCATTTTGCCTCTGACTCTCTTCCTTATTTTCATAAACGATCTCTTGTCTGAAACTACTAATCCTGTTAACTGTTTCGCTGACAACTCAATCCTCAGCTTCTCATATTCGTTTCCAAATTCAACGTGCTCTTCGGATGTGGAATTGAAACGGTTGCGAATTCTAACCTTGACAGCATTGCTTCAAAAAGCTGTCCGCGTTAATTATAAAAAAAAAGAAACTTTGATTGTGTTTTCTGTTTCGGATACCGATTGAGACCCCGAATATCAGAGGCTGTGGTTAGTTGCTTTTTGGTATTGCTGCCATCAACTTGGTAGAGGGTTGATTCTGGTGATCGACTTGTACCTTTGTGAATTGAGAAAAGAGTATGTTAACAAAAGATCTAGACCGTTAGAAAAATCAATTAACCTGAGTCGGTTTTCGGAGGATTATTCATGCAGACTATTCTGCATGAATATTATCCTATTTCTTAGATTTGCGTTCAAATCGCCAAGAGTTATGGGCGTTGCTCTCGTGTCTTTCCGCAAAGTTCGTGAAAATTCTATGCAGTTATCGACTTTCTCTTTTGCTGGGACGTGGGCGAATAGCAAGCTTATGTTGTCAAACTGATACACTGATGAGATTTTTCACTACACGCTCATTAACTGGATCTGGGCTGAAAACCTTATCTCGGAGTCCTACTCTCTCGACAAATCCCCCATTCAAATGAATAAAAGCCTTCAAATTTCGCAGTTTTTTATCTTCTTTATGCCCGGCCCATTTGGAGGCGATTGAATCTGTTTTGCACGTAGTCCGCTAAAGGATATAACCTTCCACGTGAATACATTGAGGTATGTGACCTTTTTGTTTGTTAGGAACATCAACGGGTACCTCAGAACGCGATTTTTTACGTGGTTGGGTAGTCAACAGCTCACTTCCTTCAACCTAAGGATGAGTTGAAGACAGATATATACAATATTGTAGAGGAGATTTGGCCTCTCTGAACACATGCCCGACTATTTCTTTTAGTTTGGTCCTCGTACTATATTTCTATGTATTTCATTACAAAGAGTAATCTCGAGCATGTATTAGATAAGAACTCTGAGTGAAACCTCTAATATAACATTACCAGTCCCAAAAAATGTTGTGCAAACATTTCAAAAAATCCTTTTACATTATTCTCCACTTGGCACCAAGTAACGAACTCAATGTAAATATTTGAATCATTCCGCCAATAATCATTCCGTCAAAAAAAGCATTCACTTAATTGTAGGCTAACTCTTATGAAACTTACTCCGACACAATCTCCTTTAAAATTACCAATAAAATATATAAGCTTCAACTTTGCAAAATATCTTGAAAGACAAGTTCAATTCAAAAGATTTTGAAGTGAAGATAACATTTCAATTATGGAACAGCAGAACTTATGACAAACTGAAGAAGAGGCACATGCATGTCTGTGTCTGTGTGTAGTATGTAAGTTGAAGATGAATAAAAATTGTGCAGAATAAATGAAAACAGGACTTACAACTTCCAATTATCAACGGGCATGACTGTCGGTCCATGGGAAAGTTTTTCAATTCCATCGGGCATGTAGCCTTTATCGTTAACCTTCAAGAGCGGTATAAATGCAATTAGCTTAATGGATTCCATTTTTCCATATGTGTGCAGAAGATGAATATACCAACCTCATTGAATATAAAATATCTCCGTCCTGACTCAGTCTCAGCAACTTATTTGGCACCGTTATCGTGTGGATATGTGAATGTTTCCCATTGAAAAAAAAAGTATCTGGCCTCCAGATCTTGTCAAGCATCTGTAAATTAAAACACACACACATACAAACACAACCATACAATAATCAAACGAAAGTTTTTCAAAAAAGCCCGCACTTCATCAAAGCTCGAGAACAACCGCACCTTTATGCTTAGCGACAAACTTTTTATAGGTCCTTTGAAACTAAGTCTTTTGTCTCGCCAATATTGCCGGAAGTAGCAGTCCATTGAATAGTCCATGTCTAACTCGGATACCGGGCCCATGCTCCGAATAAGAATGTTCGTCCTTACTATTGTTGGAACACCTAGAAGCATATGATTGAAGACAACCTGTTCCGCACTCCTTGTGACTTCTTTTTTTCTCTAAATTACCTTTTCCGTGAGTGGGCAATTGTGACTGTTCATATCTTTTCAAAAGATTTTCCAGGATGATTGAAATGTTCTTGCTAAGGTAATCATTCGATGCCATCCTTTTGCGCATCAATGTCGTTCCATTTGAAGTGGAACTATGATGTGCAGCAGTGCGATGGGTGGTGGTCCTGAAAGGGTCATCATCACTGCTACCGGTGGGTGTAATTGTGCGAAAGGATTCATAAATACGAGAAGCGGTAAGTTGTGGCGATATAATTGGTGTTGTTGGACTTCTCGAAGAAAATGTTACCCTCGAAGGACTAAAAACAAGCAAAAAAAGAGACAATATTTATTTAAATAGAATTTAGCGCAAACATGGTGTAAACGGTGCTCACCCATCAACCACTAGGTCCATTGTTGCATTTCTTGGGAGGACAAATGCCGTTTCGGTTGTTGATGCTGCTGGGTATGGCTTCGATGGTGAAGAAGATGGCGGTGGTGGTTGCCCAACGGTGTCATTGTGATCCGGTAACTTTTGTGTTGTCGGATTGCCATGGCATAGAAACGCAACCAGACTTATTGCAGCAATGAGACTGCAAGGTGGAGAAAGTTTCGCCGCCGTCATCAACAGACAGGCAGCAACAGGAAGGAAAAAATGAAAAATTAGAAAGGGGGTTTCGATTGGGAAATTAGATAGGAAATTTATGTCATCCTCATCCTCTTTATAACCACAAAGGATAATAATGGAAAAGTGCCTCCTTAATGGAAATTGAAAAGGAAGTACTGTACTGCAAATAATTGGTTGGCAGACAAATAAATGTCCGAGTTGAATGGGACAAAGCATCTAGACGAATTATGCACGGAGGCTGATCGATGTTTTGAGGATATAATTTCGTTTTCAAAATGTCAAGGTTAGTGTGGTATTTAGTTTAACAATAACCAGTGAGCTCTTCATGGGTTTTTAGGGGATTTTTGTGTGACATCTCGATTAACGGCTGATTTTAAAAAGGTTGGGCTGTAGAAACGCGGGGTAAAAGGACTTGAAATGAATGAAATGAATGAAATGAATGAAATGAATGAAATGAATGAAATGAATGAAATGAATGAAATGAATGAAATGAATGAAATGAATGAAATGAATGAAATGAATGAAATGAATGAAATGAATGAAATGAATGAAATGAATGAAATGAATGAAATGAATGAAATGAATGAAATGAATGAAATGAATGAAATGAATGAAATGAATGAAATGAATGAAATGAATGAAATGAATGAAATGAATGAAATGAATGAAATGAATGAAATGAATGAAATGAATGAAATGAATGAAATGAATGAAATGAATGAAATGAATGAAATGAATGAAATGAATGAAATGAATGAAATGAATGAAATGAATGAAATGAATGAAATGAATGAAATGAATGAAATGAATGAAATGAATGAAATGAATGAAATGAATGAAATGAATGAAATGAATGAAATGAATGAAATGAATGAAATGAATGAAATGAATGAAATGAATGAAATGAATGAAATGAATGAAATGAATGAAATGAATGAAATGAATGAAATGAATGAAATGAATGAAATGAATGAAATGAATGAAATGAATGAAATGAATGAAATGAATGAAATGAATGAAATGAATGAAATGAATGAAATGAATGAAATGAATGAAATGAATGAAATGAATGAAATGAATGAAATGAATGAAATGAATGAAATGAATGAAATGAATGAAATGAATGAAATGAATGAAATGAATGAAATGAATGAAATGAATGAAATGAATGAAATGAATGAAATGAATGAAATGAATGAAATGAATGAAATGAATGAAATGAATGAAATGAATGAAATGAATGAAATGAATGAAATGAATGAAATGATTCATTATTCAAATAAAACAACAAAGTTTGGTTTAGATCAGTTGTTTTGACCTTTATTATGTGGATTATTCCAAAGCAGCCACTTTGGGCCACATTTTTTCCTTGTAATAATTTCTGCATTGAAATGATCATATAACATCTTTCAACTTTAAAGCGTTTTCAGAATGGAATTTCTTCAACAAAAAATATTTTCCTTGACTCTACTGTTTTTTTGTAGATGCAGCTTCATTTCTATGGTGTTTTGTTATTTTTGACTAATCATCATGTCTCCATCTTCATCCTTCACAAATTCGGTCTGAAAAACCTCTTCTATTTTTTTAGTTAAGAGTTCACCCTCTTGAAGGGTTTCTATATTCATTCAACGCTTTTCTGGTTCTTAACACATTGTTGCCAGTCCTTCAAAATGAAAAATGAAAAACACAACAGTTTAAATGAAAACCTCTTTTGTAAGTCACAAGACATAAAGTAGAACTTTAAAATTTAGTAGTGGCTTTTTTTAGCAAACCTTTCTGCATCAGTATTAAACAGGAGGAAAATGATATTACCTCTAAAGAATACAGATAAAGATAAACTGCGAAAACTTATTTTTTAAAACATTATCTTTAAAGCCAAGGCATAGTACTCATGGCAAATATGTGACCTTCTGCCGGGGTGCAGTAGGGTCCAGTCTGAGAACCTTAATCCCATGGTGCTCCTCATAGATCTTTTTAGTCAATAAATAAAGATTTTAATTCCAAATATGGATTTTTTCGACCCAAACGTATTTCCTCCATAAACCACAGTGAATTTCTTACAGTCCATTCAAATTCCCTTTGAATATATCAAACGGAAAAAATCCTTTTACATTCATAGAAAGTAGGCACTTTGAGGGTTCATTAAAGTCTATTTCGATTATGTATTGCATCACGTACAAAACGAGTATGTCCACCTTTATAAATGACCCTTCTCAAAAGAATTGTCCAGTCTTTTTGTGTATGTTATTTTTGTTTTTCCTTCTGTTAAACCAAAAGTAAATATAGAGTGCACTCTAATGGTCTGAACTCAGACTAACAAGAGTTTGTGCTTCAGGCTAACACTACCATCAGTAATAAGAAACTCAAAGGAAAGGTCGCATGGGGACCATAAAAGTCAAAGTGCTGATAAAATCCACTCAACGTGCTCTCATTAGTTCTAATAATGGCCAATAGTTGATAGTGTCATTGGGGAAATCTTAAAAACAAATCAGCTTTGGCTATGAAAATCCTATAAAATCAGAGAGATCCCATATTCCTACTCTCTTGGGGAGGGGTGTGTAGTAAACGAGCCTAGATTGATGCACATTAAATTGACGACATGCTTAAGTATGTGTTCACTGATTTTGGATAACAAAAAAAGGAAAGAAGATGTCCATAGCACATGTTGTGCTTATGCAAGACTTCCAGCTGAAACCGTTTACAACCCCCAATCTCAATCTGTTCAACCTGCGGGTAAGCTTTGAGATGTAAATTTGATTTTTCCACATCAAGCCACAAATGTCTGTAAAACGACTACTAAGCATAATAAATGCTTCAAGTATGTGTGAGTAGTACATGCG
Source organism: Melanostoma scalare (assembly GCA_949752695.1). Lineage (NCBI taxonomy): Eukaryota > Metazoa > Arthropoda > Insecta > Diptera > Syrphidae > Melanostoma > Melanostoma scalare. The sequence continues at coordinate 32,433,342 of OX456985.1, forward strand.
CAAAAATTAAGGTATGCAAGCATGAGATAAGAAGTGAACTTCATGTGTCTTTAAGAAGGCACAATTTGATACCTTGAATATGGTATTCTGTAGAGTAACAGACTATGTATAAATATTTATTAGTCGGCATGGATGTAAAACTTGTTGCAAAAGCTTATATCAGCAACTTGTTGAAGTTTTTGCATAAATTTATAAAAATTATTACAAGTTAAGAGCTATCCACGCTTAAGAAAACATAATCTAGGCCACCATAGTCAAATGGTAATAGAAGCAAACTATTAAACATTAATTCTGGAGATGACAAAATTAAATAAAAAAATAAATAGGGTGGCGAAACAGAGTGAGGAGCCCCTGGGCCTAGCGCATTTCTCACAACCATGCCTTGTGAGGGAATGAAGGGGACCTACAATTTTCTGCCGGTTCCGAACGGCTAGTTGAGAAAGCGCTTTTCATGACAATGAATTTAATAACGGATTACTTGCCAATTCCTCGCGAAAGGCGATACCCGTGGAAAAACATTTTTGCCTCTGCTGGGGTTCGATCCTCGAACCTCTGGGTTAGCAGGTGGACATGCTAACCATCACGCCACTGGAGGTGACAGCTTTTGAAAAAAATAAACCTTTAAATGAGCCTGGGTCTCAACCAACCTCTTTCGCCAACAATTTCAATCTCGAAATCGCTCAAGGTCTTCTACAACTTGATCTCTGCAATGTGCTTTCGGGACATTGATGTCCACCCGCTCTACATGTCCCAACCATCGTGTTTTGACTTCGCTTGTAGCAATGCTCATGTTAGGGTACAGATCGAACAGTTAATTGAAGAGTCTTCTTCTCCACATGTTGTCTTCAAAAATCATCAGTTTATAAGTAGCCTACAATACTGAGCATTTTTCTTTCTAATTGCTCAATTCGCGAAGAATTGGCAAGTCCTCCGTTAACAAGATCATTGCCATGAAAAGCGATTTCTCGCTTAGCCGTTCGGAACCGCCAATATATTGTAGGTCCCCTCCATTCCGTCAAAAACCATGGCTGTGAGAAATGCCCTGGAGGTTCTCGCTCTGTTGCGCCACCGTATTTATTTATTTATTTAATTGAGCAATGGATTCCTCATACGCTTTAGATAAGGTTTTTTGTGCAGTATAGAAGGACTGCCATGATTATGGTCTTGTAAAACTGATGCTATGGTTTTTCTAAAGAGTAGAGTAGCAGCGATTGGCAAGATTAATTCTCCGAAGTTATGTCTGTCACACTCTGTCCAATTCTTCGATGTTTCCTGTTCAAGTTTGATGACAGTATATTATTCGTTTTGCCTTCACTAACCATCAAACCAATTTTTGCCAATTCTCTTTCTTTTTGCGTTAAAATCGCCAAGAACGATTTCACCACCATGTTTACGGCGTTGTTCTTGTGTGTTCTCGAGAAGCTCGAAAGCTCAGTCTTTGGAATTATCGTCTATCTCTTATGCTGGCGAGCTTAGCATTGATGCGGATTGTCATTATACGCTCATTAACCGTATTTTGGCTGACAACGGTATCCCGAAATCTACCTCTAATGACGAATTCACATCCACATAAGCATTGCTTCTGTTGTCTGTAGCAGTCGCCGTAAAAGATTACACACTTTTTCATTTTCTTTATACCCGACCAATTTCATCGCACTTCTTGGATGGTACTTATGTGTGCAATCTAGATCTTCCGTTAATTCTCTTAAAAATACATTCAATACTTTCTCAGATGATCATTTCGAAAGCAATGCTTCCTTAGTTGGAAGAGTATAAATCAAAGGGTCTACCCTTTGTATATTAAAACTATAGTAACATCACGGAGGGGAAATCGATGGTATCGCCCCCTGTCGCCACCATTAAACGTACTACCTTCTCAATCGGAACAAGTTTATCGTAGAACCCTGCCAACATGCTGTCAATACGTCATATATTATTGTTTTTTGTTAGGGCAGCTTTGCTTCGTAAATGTGTTAGCAATATTAAAGAGTGATGGGCGAGTGATGTGCTTTTTGATTCTAAATGATAAAAAGTTCGTTGTTTTGCATTTGGCGTGTCATGACATTGTTTGAAAATCATTTAAACACATTTATTAATTGATGAATGAAATACCATCCACAACCATTAAAGCATCCGAAAAAATACCATCCACATGCCTAAGTGAACAACCACAGCAAAATTTTCAGAACCGATAAAACCTTTAATGGAGACGTTGGTGGCGCTACCATCGATCTCCCCTCCGTGATGTTACTATAGTTTTAATATACAAAGGGTCTACCCTGTTTAGAAATTTCAAAAAAGCTATTTCTATTTTATTACACTTTTAAAAAGTATACATATTCAAAAGTATTACACATACGAAAATTTTATAAAGATCTGAGCAGTCTGACTTCACTTTAGGGTAACGTTTGCGTAGCTACATGAGCCCTCCTAATACCACGATTTTTCGTAGAAAGCTTTATACACGTTTTTCTCAGAATGACGTTTATGATAGAATCTCTGAAACTTATCAACCCTAACTGGGGCTGCCCACTCTGTTGCTCCACCCTATGTATTTATATAAAGTGGGCAGACCACTTAAATATATACAAAACCAATTGATTTGTCTAAAGGTCCACAGAGCCATTGTAGGTATTTTTACTCTAATCGCGTTCCTCATTGCGTTTGTTGAGTAACATGGAATGCCCTCCTGTCTGTCCTTCTGATTTTATTGATCTGTCAACTGATTGGTCGAACTCATAACAAAGTAGCGTGCAATGAAGAAGATTTGCTATACAAGGGCATTCACTCCCTGGTTTCAAGTTGGTAGCGCTGTCATTTGACACCTGTTATTTGGATTATTTTAATTGTGTGCTTGTCGTTGACGCCATTTGCATGTGTTGCTATAATGAACGAATGTATAGAGTTACCGGCGTTCACAGCAACAGAATATGTAGTGCATATCCTTATGGCGTGTTTCCCGTTTAGATTTGAATTTCCCTCTTTATAGTGATCAAATTACACAATAATTGAAACCAGTGACGGATCATTTTTCTTACTCTGTGGAAATGTAAACAAACAAAATTGCAGTATTGGCTAAGAAAACCCACAAGTGATTGAAGAGGTGACAGTGTATCCAGACTGACTATTTGATTTGCTTTATGATCGGAAAGTGTCATTAGTCCGTATTTCTTCGAAAATGGCAATAGGCAGACGGTTTCAGTTAACTCTGCTAATGATAATAAATTTTTTGACTGGCGATTGAACACCATGTCTTGCACTATATGTGGTTCCAACTAAACTCGGCAAAAAAGCTATACAACTCAACACGACCAAATATATGGCTTTACTGCGTGAGAAGTTCACTGTATCCCTGTTCTGTAACTATCGCATCGATAACACCGATCGAGAAGCGCTGGAAACCGAACTTACTTAATTACGAACCGTACTTAATTAGAACTTCGTTCTAGTTTCTATCTTCATCGCCGGATTTTATCGAAGATAGTTAAAATTTGAGAACAGATCGAGTAATTCAACTTCTCGGCGACGTTAACTGTCCGCCAAGATCGTGTTTGACACCGTATTTTTTCTGCTGTGCTGCGCGAGAAACCGTTGCTAAAATTACCAAAACAACTACCTTAAAAGAATCATATGCCAACTTCCTAAGTCAGCCCTTGAATGATATTGTTTCCCCTACGTAATGGTAAAGTGAAACTTTTGTCAAAAATGTGTGTTTCGTTTATCTTTACCGAAAAATGAATGATCCTTTAAAAACAACGAAACAAGCTTGCAGCACTTTGAAAGGGAAAATTTTGCAATAGAACACCAGAACCACCAACTAGTCCTAGAACTTATACCCACTTCAAGGCGAGACTCAAAGGAGTTTTGAGAAAGTTTACACGAGTATTTCCTTGCAATTTCTTCTCCGTCCGTCCTTGACATCCTTATCCACCTTTTCATCAATATTTCAAAACAACAAGGCCTCAATTTCTTTTTAATCGGACATTGGCCATCTTTACAGAAGGTTATCACCGTTAAAAGAAATAAAAAAAAAATATATGAAAATTGAACCCCCGAAGCTGGCCACCGAATTTGCATTCCCACACTTTTCTATCAGTCCCGCTACTTCAACAAACATTGAAAGAAATTTATCCATTCCTCGTCCTTGCCAACAGTACAAAACAAACATGAAAAAAATGTGAGTAACATCAGCAACAGCACTTTTTTCACCATCTATCTGCATCCCTGCGTCACTGCATCCCTCCATTTCTGTCAACACCTAGGGGGCAACAAATCTCTTTACCTTCCTCAACATGGCAAAACATTGAAAAAAAAGAAAGAAACCAAGCACCAGAACTACACCCAGGGGTGTTCATTTATATCTTCGACGTTCGAGGTGACAATTGTGAGTTCAACACAGTGTCGCTATTTGTAAACTATTGTGTTTGCCAAGAGATGAGAAGCAGAATTCAAATGTAATGAAGCTGATCTGCAATTGTTTGTCTTCACGGGTAAAATGTAAGTCAAAAAATAAAAAGCAGCCATCCAAGCCATAAGGACACAGCATTAACATCAATTTCATGACCCAGTGCTCAAAATGTAACGCATAACGTTCTTGTTCCTCGATGTCTGACATTGTTCAACCTCTTGAATTTTTGATCAAAACTTTAATTGCAAACAACAACAACAGAGGATGCCTTTACGCCACCATACAAAAGCTCTTTAGCTTTGTAAGGTATTTTCAAAAGTATTTCCTTGCCTTTTCGTCAACGAATAACAAAGTCTCCTTCATATGTTTGACACATTGTTTTGGTGTGACAGTATTTGTATGGTGTTGTTTTATTTTCTCTTTTTTCTTTTTCTCGTGAACGCACTCTTAAGGGTATGATAACCTTTTTTGCGGCAGTTAAGTCATCCAAACAATTCATTAAACTGCCCTCTCAAGGAATTGAGTCAAGTCCTCGGCGTATTTCAAAAATAGTTTCTTAAGGGTCACTCTAGAGAGCCTACATCTTACAAACACAAAGTCATGGTGGACGTACACGTATTATGTTGTTCTTGTTTTCTTAGCTCAAAAATTGCATGAATGCAGTTACTCCAGTGGTTGACATTTTTCTTTTTTTTTCTTTTCTCTTTGCTGTTGGGTAGGGCGTGGGAGTAGTGGTTGAGAGGATAATTTAGTTCGATGGGCTTTGAATAGACATGTCTATAATATGGGAACAAGGATGAATGAGTGCTATGTAAGTATGTATGGTAAATCACATGTGAGTTGAGAAAATGTCAGTAAGCATTTGGTGAGAGAAAAACTAGGTTAATATACCGACGAGTGAGCATAGGATTTGGATATACATACTCGTATTTCTTTTGATAAGGATAGATGACTTGCTGGTAGACTCAATTGTCAAACGAGAGTGAGTGTCTAAATGATAGATCGGGCTATATCAGAATTTTTTTTGCTACCATATGTCAAGTAGACTTTCGACCAGAGCAATATATGTAGAAAAAAAACAAAAACAAAAAATATGAAAATATGTAGGTGGGGTTCGCTAGGAAAATGTTTTTTTCGAAAAATGGAATTGTTGTCGTGACTTTATATGTTTTTTCTTTGAATGGTCAAGTTTCGGTCAAACAAGACAAGAACGAATATTGCTTTTGAAGTTTTGTAAACGTAAGGTGGGGTAAAATTAAAGTCTGATAAAGCCTGGCACATACGAGTAGGGCGATTAAAGTATGAATCTCTATACATGACTACGTTCAAAGTAGGGTTTCAGGTAAAACTGACGAGCATTCCTGGCGAGGCGGGTATTGCAGCCAAATTATTTTAGGGGAGGAATGCAGCTGGCTATTCCATTAGAGCACTGTTTTGTGAAGGAAACGAATAAGACAAGTAACGTTTTGACGATGCTCAAGTTTTGGTTCTGTTATAACATTTTAGTTCTAAGGCTCTGTTTGGAACCCCATCAAGGATATTCGAAAAACACCTTACCAAACATCGAAGTAACACTCTACATAGCTCTTGCGAATCCTAGCTTCAGAAATTGAAACCAACTACTCATACTAAGGGGAACATTAAAGTTCCGAGTGAACCTGGTGCTTAGCCATCTACTTTCGCCTACAATTTTGATTTCGGACAAACTCTCTCGAGGTCTTCTTCTGAGGTCTCCTTCCACTTCATTGCGCAATTTAAGACGAGGTCTTTCTCATTCGCAATTTCCCTACCATGCGCTTTCGAAGAACCGTAGAGCTGGACCGCTCTTCATGTCCTTTTTTTCGCGATGCGTAATCTTCTAGCTATGCTCAAATTCTTATTTTGCGGTACAACTCGTACAGCTCGTTGTAAAATCTTCTTCTCCACAAACGGGCTCGGTTTAGATAAGGTACAAACCTTCGCACCCTATAACAGGACTGATATTCAACATTTCATACGATTTTCAAGAGATGGTTTCTTTTTCTCAATTACCTTCTTTCTAACCCAAGGTATCCGCACACTGATGTCCGTGTCTACAGCGGATCCCAGCAAGATAATATCCTGTTCTATCTCGAAGTTATGTCTGTCTATCGAGTAACTCTACAGAATTTAGAAGGATGATGCCTATAGTGTTGACATTTGGGTTTTGCACAAAAAAAATTACGTGATAGTGTATCACCTTTTCGAATGCTTTTCAAGGATATCGGTAAGTTCTTTACCTACCTTAACGGAGTTATGCTGATTCTTCAAAGTCATCCTGCGTAGTCGTACGAGTTGTATAGGGATGTCAGGAATAGACATGGCCTGTATAGCTTCTCTCTGTAAAACCCTGTGGTCTTGAAATCAATACAAGGATGGTGTTTATCGATATTCTACTCCCTGGTTTTATCAAGATCTGCCGTAATGTGAAAATTCGTATTGTGGAATTTTCTGGTCTGATATCGTATTGAAAAGGACTTATCAAATCGTTTATGTGGACTTACAGATGTTCACAAACAATATCTTTTTTTTGACATAAAAATAAGTTAAAAATAAATAGTGTGGCGTAACACGTCGAGGAGCCCCATGGCCTGGCGCGTTTCTCACAACCAACCAGCGCAGCGCTGCGCATAGCGCTGTCAGTCGTAAAGAAAAGGCATTGGCTATCATTTGCTTTTATAGTTTTTGAATGTCATATCGCTTCACAATGTTAGTTCATTTGTGTCCTAAACAGGATACTCTCTTTCGTAGCTTGGCTACAACAGAAGAGTGGTGCTAGTCAAAGTTTACCCCTGGGATAGCTCTGATATCAGTGACACTGGAAGAGTGTCTTGGGCAATAACAACACGATCAATTTGACGGAAGGGTTATTTTTCTGGGGATCGCCATTCATAAAGGTATTAAAGGTTAGGGAAGCGCGTGTTATCAAGGTCTAAATTTAAACCCGCAGCAAAATCGATTACCTTCAGTCCGTTGACATAGTTTTTGTCATGCGCTCTATGCCTACCAACTATCTTTCCAAAGATGTCCTCCTGATTACTGATAGGGTATAGTTAGCACAATTGACGTGTGCTATAAGTTGCATCATTGGGCCGCCACATCGCCAAGTAGACACCAATCAGATTTTTGTTAAAGACGTGTGTTAAAGAAACCACTTCTGGGAACGACGGCGACGACGTGACGTTGCATGACATTGTCCGTAGTCAATAAGTGCCACGTCGTAATAAAAAATAGTTTAGGGCCCTCGTCACGTAACTTTTAAAATGATTATTTTTGAAAATGAATATCAAAATAATTTAAAACTTCTCTCAGTACGTTGATTCTTCTCAGTTCAATAAAATAAATTATTAAAGTAACACAACAAAGCTCTAAGAGCTTTAGAGACATATTTCATCAGAAACCCAGAACAAACAACTTTTTACGCATTCGGAATTGTGATTGTGCGATTGAGCCCCTTTTCATGGCAGTAAAATTATCACTTTGGGCAGACCTACCAATTTTGGTACCCGTAATGTGATGGTAAACATATCTGCCTGTTACGTGGTAGGTTCTTGGTGCGACTCCACGGGTATCACCTTTCGCGAGGAATTGACAAGTCCTCCGGTAGTGAGTTCGTTGCCATGAAAAGCAATTTCTCGATCAGCCGTTTGGAATCGACAGAAAATTGTAGGTTCCCTCCATTCCTTCACAAGGCATGGTTTTTAAAAATGCATTTAATCCTAAAGATTCCCGCTCTGTTGCGCCACCACATTTTTTTAGAGTTGCCAATTCCTCGCGATACCCGTGTAGAACCATTTTATGTTTTTTAGACTCGCACCCCAAAATGCCACCTAACAGGTAACCATGCAAACCATTACGCCACCATCACCTCTAGTGTTATAGCCAAGCTACATCATTAGTGCTGGTAGTAGAGTTTGCTTTAATTCAGTTCTACGCATTCTTTTCAAGCTATGACCCTATCCAAGGTATTTTACCTCAAATATGTTGATTTCTATTTAAAAAACAGAAATTCAAAAAACCCACTCGACCAAGCTAACCAAAAACATACTGCCCTTCCAATATAAGCATCGTATATATTCTTTAATATTTTGTTGTGCACCTACTTTTGTTGACTAAATAAATGTTGTGAATGCTGAAGAATTCGTATACAAGAATTTCAATTTGGTAAGTCAAGTTTCTTTTTCGTCGTCTGCGAATGTCCTTCGGAATACAATGACAAATTGCTTTCGCCAATCGCACTGCCTCTATTCGGTTTCAAAACTCTTCAACTCGCCCACAAACTACCACCAATGCAACAACTTCCCCCATGCATTTTTCTTCACATTTTTATATCCTGACCATATTTCCTGCATTTTATTCTTCTTCTTCTTTATTTTTTTGGATTATTTAAGTTGAATTATATTTTTAAGAGATTTTAATTGAAAGCAAATAAACGGAACCTGCTCAACTCTCAATGTTGTCTTTTCATGCACCCTCAAAGCATTCAAAACGTAGACAATTATAATGAAAAAGGGATAAGAAGTGGCCATTTGGAATTAGGTTTGTTCGTCACACACACAAAATAGCAGTATTTTGCTCTTTAAATTTCAAAAGGCTCATTTAAAGCATAGATGTTTATATTTTTATGGGTTAACTTCATAAACCAGTCAGTCAGATTATGTGTTCCGGTTCAGGAAAGAAAAAAAAAATATGCTTAAAGCACGACTTGCCACTCTAAATTCCCTCAGGTGAAATTTATTCTCAAAAATTAAGTTGAATGCGACGTTGGACCGGGCTGAAAAGAATTTTTTTTATATTTTTATTTTAATAGTCACCAAAAATAAAAAAATAAAACCACCCTCAAGGATGGCAAATCTTTTCAATTCTGATTAAGTAGAAACTATCGAGGGAAAAAAAACTGAATAAACTTTTGGTTGGAAATATAATTGAGAGAATAGAATTCTTTTGTCACCTTATATGAGTTGGTTTTAAGCGACGAAAAGGAAGTAACAAATTTAATGGGCCGTTAAAAAATATCCTTTATTCAAAATGTACTATTTTTCGCTTTGAAAACCATTAACGGAAGTTGAAAAATTACGCAAGCTTATTAAAGGGTATATAAACTTCAATCACTAATTGCAATGAAAGTTCAAGGTTTTTTTTCTAGAGTTCAAAATTTTTTGGTTATTTCTTTATCCAGGAAGATTTTATTTCAAACGAGAACTTCATTAAAGTCTTTACGATCTGGGTTTTACTGCTGACAGCTGCGTGTACCAAGAGTTGTCAAATGATGACCAACAAAAAGGACAAATAGTGACTGTATAGTACCTACCTAACTGAAACCGAAAAGCCCTCATTTCACATATATTCAAAGTCGCCAAACATGGTGCAAAGTACTTAGGTGTGTCAAAATAATGCAGGAAGTTTTTTGTCCCTTCTGAGCTGGTTACAGTGTAGAAAATCTACATTCACCCGAAACTAATGTATAATTCCTATATCTGATCAGGTAGACAGGGTTTGAAACAAAGGTTCAGAACTCATAAACGGCGATACTTCAACCTTAGAATCGATTGATTATCTTGAACATCGCCGATGCGTCACTCTTTTCATAGCTACTTTACCAAACAGTGCTCTAGTGAAATACCCAGTTGCATTTCTCCTCTGGAACAGTTTGTCCGTAATACTTATTTTGTCAGGTATGATCATTAGTTTTACCTTGAGCCCGACTTTGGGCGTGCCGGTGAAGTGAAGAGACTTCGGCCTAACCCGAATGTACAATGCTTTAACACGCTCTGTTTTGCCCTTGCATTGCAGACTCCTTCCCAATCTTCTCCTATTTTCATAACACTTCAAGGTCTAACGAACTTCTCACGACCAAACTATGTCAGGAGTGCAAGTGGACCTAAAATTTTATGCTGATTTCCAACGGATAAATTAACCCAACGAAATTTTTATGGCAGTGAATTTATCCGTTACTCGCGAAAGGCCATACCCGTGGAAAACAATTGGATATTTCTGGGATACTACACGAGCATTTTGCCTTTAAAAAAGCTCTGATCTTTATCAACAAACACTAAAATGCATAAAAACAAAATTTTGCTAATCGGTCTCGTGGTCAACCATTAATTAACGTTCCTCAAGATGCAAATTTCAATTTCTGAAGAGTTCGAGTTCGATCGGCCAAACCGTTTTTAATCATAATGATTAGACACCTGGTAAGAAACAGCAATAGCTTTCTAGGACTTCGAAACATCAACATCAGATGAAAGCTAAAAGAAGATAGGCACGACTGGGGCAACACGAACTTGTGATTGTGCGAAAAACAATAACAAAATCTTAAGACTATAAAATCTATGATAATTTCAAAAAATTAATATGTTCATATATTAATTCTCAATCTTTCTCAAACTTACGACTTGTTAAACATAAGATTTTGTCAAAATCGAGAAAGTCAATTTTTTAAAAAAGCGGTACTATGGGAGGTACCGTTTTAAAATTTTCTAAAAACATTTCATACATCATTATTAAAACAACTGGAAACTATTCCTTCACACAAAATTAAAACGGAATTGTTCGAGCCGTTTCCGAGAAAAATAAGTATTACATATCGGTTATATGGCAAGTACCGTTATTTCCAGACCTAGAGACCCAATTCTTAAAAAAAAAACCTCTGTAGGCTGCTCCACAGAGGCACAGACTCCAAATTTTGAGGAAAATTGGTCTAGCGGTTCAGGTTGTAGATCCATATACGGACAGACAGACAGACAGAACTGCAGGGCTCACTTTTTACATATATTCTCTATCATCGTAATGACATGTTTCAATATTATCTCAAAATGTTTGTTCTGCACGATTGCAAAACTTGCTTTTTATAATCGCAATTAAAAATGAATCAAATGATTGTAAAAATGAATGAACTCTGGTGGGAGGTAGCCCGCTATGCTTTAATTCCTGACTTTCCTTAAACATTTTCCAAAAACCAACTGCATCTGGTTCTTTAAAAGCATTCAAAATAACTCATAGCAATGATTTGTTAAGGGACGAATCAAATAAAAAAGAAAAAAAAAGGTTTTCAGTTTGTGGTTAACCAAATTAGCCATTCGAAATCTAAATGCCACATTCGTATCGTCAATGGCTTACAATTATCAATTTTTGATGAATTATCCAATTCTAATTAATAGCTCAATATTAGGTACATTCAAGCATGTGTAACTGGTTAAACGAAGTGAGTAGGTATTTTAACACATCAAAGGAATTTAATAAATATTTAAAGTAATTAAAGGTCAAATGAATGCAAATAAATTTAAATTCAAACCAGGAACGACAAAAACCGGAAAACAGAAAAACAATCCATCACAGCGTGATGAACATAATTTAAGAATGAAGTGAACCCGATTAATGAATGTAATTTATTACGAAATATTTAACAAATCGAGATGTTTTTGTAAGTAAGAGAGATGTTCACATTTAAAACAGTCAATAGTAAATTGATCTGAAAGGCGTCAAGGGAAGTTTGTTGTCAGGATAAATGAAATAAAGTAAAATAGTTAGGCGAGTGAGAATGTCACTTGTAAGAATGATCCGAAAACATGCAATTAATATTACTTGCGTATATTTGCCGGCCGAATTTTAAGCCTTTACTTTTCTATCCGCAAACTGTGTGATTAAAATATAAAATTACTTTAGCTTTGAATTTCAATTAAAAGACTTATAACAAATTTCAATTCGGGCTTATTCTGGCAACGACTGCTTTGAGTTCATTTTAGATTGACCAATAGGAAACGTTTTTTATAAGAGATGACTGAGTGATTTCGTTTTACAAGAACCAAAACGAGCTGCCCTATACATGTAGCTGGAGCTGACATGTTTTCTTTGACCCACATTTTTAACCTTGCGTTAGTAGCCGAAAGTGGTTTGAAAAACATTAGACATGAGCTTTATTAATAGAGACGATGGTATAAGCAGCTGGTTTAGTACTTTTAACACCACCGGCATCGCCACGCCCGCCGGCCGCCCAAATGAAGTTCCGCGTCTCAAAAATCTGTAACTTTTCTTACTATGGGAATAATTAAGTGAAATTTGGAATATATTACCGTTAATATACAGAAAATCATTAAATACACAGATTTGTAAGAGAAGTTTATTCAAAGTTGGCCAACCAAAATGTGGATTTAAACACTTTTTTTATAAAAATTTTGGTTCGATTTAATTCAGTGAGTAGATTTTTGAAAGTTAATACTTAGTTCTTTAATTGCCAGTTTTGTGAATGGTTTTTGAGTAGGTAATCATGTCTCAAAATAAAAATTTTGAAAAAAATCATAGCTTCGATTAGCTTTGAGCCAAACACAGAAAGCCGAACATGAAAACCTTCCCTAGTTTTTGAGAAATTAAAATAACTTGAAGGTTCTTTTTTCCAGAAAATTCATATTTGTTCAGAAAATAAAGTCCAATGAGAAGAAAGCCTGCCTGCAAAAATGGATTCTCCTGAAAATATACTCTCATATATGTAGCATTATGTTACACACTTACTAAGATGGGCATTATTTAGGTGGGTATTACAGTTCGTGAACCTTAGCCTCAACAAGCATCTTTCGATAACGACTTCGATTTCGGGCGAGATCTTTCCAGCTTTGCATTCCAAGTCGATTAAGATCTTCTTCCATTTAATTGTGCCACCTAACCGAGGTCTTCGTCTGTCGCGATTTCCCTGCAATGTTCTTTCGAAAACCCGTCGAGCCGGATCGCTGATGTCCATCCGCTCCACAGGTCCTAGTCATCTTAGTGTCACGATGCGTATTCTTCTAGCTATGCCAATTTCGGGGTACAACTCATACAGCTCGTTATTTTATCTTCTTGTCTTCCCAAACAGGACCAAAGATCATTCGTAATACTTTTCCTACGTGGTGGTTGGGCGTGTAGTAATCGGGAGACTCTAATTACGGCTAACTTTGTGGCTCCCAGACGTTGCAACTTATAGCACGCTATAATTGTGCTTACACTAAAACCATGCGGTAGCCACTGGGAACTGGGGTGCTCCACCCGGAGATCACCTGCCAAATTAGTAAGCGAGAGTGTTGAATAGTGACTAAAAAAAAATAGATTAACACTATAATGCTTTGCGAGTAATGACTAACTGTCCGAATCTCAGTGGTCTATCAGAGCTTATTGGGAATGTCTCTGGGGATGAATTCGACTGACAGAACCAACGCTGGAGATCAGCAGTTAAACCCTAGATTGAGCTACTCCAACATATAGCAATACACATAATTTGATAGCTGAAATTGTCGCTCCCGAAACTACAAAATCGCTTTGCTTTGGATGAGCCTCATCATCGCAAATAAAAGCTTTACCTTACACCATGCAGAATTTAATTTCCATAAGGCACGGCCAGGCATTGAGCGTCAAAATCAGAGCGAAATTAAAAACTAAGTGACATCGATCTGCCGCTTAGTTTTCAATTTTGTTCTACTTTTGCCGCTTTGTGGCTCAGTAGTTGGCCGGCCCTTTAGAAAGCAAATACTTGACTACAAGATCATCCGCCTGAATAACAGCATAACTAGTGACGGAACTGAGTGAATTTATTATTACCGCTCACGCTCACGTTATCGAGTAATCTAGTACCACAATTAAGCATTCCCTTATCAGTAATCAAAGGGAATTTCATTCGACGCATGAAGTGCTCCCTGAATATTATTCATGGAATGAAAATATATGTTATGTGTATATTTTGTACACTGTTTTTTATTAAGAAGGGACATTACTTTATCCCAAAATTTGCTGTTAAGAAAGTGCCTAAGTCAATACACAAGTGACCAACCGAATCCAAAAAAAAGTCCCCATCCTTTGAAATTGAACACTTTTTCTCTGTCCAAATACACATCCACCGAAAGACAATTGAAACCACTTAGGTATCAATTAACAGGATTTCTTTTAACAACACCACCCGAGTAATGTTTTACATTTTTTTATGTTTTTCTTACAAGAGAATTAATGAGACATCAGCAACATCTGTGAATTAATAGGGACTCGAAATATGCTAGTGAATATTCGATGTTACAGGTACAATTTTTGAAAGCTATACGATACGTGATACTGTAATTCCATGTTTAATCGTTCACTGATGCCACTCACTCACTCGATAATGTGAACTTATTCGGGATTTCAAATTTTGCTTTCTTTTAGTTTAACTTTATTTTATTTCAAAAACGACTATTTATTTTTCTGACTCAAAAATTTTGCAAAATTGCTATAATTGCCCTCATAAAGATACAAACAAAAATACTGCAGCAAATATCTTTGATCAATGCCCTGACAAAGCATAAACACTTGGCAGAAAAAAAAAATAAATGTTACAAAATTGTCTCAACTTATCTGCACTAACAAGGACAAAGCCCCTGATAATTCTTCCTTCATCAAGAGGATTTCTTCTTCGACTGCGTAAGGATGAGAAACAAAGCAAATATGTTCCACTTTTAAAGAGTTCTTTCTGTATTAAGTGTTTATATGCAAAAAGATAAAGAAAAAAATTGAGCCTTTAAGAAAAGCAGGACAACATAACACTTCTTATGATTTAATTAACAAAAATAATAAAAAGAAAAAAGAAAGAGTACAAGTTCTTTGACAGTGACATCGACAGCCAAGTCGTTGGATAACTGAGTTCCGGTCCTTTGATAACTTTTAAGCAACAAAAAACAAGCCTCGAAGGGATTTTCCTCTTTCATCGGGTGTCGTCCTTTCTTCTCTTTTAGTTTGAAGTTTTCTGAAGTCAATCTACACATCGATGGTGTGTCTTCAAACAATAAACAAGCAAAACAAACAAAAACTTTGAACCCCGCAATGTTGACCTTCACCCGGTTCGCATTGTTTACTATCTGCACATCATCGTTTACATTAACGTCATTCTCATGTTCTTATCAGCAAAATTTGTTGTTCTTGCCATTTTGTAGGAGAACAAAGTGCATGAGTGATACTTTCACATATGGTTTTATTTTGTGTGTGTAGGTGTTTTTTTGTTTTTGTTTTTAGATCACAACAACCGTGGGGAATTTAATCCTTCAAAATAGAATCCGTGGATAGAATAAGCGATTAAGTCGTTGTTTTGTTTTTGGTTTTAATTGTTTCTCTCGTTTTCATTGTTCTCGGTTTCACTTGCTCAGATGTTCTTTTTATTTTTTTATAAATTCCAATGTCATATTATGGTACTCTAAGATACTTAAAAATACTTAAAGAGCCGGTGAATACTTCGGGTTTAAACAAAAGAATTAATTTAAAAGGAATGTGTGGTATTGTATATGTTAGTTTAAGTAGGTCTGGAAGTAATACTCCAAACAGTCTCAGTAACAAGTCCGACACAAAAATAAATCGGCAGAGATAATTTCATATCAAAAGAGATCATTCAAAAAATAGTAAAAAAAACAAAATTTGTATCAAAAACCTTAAAACACACAAATCATAAAAGTCAACATTTTTCGACTTTTGAAGATTAGGTGTATACTTTTTACGTAGCTCTTTTTTGGTAAACTTCATAAAAAATAACGCAAATATGTATAATTTTCCCTAATACGTTTACTACGTTAAAAATTAACTGAAATATGGTCATTTGATCATAAACATCTGCCATCGATTTTCATCCCTCTTGTACCGATTGTGCTTTTACTGTCGTTTTTTTTTTAATCGTATTTTACTCTTTTCGACAAACTTTTATATCGCAGTGAAAAGTATGCAATCAGTGCAGTTTTGTGTATATCAATTTTATATTTTAACTAACATCAAAATAATGAGAAAAGCTAAATGCGTTTCCGTTTCAATCTTAGATATGTCTAAAACGTTTTCGTAGGCCAGTAAACTTAAAAGAAAACCCTTGGTTTAAGGTTCAGTAATTGCCATAAATATTTTTCTGCATGATTAATGGAATACTGGCCTAACTCGAAAATAAGATGATTTTTGAGAAACTGCAAAAAAATATCTTGGTATGAGGATCAACCCTACTTGTTGACGGATAAAATTAAAACTCATTCATGAATTAATCATGAATGGTATTGTTGAAGTATGAACATTTATTCATGAGATCCGATTTAAAAAAATCCGATCTGATTTAAAATAACTCAATTTTGACCTGTGTCTTAATGGGTCAGTATTCCACTAACCATGCGATATGTCATCTGTCATCTATAATCTGTCATGTGTCATCTTATTACAATAAAATTAAGATCACCTACAGACGCACATAAAGAAAACCAAACAAGTGGATCCTTATATTTTGGCAAAGAAACACAAATCTACATTGCCGTTGTCTTGTTTTATAAAAAAAAACTATTCTCTAAGCTTACGCTTTGGTTCTGTATTATGACGTGTGCTACGGATAGTTATTGTTGGTTAAAAAGTATGTATACTCAATGGTCATTGAATCGTCTTTTTGTACTTCGTTTGGACGAAGTATTTTTTATCACATAATATATAGCCTTGATGGCATAAATTCCTGATTTCTCGTGTTTATCTGCTTTATCTTTTGTCGATCCAAGATAGTTGCTTAGTTTACTGCTATTTTTATTCATAATGTCGTATCCATGTTCTTTGAATTTCGTCCTGAATTAATTGGTCATTTGTGGTAAAAAGGTTATGGGGATTCTTTGGTTTTAAAGTTTTTGCTGTCGTTAATACAAAGTCGTTCGCCTTTCCTTGAATGATAACGGATAAGCTCGTCAGTCACTGACTTTTCATATCCATTTATATAAAGCCATCTATTTTATGAAGTTTCTTTTTTGAAATTCGATATGGATGGTGGCGAACTACAAATTATTCGTATGGTAAGGTGATCTTAATTTTAGTGTAATTATTATTGGATTTAATGCGGTTCAACAAAATTTTGATTCTGATTTGTCATATCTGTCACCAGCCATTTCTCACTTAGCTGTTTGGAATCGATGAAAATTTGTACATGTTTGAACAGCGTTCCTGTTATGAAGAAAAAAATTATTTCAACGCATTTATTTATGAACATGCGATTAGACATTTCGACTCATCCACTTTCACAAACCAGGATATTTCTTGAGAGATCAATGATCTTTAGCTCTAGTTTTTGTGCAAAAAGGAAATTTTTTTAAATTAGTTTGGTTAGCGATATTTTTGAAATCTTAATGGGAGGTGACATATAGTAGTTCAAGTAGAGTAATTTTAAATATATATTTAAAGACGACTTCAACCCAGGTTTTTTTTTTAGAAACTGTGTAAAACTTTTTCTACCGACCCACCAATGAAGAAAATATAAAAATATATATATATTAATATATTGTATTGACAAAAGGGAAAAGGTTTAGTCTCCTTCGATGTTCTTAGCAAACAGCAATTGTAAAACAGGCGATGGTTTACCGTTTACCTATGTCTTACAAAATACAGATAGTAATACAGATGAAACCTCGTGAAATGTTGATTCGGGCCTTTATCACATTAAGAAATATTTTGGTAGATTACATAAATAAAATAAAAATAAATAGGGTGGGGCTACAGAGCGAGGAGCCCCTGGGCCTAGCGCATTTCTCACAACCATGCCTTGTGAGGGAATGGAGGGGACCTACAATTTTATGCAGGATCCGAACGGCTAATTGAGAAAGCACTTTTAATGGCATGAATTTACTAACGGAGGACTTGCCAATTCCTCGCGAAAGGCGATACCCGGGAAAAAAAATTTTTTTGCCTCTGCTGGGATTCGAACCTCGAACCTCTGGGTTAGCAGGTGGACATGCTAACCATCGCACCACGGGTAGATTACATAGAACATCTGTATTACGTACTACACAATTAATATAATTTTCTTGAAATTATAGGTGAATTCTAGTGTGCAGAATACATTGCGGAGATACTCACTCCTTTGATTTTTAATTAATTTTTGGTGTACGAGGAGAAAATTATGAAATTATTTTTATGCCATCAGCCCCTGATATACGTATGTGTTTGCATTTTTAATTTCGACATCTTGAACCTTCATGGTGAGTGAAAATTGTGTTTAAAAATTAGATATCATAGACTGCTTTTGTAAGTTGTTTCTTTTCTTTGTCACCGGAGTTAATTATAATCTTTGCAATTGTTCTTAAAATTCGAACAACCCTTTTAAAAAAGTGGGATTTCAAACTGATCGTTGTGGGGGTTGAAAGAGGTAAACATAAATATACAAAATAATGAAAAGCGCTAAAGTGACCCAAGATAATTACTTTTTCTCGAATGTTTACTTTTTCTCTTCTAAGATGATAGTAAACGAATTTGCTTGGGAGGCCAAGGTTTGAGTCCAAAAACATAGAATTGTTTTTCTTCAGATATCGCCTTTCGCTAGGAATTGGCAAGTCTTGAGAGAGTGATTTCACTACCACCAAAATCATTTTTTAACTTAGCCATTCTTATTTGGCATAAAATTGTAGGTCCTTGAAATGCGTTAGGCCCTAGCTTTCTACGGCCTTGTTGCCCCATCATATTTATTCATTTATTTGAATAGCATTTTTCAAAAGCTGCAGAAATGAGAATTTTTGAAAAGAGATGTCAGCACCCATCTCTTTTCAGAGAGGTCTGGTTTCCATTATAAACTACTCTCTGAAAAGAGATGTCAGCACCCATCTCTTTTCAGAGAGGTCTGGTTTCCATTATAAACTACTCTCTGAAAAGAGATGTCAGCACCCATCTCTTTTTAGAGAGGTTAGTATAGTTTATAAAGGAAACCAGACTGAAGTTCGTAACTATCAGTATATTGATATTATGTTGATGTTTCCTATTTTGTCTCAAAGCTTCCAATAAGACGTGGATTTTTTTCCAAAAAGAATTATTATTTTTCAATATAACTTTGTTTTCTACCTATAAGAAGGTCTTTTTTAATTCTTTGAACGTAGGCATACAAAACAAAAGAAACTTCATTGTTCGGAAAATAAACTACAGTGAGAAATTCAATGAAAACTGCTTGTAACCGAGGATTTCGTTTTCGTGGTGGCGATGGTCCTAGTGGCAGCAGTCATGGACACAGTCGTAGGGAAAAAAAAGCGAAATTTACTTAAGCAAAAACGAAACCGAAGAAAGTCACATAACTGGACTTGAAGCCAATAGTGAAGCAAATGTTGTTTCAGAGAGTAATGCAGAAATGTTAAATTTTTCGGCTCCATTTATGCCATCTTCCTATGATATCAAACACATATTATGTTTGGAGTGTAGTGAAGTATGCGACCTTATGGACAACATAATTTCAGTTTACTGGCATCAAAGTTGTTTCGTGAACAAATATAAATATATACTTACCTTTTCTTCACTATATTTTTATTTTTGAAGACCACGAAAAATAAACAATTGAGAAGTTGTCAGCAACGTCAACATTATATAATTCATCAGTTAAATAAATAGATTTCTCTCATTTTAAAAGAAAATTAAAAAAAAAAAGGAAAAACACATCGTAAGTGATGGCTTTTTGAGAAAAACTTTAATGGCCTTTTCGTTTATTGGCATTTCATAGATATTTGTTCAGTAGTGGAGTGTCGCAGATTTCACACATAGTAGCCGTCTAGTATTTTAATAATAAGCAAGCTGATAAATTAAACTACTTGATGTCAAGAATAAAAATTCAGAACGAAAGCACTTTAAAAAGAGTATTCTAATTCTTTTCATCAAATTCAATTGTAATAAAGAAAAGATAAAAAATAAATACAGTGGCGCAACAGAGCGGGGAGCCCCAGGGCCTAGTAAATTTCCCACAACCATTCCTACCATATGTTGCCGATTACGAACAGCTAATTGAGAAAACTCTTTTCTCGGCAGTGAAATTACTATTGGGTGGCCTATAAATTTCTCTTGAAGTGCGATAGCCGTGGAAAGATATTGTATGTTTTTTGTTGGGATTTGAATCCCGAAGCTCTAATGTAACAGACTGATATGCGGGCACCACATAAATCAGCGGGTAAACATTTTCTAGATTTTCCAAAACAATTTGCGTGTTATTATTCACCTGTCTTCTCTGTTTTGTGGTAGGTTTTGGGTTGGTTTTTCCATGGAGTGAGCATTAGGAACATAAAAGTAAATGCCGGTTTTTTGAAAGCAAAGAACAAGACGGATAAATATAAAACATAGAGAGCAGATTCGGGCAAAGTGTCTAGTTTAAATCTTGTGGAATTAAGAGCCGAATTTAATAATATTTAAAACAAAGATGTTCTAGAGCCTAAAAATGATATAGGCTATATTTCATTCCACTGAGTAAAATATACCATATTCCACACCCAAACTCCCATGAAAGCAGGAACGTAAGGTGGAACTTACAAACTGCTGAACAGATTTCCAAATTTCTTTCAACATCACATTCAAACATACATATTGTGAAGCAACAGAGCGAGGAGCATAAAGGCCTGGAGCATTTCTCACAACCATGCCTTCTGAGGAAATGGGGGAGACCTACAATTTTTTGCCGATTCCGAACGGCTAATCGAAAAAGCGCTTTTCATGGCAATGAATTTACTATCGGAGGACATCCCAATTTCTCACGAAAGGCGTTACCCGTGAAAAATCATTTTTTCTTCTCTTGGGATTTGATCCACAAACCTACCAGTTAATAGACAGACATGCTAACTATCACGCCACGGGTACATGATTACCTACATATTACTTTTTATAAAACTCATTTTCAGAAATCAATTGACAAATTTCACCTGTAAATATGAATTTCACAGGTTTTTCTTATTTTATGACATTCGTGTTTTCAATGGTATATAATATACCTTAAAAGCAGATTTTCACTTAACTTATGCCTTAAAAGTGCATTATCCAGTATGCTCCAAAGCAACATAAAAATCGAATTTAAGTTATCAGAATCTAAGCACACTTCGTATTGACAATCATTTCGATTGAAAAAGTTTCACATTGAAAAAGGATATTGCCGTTATAGTGAACGACAAAAAAATAATAATTATCATTTGTATGTTAAGATAAAGAACTTTTCTTGTCAACCCTAAAATTTGGACAACCAGACACAAATGATGTTTGTAAATTTTAGATTATTCTCAACAACTTCGGAGATACTAATCGCCACTGTTGACATTTTGACTGTTTTCTAGTCAGATTTAACTGGATTTTTTAGCTGTTAGCTGGAAATAAAATGCAAATCCAATCAAAAACTTTTTTGCCTGGAATCCAGTCAAAAATTCAAAAGACATATGTATTTTTTCAATTACTTCAATTTCAAAATGAATTCAGTGTTACCGAGTGATTACGAAAAGCAATCACGAGTGTACCCATTTTGCAATGTAACCTACAGTATCAATCCCTGTTAAAGCTTTAAGTCAATTTTTTAACAGACGGGCTGAAATAGCTTTCATATAAATTGCAGGTACAACGCATGAGAAATTGTTTTCTCACTGAAACGGTTGCATCCTTTACTCATTTTTTATAATACTATAAAAAATGTTAAAATAATAGTTCAGATTTGACTGGTTTTTAAAAATTTTAGCTGGCAACACTTAATCGAACAATTATTTCTTACCACTTTTTATGAAGTAGAAGCAACATTTTTAAACATTCAAGCACGTTATTGAGAAGAAATAACATCAATCTCGAACAAGATAAAAGTAACAAATACGATGAAACAACACCATTATTCACAAACCTATTCATGCGAAAAGCACACGATCACTTTTATATCAAATTTTTCGAATGTTATATGGAGAAAATCCATAAACGATTAAGAGTACAAAAGAAGACTCTTTGATATGACAGTGCTGCCACTGTAACATAATATAAAAACATAGTTTTTTTTTTTGCTTCCTTGCGATTTCGTAAACAGAAAATATCCTCGAAGAAAACAATGCTCGGTGTGGTCTAATTTAATTTTAAGAAACCAAAACTTTCACAGTCACTCCATTAGTTTATGGCCTTGAATGGCAAAATAGTGTTTCGTCTGTAAGAAGAGAATCTATAAAGAAGTGCATTTAAAAACCTTGAACTTGCACTTTATTCAGTTCGTTTGATCTGCTGGAATTTATACATTTCTTTCATATTGCCTTCAAAGCTCAAGCCTACTAGGAATGCACCAAAACAATATAACGCACATGTTTTATTGAACTACGCGCAGAAGGGAACAGGCGAAGTTTTCGGTTTCTTTGATACCGTTGGAAACACGTTAAATAATGTTTCTAAGGTATAGAACTTTAGCATTGGCAGCACTGTTTTTATTGACAGCCATTTTGTCATCCGGTATATGATTTATAAGAAAAGGGAAATAAATTTTATTTTTCTATTTTACTTAATTTTTGAGTAGTAGTAGGTAGACCAAGCCTTCAAAAACGTACGATTTAAAAGCGCTGGACGTGTTTTTGTGGGGGTATGTGAATTCTCCATAGGCCAGAGACTATTGGCGACTTAGAAAACAACCTTCACCTTGATATTGACGAAGCAACAATCTCCAAATTTCTGACGAGTGATTGAATATTGGACCTCAAAACTGGAGTATATCCGATTCAGCTGTGGTGGCCATATCACAGGTTCGTTGGTTGGACTTTACCCATCAGGTTTCCTACTTAAACTCATGAGTTATCAAAAAAGCCTAGTCTTTCGTTTCTCAAATAACTAGGCCGAGAAACCACCACACATCAATGTAATTTGAAGACAAATGCATATCATTTGACAGCCCTATTCATTACCTGATGGTAAATACATGACTCAGAAAACGCTCAGTTTGACATTCAGGGCGACTATTCGAAAAATGCTTTGTGGCGACCGCAGAGCAAAACACAGGGCTTCAACAAACAAATCTCATATTCAAATAAATGTGGCAAAGAATTATCTTTCAAATGAACTCGATTTTATGACTATTCAATAAAATTTAGTTTTGGTTTCTTTCTATACACCTCTTTGAAAACACCCCATGGAAGTGTTTTAAAGTTCCTTAGAGTATCACTTAAGCTCTCTGGGTTGTTAAATCAACACTCACAGCTCCTATTTATTATATTTTACCGTCACCCAAAATGGGAGCCTCTAAACAAAGATACTCATTAATTTAAATGAATTTCGCACAACTACATTTATTTTGATTATTTCTATTCATGAATGCAGTTCCAATTGCAAATCCCAAACGCAATCAAGTAGCACTGTCATATTCATTCAACTTAAAACTATAATCGGTATCACTTTAAATTAAACAATGTTTTTTTTAGTAGTTTCTTGAATCTGTTAAAATGTGATATGAATTGACTTATTCCTTTCACTTCCTTACAAATCATTTCCACATTCTTTTTAATGGGTAAAGAAATTTCAAATTAATTTACTTAAGTAATTTGTTTAAGATAGTTTATCCCCAGAGGCTATAAAGTCACACATATTAATTTTTGAGTGATATTATGAAGATTTCCCTGTACATTTGTCACTGTTGACATTTTTTCTTCTTTTTCTTTTCAAATCTTCAACTGGCACATTTTTAACAAAATGTTATGTAAGCTTACCCCCAGTAATAGGATATTTTCCAAAATACCACCATAATTATTCACAAAATGTTTAAATAAACTTTTTGAAAATTTTAAAATAAAATAAAATAAATAAAACTGAACTTTTCAAAAAAAGTTGCACTTTCAATTTGAATTTGAATTTTTGTGATAACGGTTACAAATTATAAGAATCACTCGATTAAAAATAAAATTATTGTTAGTTGTTCACAACGCGCGCGTAACACATTTTTGTTTTGAAAGACAAAAAATGTCGAGCTCTTACAGCGGCAGCGGTCTTAAATGCAACTGATGGAGCACGTTGGATTTTTATACACAAAAGGCATGCACTAAAATAATCCACGAGGGTTCCATCGTCTGGTTTGAGGATATGTAAGGAAAAAAAAAAGAAAATTTCAAACCGAATTGCGTGTAAGAGGAACATGCGCAGATTGGATTTGGAGTAAAATGTAAACACAAATTGAAAAGGCAACTATTTCATTCATTTAATCGAGACGCGATGTGAATGAAATCGCAACTACGAGCGAGTGTGGTCTGCGTGGCAGGAAGGAGTCTTATCCTGCCTCCTGATGGCGTGGAGTTAGTTAGTAAAGCATAATACGTCACCACATCATCGAACGGTTGTGATCGAGTCTAACGATGCAAATTTGTCGAAAGGGAAAAAAATTTATGGCACAATTTGACTTGCGAAGGAATAGGATTTTTCTTTTCTCTTCTATTTTTGTATTTTTCAGATTTGTTATACCTTTTGTAATTGAAGAAAACTGAAGACGGTCGTCTTGGTGTGAGCTTTATTTTTAGATTCAAAAGCTACTTCAAGTACACTACGTGGATACAGATGGTGTGCAAGTTAATTAATTTTTATACCTACAGGTGTAGGTACTATTGTCAGGTATATGATTGAATTTTTCTGAGTGAGTGTCGTGTTCTTTCTACGTGTTCAAGTCCTTTTATTTGTCCTTATGATTTTTAATTATGTCCCGTCAATTGCCGTTCGGATTATAAAGATGGGCGAGTTTAAAATTATGGGAATAAGGTCCGTCTTTATTCTAGTGCAAGGATGGGATGTTATGAGTCATGGAAAAGATTGTTATTAGAAAAATACGGAAAGGAGGCTAATTTAAGGACTAATATAAGAAATGTGAGTGCATAAAAGCATAAATGCAGCTCACCGCGACTAAGTTCGCTTAGGCTTTCCAAAGAAATTTCAATGCTCTAATCTACAATAAGTCGAACAACAGCCCGGGTTGAACAATAACCAATTTAGTAAACAGGCTAGTCACACAATAAGAGGTACGTAGTGTACTCAGATGTTTCCTGGTTTTAGCCAAGTCTCCTTGGAGTATAGTCTCTTGAAGATTTTTGGTCTTTGACTTCTGCCTTCGATAGCTGTTAATACCAGCATTTGACATGGGATTCGACAGGATTTGACTAGTCTTTTAGCTGCGCCGGCATTGGAGTCATTGGAAAAAGAATATATTGAAGAAAAGGAATGATATTGTATTGGTCTTAAGACCGTTGACCAAGATTTTACCTTCACGTGTTTTCTCCGGAAAACCCTAGACTCGACAAACATACTCCAGCTCTGGAGAAAAAGCACATCACAACTTATGGTATAAAGATCAGACGAAACATTGAATTACTTTTAAGTCTACCGCACAATTTCAGTGTTGTTAAAACTTTCTTTAGCTAAAGCAACATCCACTGCTTAAAGCGCAGTCATATAAAAATTCAATCTGCATACCAGGACACTAATTCATAAACATTGACAACTGACAATTCTACAAATTTGTCGCATTTTACAGTATTTCTCTCGACTAGTTATTTTAAATCTTTGTCATGACAAAAGTAATTCATTTCGTATTAGCAAATGTGTATACAAACATTTAAATGCATATATTTTTAATACAATAAATTGTAACTCAATGTTTATTTTTAAACCTGAGCTCTAGCTCTTTGGCGCGATTCTAGCGTTTTGACTTGGCTCTAGCGGCATTGGGATCCGTAAAATATATTAATTAATTTATTATAAAAATATAAAGAATTTAAAACTTACAACTGCACTATCAATTAAAACTTATCATACGCAAGGGGGGGGGGGGGGGGGGGTGTCAAAGCTTTTGTGATGTAATATATAGGGAGGTCGCAGAAAGTGTGACACAGGGAAACAATGGGGGAGGAGGAGTCAAAAAAACCGAATTGTAGTGTAACGTATTTCATGGACGGTCCCCAAGAGACTGAATTGAGCTTCAATAATATTTATCTGTGAATACCGACCTAGGTGTTGAGGAAGTGATTAGTACACATAGAACTACTCTAAGAAGCTATAACAACATGGCATTAATTGCATGGTCACCATTTCTATCAACAAATGCTGATTCATTTTCAGTCTGTTCATCAATTCATCGACAATGCCAGCAACTCTAGCGAAATTCCCAAAATATTTAAAACGCTGAGCTATAGATATTATGGCGCAGGGACATAAGTCCCCGGGACATAAGTCCCAAATTTTATTTTTGGGACTTATGTCCCATCTAAGTGAGACATAAGTCCCAACTTCGATTTGGGAGTTATGTCCCACGCCATCGGGACATAAGTGCCAACTTTTTTCCGTTGAAGATAGGACATAAGTCCCAACTTTTCAGGAATAGAGCTTAGTAAATCGTTGTACATTTCTACTAGGCAACCAAACAATTTTTGCTTGCCATAAAGTTGTTGGTCCTTGACACCTTTCTCTCAAGTGATTTTAGGCAATGGAACCAATAACCTCTAGATAATCTCAGAATCGTTATATACTCTTTGAATACCGATTCGAAGGCTCTGTTCGAAATATTATATTCCATCCAGCGGGCGATGGAAAATGTTTACTTTAATTATAGCTGAGGTATTTGCACATATAGTTCCTCCGACTTTCTACTCATTAGAAATCGCGCGATTTTTTAATTTTATTTTCTCAAATACTCAAAAACTCTAAGTTTTTAAGTTTCTTTTTTAAATTAAAAAAATCTTACTAACTTCTACAAGTAAAATATTATCTCCTAATTCCGGAAAACCATATCTCTACTTTCTAATGAGTAGAAAGTCGGAGGAACTATATGTGCAAATACCTCAGCTATAATTAAAGTAAACATTTTCCATCGCCCGCTGCCCTTACAACATATTTCAAACAGAGCCTTCGAAACGGAAATCAAAATTTTTTAAGTTTCTTTTTTAAACTAAAATTTTTTTACTAAATTCTAAAAGTAAAATAACGTCTCCTAATTCCGGAAAACCATATCTCTACTTTCTAATGAGTAGTAAGTTTGCTTTTTGAAAAAAGAAGCTTCAAGAATTTGAGAAAAACACAGACAATTTTTCAGAAGGGCTTCTGAAAAAAATGTCTTAGCTTGTAAAAGTATATTCGGAGGGACAAAAGTCCCAACTTTTATTTTTGGGACTTATGTCTCATCTTAGTGAGACATAACTCCCAAATCGAAGTAGGGACTTATGTCTCACTTAGATGGGACATAAGTCCCAAAAATAAAATTTGGGACTTATGTCCCGGGGACTTATGTCCCTGCGCCAGATATTATATTTTCAGTAGGCCAGCGGATTTCTTCTCGCTGGGCTTCCAAGCCCGTGTAACGCACATAAAACTTGGGTCTTATGATCAAGAGCATGTTTTCTTTTTGTTGGTTGCCAACCGATTTTAATCAAAATATATTCCGCTGTACTTTTGCCCACACAAAATTGTTCATTAAATTGAAAATCACTTAATGCAGCAAAATCATTCTCAATCTTGTCTTTAAAAATTCGAGGACAACGTATTTCACGAAATTGCATCTCAGATGCATCATCACTTTCACTTGAAAATATAATTTTTGACATTTTTAATTCAATTCGTTTCGACCGGCCGGAACTTATTTGCTTGTCACAATTGTCAATCTTACTTACTTACTTAGGCGGGCATTACAGTTCGGGGTGAACCTGGGCCTCAACCAACATCCTTCTATAACGACTTCGATTTCGGGCGAGCTCTCTACAGTTTCACACTCTAAGTCGGTTGAGGTCTTCATCCACTTGATTGCGCCACCTAAGACGAGGTCTTCCCCTTCCGCGAGTTCCCTGCAATGTGCTTTCGAAAACCCGTCGAGCTGGTGCGTTTGGGTCCATCCGCTCTACATGACCCAACCATCGCTCATACAGCTCGTTGTTGTCCTTCTCCACGGAGAATTTTTCTTTCGAAACGACCAAGGGTTTCCTCATCCGCTTTCGATAAGGTTCATGCTTCCGCGCCGTAAAGCAGGACTGGAATGATTAGGGTCTTATACAAGGTTACCTTTGTTTTTCTGGAGAGGGTTTTGTTTCTCAATTGCCTTCTTAACCCAAAGAAGCAACGGTTGGCAAGAGTTATTCTCCGTTTGATCTCCGCACTGATGCTGTTGTCCGTGTCTACAGCGGATCCTAGGTAGACGAAGTCCTGTACTACCTCGAAGTTATGACTGACTATTGTGACGTTTTGTCCAATTCGTCGATGTTCTGTGTCGTTGTTTGATGAAAACATATACTTCGTTTTGCCCTCATTAACCATCAAACCCATTTTTGCCGCTTCTGTTTCAATACTCGCAAAAGCACCTATGACATCACGCTTATTTCTTCCCATTACGTCAATATCGTCTGCATAGGCGAGTAATTGTACATACTTTTGAAAGATTGTTCCTCTGGTGTTGACGTTGGAGTTTCTTACAATACTTTCAAGTATGATGTTGAAGAAATCGCATGACAGTTTGTCGCCTTGCCTAAAGCTAATTGTCAATCGCATACAGACAGAATTGTAATTTGTATAAATTTTTCTGTTTAATTAAAAATTTTCACTACAAATTTGTCGGGGAATTCGTGACAATTTTTAAAAAATCCCTGACAATTCATTGTCATGACAATTTTTTTAATGATCCGAAATCACGACAATTGTCGCAGTATTCTCGCGAATTCCACAAAATTGTAAATTTTTCTATGGGACAGGATATAGACAATTACCAAGTTCTCATTTACAAACTGTCACCACCTGTCGCAATTGTCAATGTTTACGAAATAGGGCCGATGTACAATGTGAAAAAATTACACTAGCTGCACCATTTAATGTAGAATAGCACACATTAAATTCGTTGTACATATAAAAAAAAATTATACAACATCACTCAAAGCAAATGCCGCGTTCATAAGCAAATATCCTGAAAGGAATGGTTGTTCATCACATTTATCCAGCAGCAAAAAAAAAAAAAACCAAGCAATGCATGACAGTGCAGCGTGTGTGCCACACCTATCACCATTTCACTTATGTTTAAATATGATTTTCCATTTGACTTCATTGAACACATTACAACTCACAGTGAGTTCGCACATACGTTTGCTACATTCTCAGCTGTGACAAACTTAAAATTATAAAACTTTCATGTTCATTGACGCTATTATACTGATGCTAATTTAAACCCATAGCACACAGGAAAGCACTGCAGCAAAATAGTGATATTTTGTTCACAAGCTAAATTAGACCGAAAGCTTTCGGTCGCCATTATACTGGCAGTAATTTTGGAATCCAATTTAAAAAGAGGACTTTTTTCGATATCTTTTGGTTTGTCAAAAGTGGATGTAGAAAACTTCATTTAAGGCTGCCATAATAAGCAATGTGTGCCATCAAGAGCAAAAAAAAAATGCAAGCGGATATAGGAATCAACTCTATGAGTTTCCAACAAAGACTGGGTTTTGACTTCTCACAAAACGCTTAGCCACGATATCACAATACCTTAATTTGAAGAAAGAAATAGGTGCCATTTTACAGCTCTGTTCGTTATATGAATTCGTCCCAGCAAAAGACTGGTGCTGCTTTTGGGCTGAGTTGAGGGCAGGCCCAGGCATAAATACACCTAGAGCGATACATTCAGGGCAAGTTTGGGTTTTAAAAAATGCTTTGCTGTGAATGGGTAAGGCTAGTTAACACTCAGTTAGACATTCAGGGCTACGACAGGGTAAGCCCAGAACTTCAACGAACGAACCTATTGTAGTGACATTTAGGCGTAAAGGATTCAGTTAGAATTATTTCCTGCTAACTTCTTTATCCGCTTATACGCTGGTCCTTCATAAGCGCGTGAATACCTGATTTCCAGATTTAAACTTGTTCTATAAATATCTGAAAGGATGTTGCAAAACTTGATCGAAACTTCATTTTTAATTACGCCCATCGAAGGCCAGAGGTGAATTTAGACAAAAAATAACTTTTCAAAGCGACGCGAAGAGTTGAATTACAAATAACAACACCTTGGCGCCGTGGCTTAGTTGGTTAAAGCGCCTGTCTAGTAAACAGGAGATCGTGAGTTCGAATCTCACCGGGGCCTTTTTAAGATTTTTTACTATCAAAAAAGTCCTTTCACTACAATCAACTGAATTCTATTGACTAACATTATATCACTAACTTGTATAAATTCAAAAATTAATTTTCAATACAAGAAAATTACTCGGAGTTTTCATTGAAGACAAATCATCGTCTTAACCCTTCCTCGTTTGAGGAAGTAGTGGCTAATCAAATTATGAAATCACACTCTGAAAAACTTCAATTTCAACCCAAAATTCCACCCCCAAGTGCCATCATAATGTGTAAGTAAAGTTTACAGTTCTTTTCAACGTCAATTTGCTTGGATTGCAAATCCATTAGACTGATTACTGCCGTCAGGGTGCTTGTTATAACTCACCAAAGTGTTTTTCAAAGAAAAACTTTATATTCAGTTTCTTTCAAGATGTTTTCACCGTCACATCAATTTCAAATTTTGCTATTTACCTTATTGGTGCTGATGCTGCTGCTGGTTCCTTATACAAATTCTACTTCAATTCAAATTAAGGATATTATTGAGAGGACATCAAAAGAAAAAGATATATCCACAATTGCCTTCTTTGGCTACATCAACGAATTGGAATTAGTTTTATCTGATGCGGATGCAAATATTCCACGAATGATATTTACCGAATCCTATGGAGAACTTTATTTTGCTAGTGATTTTAATAAGAACATCCTTCTGGTGGCGTGTGTTAACCTTTGGCAAAAGAGTATGCTGAATCGAATTGATGTAGCTTTTCATGGAATTCATGCGGCCTCGAGGAGTGTGTTCTTCCTTCCAGGAGACAGATACAAAAATATTCGTTATCTTGGAGAACATTTTGAATGGTGCTGGTCAGTGGGCTTTGTTAACGTTATTGTGGTGTTGTTGGCAACTAATGAGACATTTTCATATACAAGATTTCCCCACATGAATGTCTTTCAAAAGACACTCGATGGCGAGCTATATCCAGATAGACTTGATGATTTGAAAGGATATCCCATAAGAACTCCTATGCAGTATGATCCACCAAGGGTATATTCATATACAGACTCTTGGGGAAATAATTTCACCATAGGTTATTGTGCTGAGTTATTCTTAGAGTTTTTAAAGAGACACAATGCGACATTGGAAGAAGTGAACATCAACAATTCAAAGGACTATGACATGCCAGCAATAGTACATCTGATCAAGAAAGGAGAGATTGACATTAGCATTCACACTTACATGGGCTTCAGTGGAATTCGCTCAAGTTATCCGGTCAGAATGATGCAATGGTGCATATTGGTTCCAAGCCGGGGTGAGATTGACGCTTATTGGTACTTTATTCGGCCGTTTCAATTCAATCTATGGCTAAGTTGCTTGGGAGCCTTGTTTTACATGGGATTTGTGGCGGCGATGGAGGAGCGTTTTCAAGGAGTTCATTATGATTTTGGACGATCCTGCTGTGAAGTTTTTCGTTTCCTTCTTTGTCTACCGATTACTGACTCCCGACCCTTCGTTTTTCGCCGCGGCTTTAGAAGGATTTGTATGTTTACACTTGGGTTCATGTTGACAAATTTATATCTGGCGTTTTTGACAAGTTTTCTGGCAAAAATCATCTTCAAGTCGCAAATACGCACACTTGCTGAATTGGTTCAAAATAACATAAGTATTCTCACTCTGGATTTTGAAGTCGAAATTGTTCTAAGGAATAGAGGACTTCCCGATGGATTCGACAGACTTTTAGTTCCGATTACCGCCAAGCAAATATCACTCCCAGAATCTCTATTTCAAAATCGCAGTCTTGCGTACACAGTAACTGACGATAAGGCCTTGTTCGTCCTCTTGCAGCAAGTGCATCTGCATCAGCCTCTTTACAGGATTGTTGATGAAGCAGTTTCGACCATTCCAATAGGATTTCTTCTACCAAAGCAATCACCATTTGAGGTTAAGCTGAATCGTTTCATATTGCGAGCAAGCTCGGCAGGATTTATTTTCAAGTGGTGGAATGACATGTATTCCAGCGGCATCAGAGCGGGAATTTTGAAAATACTTCATGCGACTAAAAAGAATGAAATGCCACTGACAATGGAACACTTTCAATTTGCCTGGATAGCGCTTGGTAGTGGACTTACAATGGCCACAATTTGTTTGTTTTTGGAAACTATTTTGGGGTATTTTGGGCATTTCAAAGTTGCTGTACGGGTAGTTCGTAAACATTTTTAAGCTGCTACAAGTCAAAAGAATGAATTTTAAGTCTCAGTTTGGCAGTTTTAGGCATTGAGTGCCTAATATCAGTGCGAGCATGTTAATATGAGAATTATTTACTCAGTGTTAATACATATAAACTTGAAATAAAACTCATCATTACTCATCTCATCGAAACATCTAAATTGTTTTCGAATCTAGTGAATTAAGTAAATCATCTCACATCACTCAGTGAAATAGCTAAATATATCGTCACTATAGAGTTTAAATCAACTCCGGATATTACTGCACATATAAATAGCTAAAACTGATACTGTAGCCAAAACCAACCAAAGTTAAAAAAAAAAAACGTTTAACTCAAACACTTCGACGTTATTTGTACGTTAAAAGCTAACAAATACAAACCATACATTTATATTGATTGCCCTGTAGTAGTATGTTTTGACCGGTTCTGGGCCAGGTTCAGGTTCAGGTTCAGTGTACAGCAGTCATGATGTACAGTTGTGTACCATATGATGATATTTTTTTTTTCGGCAGGTAGTTTTTGTTTATTGAAACCTTTTCATGATAATGTTTGTTTGTGTTGGGCATAGGAAGATGTATGTATATAGGTACGTAGGTAGGTATGTCTATTTATAGATATGTACATACAAAACAATTTCATGTTTCAACATGTTTATTGAAACCTTTTCATGATAATATTATGTTTTTCTAAACCAATTCACTGAAATGCTGAAAAAGTTGACAGTACAACTGCAACTTGATAAAAAATTTTCGCCAAAGAGCTGTCAGCACAAATGCAGTTTGACAAAAAAAAAAATTATCATCAAAGATGAAAATATATAATAACAGTAGGAAATTAACAACCCCAAAAGAGAAAACGAACAAGAAAATAAGACAGTAAATAGAGACAGTAAAATTTTTTGATTACAAAATTTTTATTTAAAATTGTAAATCTAATTTGCATTTACAATATCTAAAACTTATCTAAAAAAAAAAAAAATATACCTCGTGAGGTATAGCGGGGACCTCGTCGAACCCCAACTCACAAGCTCTTGTATTTAGAATTTTGATGAGATAGGCCATCCCTTATATACACCCTAAGCTGGGGTTTTGTCTGGTTAACAGCAGCTCCTCTGCTGCGGCCGTTTGTAGATGCTGCAGCTCCCAACACTTATCCTTGAATTCGTCCAAGTAGTTTTGGAATATAACGAAAATGTTATGGGCCTTGGTGTACATTTCGTTTATTTACTTTTGACGTAGCGCGATGGTTACTTTTTAATGTTTGATGATGAAACCCCAGAAACAGTTGGTATTTATACGATTTCACTACCCATATGTCTAAGAATGTATTTAGATATGGACAACAAGTAACCACTAACCTATTTGATAAAATTAGAGGAGTCTTTTGTAAAACATGTGTCTTCTCACCACATATGATTAGCGCACCGAAATTGTTTTTGAGATAGTTTTAGGTATGGACAATAAGTAACCGCTAAGTCATTAGAAAAAATTAAAAGGCGGAGTACATAACATGAGAAGTGTCCTTTTTACGATTTTTTTTTTTCTCTTAATTACTTTGGTTTGTACATAAAAACTCTTAATTACTTTGGTTTGTATATAAAAACTAAATCTATGATAATACGGTATGATGTTTTTTCGACAGGTAGTTTTTTTATTTGGGGGGATGGTTTTTTGATGGTAGCGTCTGGTGGATAGTAAAAAATAGATTGTTTTATTACGCTATGGAAAAACCATGGAGTACATAACAGGAGAAGTGTCCTTTTACAATTTATAAAAAAATAAAATAAGTAATAAATAAAACAACTTTTTTTTTTAATTTCAATTATATATTTTTCCTTATGCTTTGCTAATTTTTTAATAAAACAACATCGGTATTAAAAAAAAAAACAATTTTTGTTAATCGTTTTGAGGTATAGATGTCCATGAATTGTGTTCAGATGGAAAACCAAGCCATTTCACAAATATTTGTCCCTTTTTGGTTTTAAGTACTTTTTCTATGAGGTAAGTATCTGGAAATTTTGTTTTTTGTAATTCAAGTTCATAAAATCCTCCTTTGACGGGATGTCCTTGATAGTCCTCTAACAAATATGTTACGGGATTTGTGTGTTGAACTTTTATTATTTTAAAGATTTCAGTTGTCCAATTGGGGGTGTAACCTTTCTCAAAAACATGTTTATATTTACTTATTCTTACAAAGTCACCAATATGAAGCTTAGGTGTAATATGAATTTTTATATGATTATATGCTGTGGAAAGTATATGTTTTTCATTTCTAGAATTAACTTCAGATGGACACATTTTAATAGTGCGATGTCTGGTGGTGTTATATGTTTTAGTCAGTGATTTTATCATATCAATCCAGCGATATGAGCCATTGGCGCTAAATTCTTTCCACATCATGTTTTTTAAGGTGCGATTGAAACGTTCAACAATGGATGCTTTAAGTGCACTGAATGTAGAGTAATGTTTGATTTTATATGTTTTCATGAGATTTTGAAAAATTTTGTTATAAAATTCTTTGCCGTCATCTGTTTGTAGATTCTTTGGGGTGCGTCCTTCATTAAATATATTTTGCATAGCTGCAGTGACATCCACTCCAGTTTTACTTTTAATAGGGAAACTCCAAGCAAATTTAGAAAATGTGTCTATTACCGTAAGAAGATATCGAAAATTATCATTTTCTGCTGAATAGGTAATCATTTCCACCAAATCAGCTTGCGGTTTCTGGCTCAAGGCAAATTTTTCAGGTTCAGGTTCAGCAGTCATGATGTACAGTTGTGTACCATATGATGATATTTTTTTTTTTCGGCAGGTAGTTTTTTTATTTGGCGGGATGGTTTTTTGATGGTAGCGTCTGGTGGATAGTAAAAAATAGATTGTTTTATTACGGTATGGAAAAAAACCATGGAGTAAATAACATGTGAAGTGTCCTTTTACAATTTTTTTTTTTCTCTTAATTACTTTGGTTTGTATATAAAAACTCTTTGGCGGGATGGTTTTTTGATGGTAGCGTCTAATGGATAGTAAAAAATAGATTGTTTTATTACGGTATGGGAAAAAAAAAACCATGGAGTACATAACATGAGAAGTGTCCTTTTACAATTTTTTTTTTTTAGAAAATTCAACGAAATAAAAAAACTTAACACAAATTTTTTTTGTCTTTTTAATCAATCGATTTCAGCTATTGTCATCACAGAAGTTTCTTTTTAGTTTTCCACCATATTTTGTTGAAACTTTTCTCCTGACCTTATACTAAATCTAGTCTTCTTTGCCATCATCTGTTTGCAAGTTCTTTGGAACTCGATCTTCGTTTAGTATATTTTCCATAGCTATAACGACAGAAGCCCCAGCTTTGTTTTTAATAGGAACTACCCATACAAACTTGGAAAACGGATCAATTACGGTGAGAAGATACCAATAATTTTTTTTCAGATATATAGAGGTATCCATTTGAAATAGAACCGCTTGCCCTAAATCATCAAACCCTTTGATAATAAATCGTCTTTTTTTGAAGTTTCTCCGATCCGGCTTATGCAGTTCATCAACAACGTTTTTTTAAATCATCCTTTAGAAGAATGATTAGAACAACAAAGTATTCTGGTATTTAACCTTCATACCAAAATAAAAATAAATTAATGTTCAATAAAGAAAGGCTTTGGTAATTGACGGAAGGTTGGGTTTGAAATAATACGATTAAAAAATGCTTTTATGTTTAAATTATTTATTTTAATCTTTTAATCTTCCGTACAATAACATAAAATTCTTAACTTTAAAAATTCTATTTTCAATCAAGTAGCATGCACAAGTATCAGGTCCATCTTGGCATAAATTCATTGACCATGGACAATTATTAACAAAATGACATCCATGTTTCGATATGATAGATGGTACGTTTCTGAACATCTTTAAGAAGTATAAACATCCTGTTAGATACTCGTGATGTCCTTCCGTTAGCTCATGTTCATGTGCTTTCATAAACTCGATGATCTCATCGAAAATAAACGTGATATTTATATTGGATATTACTGTCTGCTTTTACTCTTATTGTCAGTTCAATACTAAAGTACAGATTAACTTACTCTATGATATATATTGGATTTATATTATTGGATTTATCTCAACTTATAATTTCTGGTTTTCTGTTAATAGCATTTCCAAACATGTATTTCTCTAATTTCTCAACTTCAAATTGAATATATTGTCCGAGTTGTTCGCATGATTCATCAACATAATTCTTTGAACAAGCGTCACTCTTATCTTTTGGTTCCTTAAGATTTTGGAGTCGTGTAAAATCTATATTGTATAGTTGCCATCTTCAGTTTTTTTAAATCCCTCTCCAGTTGGTCCTCGTATCCCTCTTTCTCCACGTAATCCTGGTGACCCTTGCTCTCCTCGTTCTCCCCTTGGCTTCATTTAGATTCTTTTAGAACACCGTCCAAAATTATCAACACTCATATCATAGTTAATTATTCAATTACGTCTGCTTCTTTTAGCTCTTCGATAATTGAAACAATTTCGTTAAAGTGATTATTGTGTCCGGCTTGTTGTGATGCAATAAGAAGTCTCAATCGATCTACAAGTTCATTGGGATCATCCCGGAAGATATAGTCTTTTTCTTTCTTAGAAAGTTGCATTAATCCATTTCCCAATGCTATTGGTTTATCTATTATTGTTTTATCTTCAAATAGTTTATTTATAATTTGTTTGTATTTATAACCCTTATTTCCTAGTACTTGGCTTCTTGGACTGTGATTACGTCTATGGGCATTGGTAGCTAGTAATATAGTTTTGTAATTGATCAAATCTTCATCATTGAACTGGGTTGGCTTTTTCTTGAATACTAGTTCAAATAAACCAGGTGTACCATTATAGATTTTATTATTTATTTCTATATCATTTCCTTTAATTTTTAACTCTTTATCTCCAATTTGTAACATTCCGTTATTCAAATGCACTCCATACAAGTCATCAAGCGTTCTTGAATTATTTAAATATAATTAATATAATCCCGGGGGATTTTTTCCATTGTCCCTAGGTCTATTTTTTCTTCAAAGTCTCGAACAAGATGCCGATGACGTAGGCGTGAGCTCCTATCCCTCTTACTTTGAGGTGTTACCATGGAGGTTTTTGGGGTGCTGTCACTGATGTTTGATGTGGTAGTGGTATTGTTTGGGGTGATAAATTCATCTTCTTCATAATTTTGCTTTATTTTTTTGTGTGGAGACGCGAAATTATTGTAGCGATCATCAAATGAATTTTTGATATTTGATTTCTCTACTAGATCCTTAAGGGGCTTAGTAATCGGTTTAAAAACTTCTTCTATTTGCAAATCGAATGCGGCCTTTCCGTTTCTTAGGGCTTTATATTTTTTTCGTAGGGCATCCGTTGCTTTAATAAGTTCTTTTGTTACTTCTTCATTCAAGTGCATCATGATGTTGGCTTACTATTTTTAAAAACAGCTTGTGAATAAACTTCGAAAAAAGTTTTTGAAACTAAATTGTACGCTTATGATGAACAGCTACATATGAATTTTGAACCGTAGAGGACTGATTCTAAGCGATTCGATCTGCTCTCTTACAGATCTGCTTTTGAACTAGTCTGATCTGCTCTGATCGGCTTTTGAACTGCTTTTGAACTGGTCTGATCGGCTTTTGAACCGGTCTGATCGGCTTTTGAACTGCCTTTGAACTGGTCTGATCGGCTTTTGAACTGCTTTTGAACTGGTCTGATCGGCTTTTGAACTGGTCTGATCGGCTTTTGACCTGCTTTTGAACTGGTCTGATCGGCTTTTGAACTGCTTTTGAACTGGTCCGATCGGCTTTTGAACTGCTTTTGAACTGGTCTGATCGGCTTTTGAACTGGTCTGATCGGCTTTTGAACTGGTCTGATCGGCTTTTGAACTGGTCTGATCGGCTTTTGAACCGCTTTTGAACTGGTCTGATCGGCTTTTGAACCGGTCTGATCGGCTTTTGAACTGCTTTTGAACTGGTCTGATCGGCTTTTGAACTGGTCTGATCGGCTTTTGAACAGGTCTGATCGGCTTTTGAACTGGTCTGATCGGCTTTTGAACAGGTCTGAACTGCTTTTGAACTGGTCTGATCGGCTTTTGAACTGGTCTGATCGGCTTTTGAACAGGTCTGAACTGCTTTTGAACTGGTCTGATCGGCTTTTGAACTGCTTTTGAACTGGTCCGATCGGCTTTTGAACCGCTTTTGAACTGGTCTGATCGGCTTTTGAACTGGTCTGATCGGCTTTTGAACTGGTCTGATCGGCTTTTGAACCGCTTTTGAACTGGTCTGATCTGCTCTGATCTTAGCCCTTAATCTTACGAAATCAGTCATAATCCTCGAATTATAGTTTTTATTTGTGTCAGACATACACAAGAATTCCGAAATATTTAATATGAGACAACGCTAATTTTATAAACAATGATCATGTCAATTCTGATATGACATATCAAATGTTTCAAAAATTATGCAAGGAATGTTGGAAAACTAGATACGGATCCTGAAACTATAAAAAAGCTTATAACTACAACTGCGTACAGCATTCGTATTGCATTGTTCTATGAGAATGGTTCATAGTACACAGCGTTCAGCTCACATCAGCACAAAGCAGATCAAAAGCTGTTCATCATAAGCGTACAATTTAGTTTCAAAAACTTTTTTCGAAGTTTATTCACAAGCTGTTTTTAAAAATAGTAAGCCAACATCATGATGCACTTGAATGAAGAAGTAACAAAAGAACTTATTAAAGCAACGGATGCCCTACGAAAAAAATATAAAGCCCTAAGAAACGGAAAGGCCGCATTCGATTTGCAAATAGAAGAAGTTTTTAAACCGATTACTAAGCCCCTTAAGGATCTAGTAGAGAAATCAAATATCAAAAATTCATTTGATGATCGCTACAATAATTTCGCGTCTCCACACAAAAAAATAAAGCAAAATTAT
This sequence comes from Melanostoma scalare, assembly GCA_949752695.1. Classification (NCBI taxonomy): domain Eukaryota; kingdom Metazoa; phylum Arthropoda; class Insecta; order Diptera; family Syrphidae; genus Melanostoma; species Melanostoma scalare. The sequence goes on from OX456985.1 coordinate 32,472,709, forward strand.
GAAGAAGATGAATTTATCACCCCAAACAATACCACTACCACATCAAACATCAGTGACAGCACCCCAAAAACCTCCATGGTAACACCTCAAAGTAAGAGGGATAGGAGCTCACGCCTACGTCATCGGCATCTTGTTCGAGACTTTGAAGAAAAAATAGACCTAGGGACAATGGAAAAAATCCCCCGGGATTATATTAACTTATATTTAAATAATTCAAGAACGCTTGATGACTTGTATGGAGTGCATTTGAATAACGGAATGTTACAAATTGGAGATAAAGAGTTAAAAATTAAAGGAAATGATATAGAAATAAATAATAAAATCTATAATGGTACACCTGGTTTATTTGAACTAGTATTCAAGAAAAAGCCAACCCAGTTCAATGATGAAGATTTGATCAATTACAAAACTATATTACTAGCTACCAATGCCCATAGACGTAATCACAGTCCAAGAAGCCAAGTACTAGGAAATAAGGGTTATAAATACAAACAAATTATAAATAAACTATTTGAAGATAAAACAATAATAGATAAACCAATAGCATTGGGAAATGGATTAATGCAACTTTCTAAGAAAGAAAAAGACTATATCTTCCGGGATGATCCCAATGAACTTGTAGATCGATTGAGACTTCTTATTGCATCACAACAAGCCGGACACAATAATCACTTTAACGAAATTGTTTCAATTATCGAAGAGCTAAAAGAAGCAGACGTAATTGAATAATTAACTATGATATGAGTGTTGATAATTTTGGACGGTGTTCTAAAAGAATCTAAATGAAGCCAAGGGGAGAACGAGGAGAGCAAGGGTCACCAGGATTACGTGGAGAAAGAGGGATACGAGGACCAACTGGAGAGGGATTTAAAAAAACTGAAGATGGCAACTATACAATATAGATTTTACACGACTCCAAAATCTTAAGGAACCAAAAGATAAGAGTGACGCTTGTTCAAAGAATTATGTTGATGAATCATGCGAACAACTCGGACAATATATTCAATTTGAAGTTGAGAAATTAGAGAAATACATGTTTGGAAATGCTATTAACAGAAAACCAGAAATTATAAGTTGAGATAAATCCAATAATATAAATCCAATATATATCATAGAGTAAGTTAATCTGTACTTTAGTATTGAACTGACAATAAGAGTAAAAGCAGACAGTAATATCCAATATAAATATCACGTTTATTTTCGATGAGATCATCGAGTTTATGAAAGCACATGAACATGAGCTAACGGAAGGACATCACGAGTATCTAACAGGATGTTTATACTTCTTAAAGATGTTCAGAAACGTACCATCTATCATATCGAAACATGGATGTCATTTTGTTAATAATTGTCCATGGTCAATGAATTTATGCCAAGATGGACCTGATACTTGTGCATGCTACTTGATTGAAAATAGAATTTTTAAAGTTAAGAATTTTATGTTATTGTACGGAAGATTAAAAGATTAAAATAAATAATTTAAACATAAAAGCATTTTTTAATCGTATTATTTCAAACCCAACCTTCCGTCAATTACCAAAGCCTTTCTTTATTGAACATTAATTTATTTTTATTTTGGTATGAAGGTTAAATACCAGAATACTTTGTTGTTCTAATCATTCTTCTAAAGGATGATTTAAAAAAACGTTGTTGATGAACTGCATAAGCCGGATCGGAGAAACTTCAAAAAAAGACGATTTATTATCAAAGGGTTTGATGATTTAGGGCAAGCGGTTCTATTTCAAATGGATACCTCTATATATCTGAAAAAAAATTATTGGTATCTTCTCACCGTAATTGATCCGTTTTCCAAGTTTGTATGGGTAGTTCCTATTAAAAACAAAGCTGGGGCTTCTGTCGTTATAGCTATGGAAAATATACTAAACGAAGATCGAGTTCCAAAGAACTTGCAAACAGATGATGGCAAAGAAGACTAGATTTAGTATAAGGTCAGGAGAAAAGTTTCAACAAAATATGGTGGAAAACTAAAAAGAAACTTCTGTGATGACAATAGCTGAAATCGATTGATTAAAAAGACAAAAAAAATTTGTGTTAAGTTTTTTTATTTCGTTGAATTTTCTAAAAAAAAAAAATTGTAAAAGGACACTTCTCATGTTATGTACTCCATGGTTTTTTTTTCCCATACCGTAATAAAACAATCTATTTTTTACTATCCATTAGACGCTACCATCAAAAAACCATCCCGCCAAAGAGTTTTTATATACAAACCAAAGTAATTAAGAGAAAAAAAAAAATTGTAAAAGGACACTTCACATGTTATTTACTCCATGGTTTTTTTCCATACCGTAATAAAACAATCTATTTTTTACTATCCACCAGACGCTACCATCAAAAAACCATCCCGCCAAATAAAAAAACTACCTGCCGAAAAAAAAAAATATCATCATATGGTACACAACTGTACATCATGACTGCTGAACCTGAACCTGAAAAATTTGCCTTGAGCCAGAAACCGCAAGCTGATTTGGTGGAAATGATTACCTATTCAGCAGAAAATGATAATTTTCGATATCTTCTTACGGTAATAGACACATTTTCTAAATTTGCTTGGAGTTTCCCTATTAAAAGTAAAACTGGAGTGGATGTCACTGCAGCTATGCAAAATATATTTAATGAAGGACGCACCCCAAAGAATCTACAAACAGATGACGGCAAAGAATTTTATAACAAAATTTTTCAAAATCTCATGAAAACATATAAAATCAAACATTACTCTACATTCAGTGCACTTAAAGCATCCATTGTTGAACGTTTCAATCGCACCTTAAAAAACATGATGTGGAAAGAATTTAGCGCCAATGGCTCATATCGCTGGATTGATATGATAAAATCACTGACTAAAACATATAACACCACCAGACATCGCACTATTAAAATGTGTCCATCTGAAGTTAATTCTAGAAATGAAAAACATATACTTTCCACAGCATATAATCATATAAAAATTCATATTACACCTAAGCTTCATATTGGTGACTTTGTAAGAATAAGTAAATATAAACATGTTTTTGAGAAAGGTTACACCCCCAATTGGACAACTGAAATCTTTAAAATAATAAAAGTTCAACACACAAATCCCGTAACATATTTGTTAGAGGACTATCAAGGACATCCCGTCAAAGGAGGATTTTATGAACTTGAATTACAAAAAACAAAATTTCCAGATACTTACCTCATAGAAAAAGTACTTAAAACCAAAAAGGGACAAATATTTGTGAAATGGCTTGGTTTTCCATCTGAACACAATTCATGGACATCTATACCTCAAAACGATTAACAAAAATTGTTTTTTTTTTTAATACCGATGTTGTTTTATTAAAAAATTAGCAAAGCATAAGGAAAAATATATAATTGAAATTAAAAAAAAAAGTTGTTTTATTTATTACTTATTTTATTTTTTTATAAATTGTAAAAGGACACTTCTCCTGTTATGTACTCCATGGTTTTTCCATAGCGTAATAAAACAATCTATTTTTTACTATCCACCAGACGCTACCATCAAAAAACCATCCCCCCAAATAAAAAAACTACCTGTCGAAAAAACATCATACCGTATTATCATAGATTTAGTTTTTATATACAAACCAAAGTAATTAAGAGTTTTTATGTACAAACCAAAGTAATTAAGAGAAAAAAAAAAATCGTAAAAAGGACACTTCTCATGTTATGTACTCCGCCTTTTAATTTTTTCTAATGACTTAGCGGTTACTTATTGTCCATACCTAAAACTATCTCAAAAACAATTTCGGTGCGCTAATCATATGTGGTGAGAAGACACATGTTTTACAAAAGACTCCTCTAATTTTATCAAATAGGTTAGTGGTTACTTGTTGTCCATATCTAAATACATTCTTAGACATATGGGTAGTGAAATCGTATAAATACCAACTGTTTCTGGGGTTTCATCATCAAACATTAAAAAGTAACCATCGCGCTACGTCAAAAGTAAATAAACGAAATGTACACCAAGGCCCATAACATTTTCGTTATATTCCAAAACTACTTGGACGAATTCAAGGATAAGTGTTGGGAGCTGCAGCATCTACAAACGGCCGCAGCAGAGGAGCTGCTGTTAACCAGACAAAACCCCAGCTTAGGGTGTATATAAGGGATGGCCTATCTCATCAAAATTCTAAATACAAGAGCTTGTGAGTTGGGGTTCGACGAGGTCCCCGCTATACCTCACGAGGTATATTTTTTTTTTTTTTAGATAAGTTTTAGATATTGTAAATGCAAATTAGATTTACAATTTTAAATAAAAATTTTGTAATCAAAAAATTTTACTGTCTCTATTTACTGTCTTATTTTCTTGTTCGTTTTCTCTTTTGGGGTTGTTAATTTCCTACTGTTATTATATATTTTCATCTTTGATGATAATTTTTTTTTTTGTCAAACTGCATTTGTGCTGACAGCTCTTTGGCGAAAATTTTTTATCAAGTTGCAGTTGTACTGTCAACTTTTTCAGCATTTCAGTGAATTGGTTTAGAAAAACATAATATTATCATGAAAAGGTTTCAATAAACATGTTGAAACATGAAATTGTTTTGTATGTACATATCTATAAATAGACATACCTACCTACGTACCTATATACATACATCTTCCTATGCCCAACACAAACAAACATTATCATGAAAAGGTTTCAATAAACAAAAACTACCTGCCGAAAAAAAAAATATCATCATATGGTACACAACTGTACATCATGACTGCTGTACACTGAACCTGAACCTGAACCTGGCCCAGAACCGGTCAAAACATACTACTCCCTGTCTTCATGTTCATAGTAAATTTTTAATTCTTCCTAGTTTCCAACTCACAAGGAAATGTGTCTTCAGCCACCACAAGTCACAACACTAATACTTCATAGTTCACTCTTCTTTGACGGGATATTTTTGCTGTATAACCCTACGAGGCGTCAAAGAGCCCTTCACTTGTCTGACACAGATTCACCAAGACATTTGTTCAATCGGGTTGACAATAATTTCATTATGTGAATCTATTATTATCGAACTGATTGACACATTTTTATTGCACCAAAGGACATGCTTAGTACGATAGAAATCAACTTGAATCCTGTATCCACTTGAAGAAGAAGAAAAAACACAAAAAAAATCAATGCACAAGAGTGTCGAATCTTCACTAGAGAATAAAGCGTGGTAACATGCCACATCAACCACATTGAATATGGAATTGAAAAACTTTACCGCTAACCACATGAATATCGGTCAAAAAGTTTCTTTCAAAAAAAAAAAAAAAAAAAGATTTACAAAAGCAAAGCAAATACAAACGAATTTCTATCGAGTGGCTGGCAGAATTTTGATTCTTTTTGGAGATACAGAGAATATTTTCCATACCAGCAAGTATTCATCTCTTGTATCGCATTGTGAATTTTTTTTTAATGTGAATGTGTAGCGCTTTGTGCCTTAAGGCGAGAGAATGACTTGGTTAAAAATAAAGCAGAAGCATCTTTGATCTTTCTTTTGGTTAAAAATAATAATGAAACATGAAGGAGATTCAGGGCTTTTTAATAACTGAAGGATTTTAAGAAAAATGTTGAATGTTTCTGTTTTACTAAAGTTGACTTCTCCATCAAAAGCAAAATGAGGCATGACTGAAGAACACATTTATCTACGTGGTCTTTAAATTTTCAAATTATAAGTTGTAATATTTGTAGTTCTTAAGAAACAATATCTCTTGAGCCAGTTGAGAATAAAAAGATGCTCTATTCAGCTCCAATTGTCATTCATGCATCAGCTCCATAACGACTGGTTAGGTCAATTTGTGTCTCTATTAAGAAATGATATCAGCAAGGTAAGTTTGACTCTCAGCTAAATTTTCAAAGGACACATTACAGCCAGACCATGTTCCATTAGATAACTTTGTTTGAATTGAAAAAGAAAAAAACGTTCTGGCTGTTTGGTATTTTGCCAATACCTCTAAGGTTCTAGGTTTCAATCGGCCTTCAAACGAAACCCATGGTTCGATGAAGAATGCAGGCAGACTAAAATCATTCAAACAAAAAGCTGATGACAAAGAAAACCAGGGATGCCTGTGAACAGTATACCCACAGCAAGATTTACAAAGAGAAAAGAAGTGAAGAAATCCGCTTAACGGCGCGGAAGTTGATGGGGACATCCTTGATCGATCTAAAGAAAAATACTCCGAGTAATCTTTGGCCCCGTATGAGAAGACAGATTGGAGTTGAGGAGAAGTGAGACGATATCGTTTTGACAATAGTATTAGGGCTAGATTTCGCAAGAGTGAGTATAAAACAACTTACCCTCACGGCCTTTTGAAAACTCACGCTCGGATTCTGTAACGTTTTAGGCGATTATTTTTTACAAAAATTTATTTAATATTTACTATTGGCTAGAAAAATATCATCACAAATATGTATATTTTTTCAATCCACATACTTCTCACCTAAAAAAATGAGGTGACATTAGGTGTGTTTCTTTACTGAAAATTCACACGAAATGCACCGAAATTCGGCGAAAGTCAGTCTAATGCCGTTCTAGCACAGCGATTTTTCGTAGCAGTGCACAAAAGAGAGTGCTCACGAGAGAGTAAAATATTTCTCCACCCTGCAAATTTCTGCAACCTAAATTTCTGTGGGCAGAAATCGTGCACAGCCAAAACAAATACAACAACTGTCAAACAGACATTTTTCCAAGCGTTGGTGCGAATGTTTTGTTCAAGGCGTTTCTTTACTTTTAGGACAATTAATTACGCTCTTTCAGAGAGTTTCTGAGAGTTTCTGAGAGAATTTTACCTCCATTCCTTATAATATGACAGATTGTGAATTTCTGTCCACAAAGTAAAGAAACAGACCTATTAGGTCCGTTCGTTGAACTTTCCCCAGGGTTGACCCAGGTTTTTCTTCAACGAACAAACCTATCATAAAGGCCTGCGCAAACCAGCGCAAATGAGAAGGACACTCAAAGACGCATCAAATCCTTTTACACTTCTTTGCATACTGAAAATAAATCCAATTTAAATTTACAATTTTTAGACAGAAAGGTCATCTTCGGTGAAATTTTTGATGACACATTAACATTTTTTTTCTTTTTATAATTTGCGCGCACATCAAGGGGTTATGAATACCCTTATAATGTTGTAGAAAACACTGCGAGCATTTAGGAAAATAGCAGAGGATTTAATAGGAGACACCGATTCACATTGCTTTTGAATCTTTGTGAATCGTAATGTAGGGGAAATGCAGAGTCAGGTAAAGCATTCCACATTCGGGTGGTGCGGCTGAAATACGAATCTCTATACTTGACTGTACGCCCGAAGTTGGGCTCAAGGTAGAACTGATGAGCATTCCTAGCGAGGCGAGTGTTGCGGCTAAATTGTTTCAGGGGATTAATGCAACTGGCTATTTCACTAGAGCACTGTTTGTAGAAAAAGCGATAAAAGAGAGTGAGACAGGCAACGTTTCGACGATGTTCAAGAGAATCAATCGATTCTACGATTGAACTATCACCTTTCAATTTTAACGCTCTATTTTGTACCCTATCAAGTAGGCGCAAGGATGTTTGAGAAGCACCTGACCAGATATGGGAGTTATACTCCAGTTTTGGGCGGATGAAGGCCTTATAAATTGTAGCCAGATCAGAAGGGGTGAAAAATTTCCTGCATCGTCTCAAGAAGCCTAAGCATTTAGCAGCGTTTTTGGCGACTTCAAATATGTGGTCATTCCAACGAAGATCATCGTTTACACACATACCAAGTACTGACAGCTTTTCGGTTTCTTCGATGCAGGTACCATTCATGGATAATGGCAATGGGGGAATGTTAAGCTTCAACGACAAGAGACAGCATTGAGTTTTCGAAGCATTGAATTCTACTCGGTTCATAAGACCCCATGCAACAATGCTGTCAAGGTCAGAATTCAATGAGCTTATCATACGCAACCGTTCCAGTTCCACATCCGACGAGCAGGGACGTGAATTTGGAAACGAATATGAAAAGCTGAGGGTCGAGTCGTCAGCAAAACAGTTAAGCGGATTAGAAGTTTCAGACAAGAGATCATTAATGAAAATGAGGAAGAGAGTCGGAGACAAAACGGAGCCCTGAGGCACACCAGCATTTATTAAGTGGGTATCAGACTTGAAGCCATCCAACACAACTTGAATTGAACGGTCGGAAAGGTAATTTCTAATCCAACGAAGAAGAGACTCATCGATACCAAAAGCACGCATTTTCGATAAAAGAGCCTGATGCCAAACTCTATCAAATGCTTTAGAAATATCAAGCGCAATAATCTTACTTTCTCCAAAACAATGTAAAGATTGGTTCCACTTTTCGGTGAGATATGCCATCAAATCACCAGTGAACCGTTTGCTACGAAAGCCGTACTGACGGTCATTAAGAAGCTTTCGTTCTTCAAGATATTTCATAAGTTGACGGTTTATCAACGTTTCCATGACCTTGGAAAGAAGGGACGTTAGTGCAATTGGACGGTAATTGGAAGGGGAGTAAGATTCGCCTTTTTTAGGGACCGGCTGGACAAATGCAGTTTTCCATCTGCTCGGAAAAATCCCAGCAGAATAGGAAAGATGGAAAAGTTTACGCAGTGGTTTTGCCAGCGTAGAAAAACACCTCTTCAGAATAACGGCGGGGATACCATCTGGACCAGCGGATTTATGTATGTTGAGATCTTTGAGGACTCTCGCAACCGAGCGAGTTTGAAAAAATATCTGCTTCATCAAAGAATTTGCAGACTCGAACTCAGGTGGAGCCAATATGCTATGAGGAAGTGTCGAGTTGGCAGCAAACTGGGCTGCCAGCAAATTGGCTTTGTCGATGGAGCTAACATATGGAGAGTCATTGAAGACGAGCGTTGGGACCGATGACGTGGTCGAGTTCTTAATGTTCTTCACAAAAGACCAAAAGTTTTTACTTCCTTTTGGACACAACAGTATTTTTTGCCTTACTTTTTGGTCATGTAAGAACTTAGCCCTTTGTATTTGAGCATTACAGATATTTCTGGCCCGTTTGAACAAATTTCGGTTTTCTACAGTAGGGTTATCTTTAAATGTTCGAAAACTACTTTCTCTATCCCTAATCGCCTCTTTACAGCTGGAATCAAACCACGAGTTTTCTTTGGGGATGATACTTTTTGTTCTGTGAGGAACAAAATTTCTCATGCCGTTGAGAATTACGTTACATTACGTTTCTTTAAAAAAAATTCTATTACATATTTTTTTAAAGAATCGACCATATAGCGACCCGAAAGCATGCATGCATCTGCTACAGCAGAAGTGCATAAAAGTGAAGCGGGACGGATGAAGATTATAAAGCACAAAAGTTAAAAAGAGAAACGAAAAAAGTATGAATTTTACATCTTGTGTCTGTTTCTTGTTTTCTGTTTCTGTAAATCCACCATAAAACATCGTTAGGGCGTTATCGTCGACGATAGACGAACGAACGATGATCGTCTGTTAAAGCAACGGAATGGCCCAACTGACTGCTTTGACTTTAACTGTCAGATACCAGCTTGATGAGTTTAGTTCTAAATTCTAAGTACTAATTTCCGCAACTTCTTAGACGACTATCGCTCAATCGTCTATCCTCAAATTGTTTCACCGTTAACGGTCAACATAAAATATGACCAACTTTTAAAATTTCTCACCTTGATTGTTTTTTTGAACACGACCACGTTTTTGGTGAACGCAGCCATCCAAAAGAAACGTCATTTTCAGTTCAGTGTACTCAATTGTCACCCGACATGCCAGCCAGTGAAATGTCAAATAATTTTTGTTTTTATTCCTTTTGAAATTCTATTTGGCGAAGTTTTCTTCATTACTCAACCAAAGGTAAATATCTTGTCTTTAAAAGAAAAAACACCAAAAGTAGTAATAAAATACTTAGGTACACAATTATCAGTCTAAGAAGATCTTATCTAGTTGCAAATAATAAATCAAACAAGCCACTTCACCTTTGATAGCATGCTTTTTGTTTTTGAATTTTTGTTGGTTCAAAGTACCTCGATTTTATTAGTTCAATACTACCACTGATTAAAACCTCATAAAATCTCTAAAGTACCGCCTTCGATATTTGTTTAATTGCCGCGCAATGTATTGTCAATAGTACTGCCAAAAAGTTATTTTTATGATTATCTATTTTTAAAAAAGGTTTTCTCTTTTATTTTACCAACAATCTGTAGTGTGTTGTTCCTTGAAAGTTATATAACTTCCGTTTCGATTGTGATCACTCACAGGCGTTGGCGGAAGAAAAGCACAGACATTATTGATCTCGTGATCGTGCTTCGTACATGGTGATCGGAGACAAAGGAACTATGCCCAGTTGAGGAAAAGTGAATAGCGAAATTCCTCGTTTTATTCAACTTTGAGTTCTTTCTCTTCTCGGTAAGATTAGTTTTATTGTTCTTGTTATGTGAATTTAACAAAAAAATCATTTCCAGACAATGCCTCGCCAGCTACAGGAAGCAATTGCTACGGTCACAGCAAAGCCTGATCCGGCGCTGGTGAAATATCGCTTTGTGGACTCCATAGCATGTACATATATAGTTTCAGTGGTAGCAGCATCTATAGCTGAGCTAGTGACTTACCCGCTGGATTTGACGAAGACGCGCCTTCAAATTCAAGGAGAAGCAGCTACCGCTTCTAAGCAAGCAAAGGTAAATGGAAGGCCACAAAGTTTCTCTTGGAATTTCGCATGCCGACCAATGAGAAAGTCTTTAATGGCAATCCACCCTAATTAGTTAAACCAAATTCCCCACAGTTGCAGTATCGGGGAATGATGGCCACGGCAATGGGTATAGTTCGCGAGGAAGGTACTTTGAAGCTATGGCAAGGAGTGACTCCAGCACTATACAGACATGTTGTCTACAGGTTTGTCTGCTTTTCATGTTGTAATTGAAATCAACGCTAATGGAATTTTTGCAGCGGAGTTCGAATCACTTTCTACGATTACCTGCGAAAAGAAATGGCTAAGGGCTATACATCCCACGAAGTTGTGCCTATTTGGAAGTCAGCGCTCGCTGGCATTTTTGCTGGTTGTGTAGCACAATGGCTAGCATCACCAGCTGATCTAGTTAAAGTACAAATTCAAATGGAAGGCAAGCGTCGCTTAATGGGTGAAAAGCCACGAGTTAAAAGTGCTGCAGACGCCTTCATGCAAATTGTCAAGCGTGGTGGTGTGAGTGGACTGTGGAAGGGAAGTGTACCCAATATGCAACGTGCTGCTTTAGTCAACTTAGGTGAGAATCTTCCTTTGACTTTAAGAAACTGTGACATTCGTAGAGTCGCATTTTAGGTGATCTCACAGCATACGATACGATAAAGCAAACACTTATGAAGAAACTGAATATGCCAGACACTCGACCCACACATATTTTGTCGTCCTTTGGAGCCGGGTTTGTAGCAGCCATTATGGGCACCCCAGCCGATGTTATAAAAACACGAATAATGAATCAGCCTACAGATGAGAAAGGAAGGTAAGAAGGCAACGTTGCCAACATATTGCATCATTTTCAGATTTATGAATCTTTTTTCTGTTAGTTTGTTGTTTTTTATTCTTTGCTTTGATTTTGTGTAGTAAAAATCAGGACTACCTTTTGCATATTAAAACCAGGGGAGTTGTGAGTGAAATTTGAATGAACGTCATAGCATGGGATATGGGTATTTGGTTGGTTGCCAGACGCTATGTGCTAATTTATTGTTAGCTTAGCTTTCATGGTCGAGATTAGATATTGAAAGTGTCAACAACAAATGAGATTATCAGACAATTGTGTTTTCTCGGTATAATTTTTTATCCCAACAAAGCGAAATTGTTAGTTTATCGTATTATTTAATGAGGTCTTAATGGCTTTGTTTTATAGTAGGTAGAAACATGCAGGTAAATGTAGAACAATTTTAATCGAGTATGAATTGTATCGAATAACATGATTGCAAAACAGGTATTTTTTAGAAGCCACATTTACTTAAGTTCCACAATGTCAGATTGTAGTGCAAGGAGATACAATTTAATCTTGGTTCGAACTCAGGGCCAATGATAAAAGCGAGTGAAATACACAAAAAATGTTCTTATCAACTTGGGGAATACAAAGATTTAAAATAAGGGATATAAGAAATCGAGATCAATCGATTTATTGAGGGAGATTCATTATTGGTTAGAAGTTTATCTGTAGAAGAAACTTTATTATGAGTACAAGGAGTTTATGTTTAAAGATAGCTACGCCAGATTTGAAATTGCGAAAGCATTAGTGAGCTGACTACAGATTTTTTATGCTTTTTGTAGTCGATCAATTAATTCGATCGCGATCGATAAAAAAAACTGTGAATCTTTGTGGATCTTTAAAAATACAATTATCTTATCTTACATCTTTCTTAAGAGTCTTGGTTCTTACTTAACTTAGTTGGACATTAAAGTTGGATGGCAGCATATACTTCGTTTTTCCCTCATAAACCAATAAAACCCATTCTTGCCGTTTCTGTTTCGATACACGCAAAAGCACCTATTCGCGCTTACTTCTCTTCCCATAAGGAGAATATCGTCCTCGTAATTGAGTATTTGTACAGGCCTCTGTTGTTGCTGTTGTTATGCTAAGAAAGTCGTTTGACAGTGTGTCGGTTTGTGGAAAGCCTTTTCAACATCAAAGGTATCTTCATTACCAACCTTGACGGAGCAGCGTGAATTCTCCAAAGTCATCCTGCATAATCGTACGAGTTTTAGAGTGATTTCAAAACTAGGCATGGCTCTGTACAAATGGTCTCTGTAAATACTGTCGTATGCGGCCTTGATGAAGTTTATTTTCATCTTGTAAAAGAGGCCTACTCCTCTATAATTGGCGTAGTTGTAAGGGTCTCCTTTCTTAGGACATAGTCCAAGTTGAATGGAGCTTTCACGGAATTTGTGTCTTCATTCCCGCTAAGCAGTCTGCAGAAGTGGTCTTTCTAGATCCTTTGTAGTGACGGTGGCTCTATTACTATGTTTCTCTGATGGTCTTTATAGGCTTGGGTTCGAGGTTTCCCACACAGGCAAGATCTTTTTACTTTTTACTAGAACTTTCGAATATCAATCCCTACCATGGCATCTCTCAATTTCCTCAAACTGATGCTACCTCTTTTTCTTTTTGAGCATTCGTTATTCTTCTCTTCTTTTCACCTTGTAATAACCTTTCACGGGTGCCGGGACACTGCCAGGAACTGTATGGCGGACGAACTAGCCAAAAAGGGCACGACCACTTCCCTACGCTCAGAATGGAACAACATAGGTATGCCTATGACTGCATGTAAACTCCTACTTAGACAAAACGCTCTAAGGATAACAAACACTATATGGACTGAGAGTAACAACTGCCTTGCAACCAAAAAGTTTGGCCGTGTGTAGACTCAAAACGCTCGAAGAGTTTGTTAGCCTTAAACCGCCTGTATCTAGGTTCTACCATAGGTGTTCTTACGGGACACTATCTAATAGGAAGACATGCCAAAAGACTTGGTGTGTATTGCAATCATTTCTGCAGAAGCTGCATGGGCGAAGAAGAGGAAGAAACCGTTCAACACCTTCTTTGCTCATGCCCTGCACTAGTTCATAGGAGGAAAACTCATCTCGGTGAATTCTTCTTCGACAATACTAGCGACTTAGCTTACATAGACCCTAAAAGTCTTTCAAAATATATTAAAAGTTCCGCGTGGTTCGACTAGCAGGTGATTAACCGACTAGTACCGAAATGAAAGATTAATGTGTGATCAACTTGTTAATCTTACATCGGGTTTTTGAGATTAGTAGGTGATTAACTTGCTGATCTCTGTGTTATCACAATGGACCCATGTCTGTGTCAGGCAATGCACGTACGTAAAACGTAATACTCATTGGCTGACAGCCACTTCCACCTAACCTAACCTTCACCTTGTAAACCTCGTTGTAAATTTCTAAACTTCTTTTGCATTTTGTTTGGCAGCATTTGCTTTCCTGATCATGGCTTTCCCTTTGAAGGCCAAGTGACGTAACTTATATCGTTTCACATCGTTAGTTCGCGCCAAGCGCTTTTCAATTAATAGTTTGGAATAGGCATAAAATTATAGCTTCTTGAAATGCTTTATTTCCGAAGTTTCGCAAGCTTTGTTGCTTCTCCTTATTTATTTATTTATTTATTTATTTGTATTCAAAGTTACTGCGACATGCTCGTGGCAGATTATAAAACGTATACCTAAGGATTGAGTTTGACAAATCGATTTAAATGAAAATGGTTAGATGCACCAACAAAAACGGGTTGCATGGTAATCCTATTTCGATCAAGTTTTTGATAGTTTTTAGTTGCAATCATTGAAAGTTGTCCAAATTTTCTTAATGTCCAGCTGAGATAAACGGAAACTCAATTTTCATTTGATAAATAAAAAAATGTTCGCATAAAAAATACAGATTTACTTCATTGCATGCCGAGTCATTTTTTTTTTACCGTTTGTCATTCATTGATAACTCCTTGGAGGCTCGAGTGCATGAATTCGCAGCCATCTCGGGTATAAGTTGATAGTTCACGGTGAAATTCAGTCGAATTCAAAGAGTTCTCGATAAAATGCCAAAGCATTTTCTTTTTCTTTGCCAAGCATACTCATTTAAATGATTTTTTATATTTTTATTGCTTTTTGATGTTTCATCATCGTTTTGGTTTCATTATTTTGTGTTTTACTTAACCCAAATAAAATGAAACTTATGTATGTTTGTATCTATAATTAAAAAAGAACACAACTTATTTTCCAGAGGCCTCCTGTATAAAGGTCCTGTGGACTGCTTTAGTCAAACCGTTAAAAAGGAAGGTTTTGGTGCACTCTACAAAGGACTTGTACCATGCTGGATGCGAATGGCGCCATGGTCATTGTCTTTTTGGCTAACATTTGAACAAATGCGCAAAGCTCTTGGAGCTTCTATGTACTAGTAAATTAGTTGTTGTGTTCACCCGAAAATAGCCGCCTATCGACCAAACCCAAAAACACAGCACATCCTCTTGAAAATAAAAATAAAAATAAATAAGCATAAGCAATGATTGTACAAATATACAAAATAATTTTATATTATTGTAGCTATCAGATAAGGTATTATGTTATGTGTATATTCTGAAATAGTTTTATGCTTTGATTGTGAACCTAGCCCCATCAAATGGGAATAAATCGTTTTGTAAGACTTTAGAAAAGAAAAAAAAAGTATGTCTCTTCATATAACAAGAGAAGCTTATTAAAAATGTTGATAGCCTCTGCATGGAAATAGAAGCGACATTTTTATTTCAAATTTGCTTTTTTACGTTAGGGGAAAAAAAAAGTTTTAGTTTTAAAGGTGAGCTAGGCATAGCCATGGAATAAAAACAAAAAATCTTACTTCATTCTCATCGATGAAGTTTATTTTCATCTTGTTTTATTGTACACACACAAAAATCTGAAACCAGTTGGCATCTGCATTTATCGTAAATAATATTTTAAATCTGTTTTATTGGACCTTCGAAGGGACACTTCTAGTCAGTTTCGTAGTCTGTCATAGGTTTTGTTTGCCACGTATGTTTGATTCTTTGAGAGTGTCATTCAATATCTAAACTTACCCCGCAAAAAAAAATTCTAAATTCAAATTGTAGAGATCGGTAACTTATGCCCTACTCTGTACAACATTCATACATAGGGTGGCGCAACAGAGCGGGGAACCCCAGGGCCAAGCATATTTCTCTCAACTATGCCTTGCGAGGAAATGCACCTACATTTTTCACAATTTTTCAAAATGCGGCAACGCATTGCATTACCAAAACTAAAATTTTCCGCATGAAAAACTTCTCGGAGGACATCGGATCGGCCGATCGGAGAACTACCACAAAGCAAAATGTCTCCGAATCGTAGCAAATTGGAGAGATTTCCGCTCCGATGGTTACCTAGATATTGCCGAATATTTACTTTCGGAGGACAAGTCAATTCGTCGCGACGGGTTCCGAAAGAACATTGAATCTTTACAGAGAATGAAATCCCGACCCCCACATAATAGTCCGGTTTTCTTACCGTTGCAATATGCGTAATCACATAAACCAAATACGGAAAGCAATTCTGCACATAGAACTGGGCGTAACCTTTCCCTTGTGCCCTTGAGTAATACCGATACAAAGTATTAACCACTTATTTGAATTTTTATCTGAACGGTAAAAGCAAAGTAGGAAAATTCTTTTGTTGATATTCGTAGAAAAGCTAAAATATGCAGCCATGGTAAGAAGCCTAAATAACCTCACATAAGAAATTATACGAAATTTGAGCAAATTTTCATCATTTCAGTAAATACAGAACAAGGGGACAAATAGCGATCGCGAAATAGGAAGATCTCATCTAAAGGGGTATACTTCAACGAAAATCTACATCTACAGAAACATACTTTCCAGAAAGAAACATCAAACAACTGGGATTTATATTCATTGAGGCGCAGGTCTTCTGAATAATTTTTTCTTTTTTTTTTATAAAGTACGCAATGTGTAATATCGGTAGAGTTCACGTATTCTGTCACCACAAAAAAAGGAAAAGGTCTATAAACGAACTGTGTGGTAATACGAGAAAGCCAGTTGGCTTGGAACGGCCTTTATCGACGGCAACGTTCACGATTCGGCTGATGTGATCTAACGCAATTCTTAACGGAAAGAAAACCCTTGTTACCAACAGAAATAAGAGCACCATCCCTTAATATAAACCTTTTTTTCATAATTAAAAACTATTGAATACATCGATTTAGAATGCCCGTCTTTTGTAAGATCCCGAAATCAATACAGAACCCGTATTACGAATTACGATACTCAAAAAAAAAAAAAAAAACGCTTTTCGTTGCGATTTCATTTTACGATACGCGCTGTCATTTACGACTCGTTTTGGCGGTCGGTTTGGTTATCGTTCTAACATTTTCATTGGTTCATTCTCGTAATTCTTAATCGGTCTATGTAGTGGCTATCGTTGTTTTGAATTTCGTAAATCGTAATACGAGCTAAGGTGTTTTAAATAATTAAGCATCTGGTTTCTAAGAGCATCTGATGGTATGTTAGTAGTTTGGGTTGACTAAAAAGGCCCATTTTATATATTTAATTGTGAGCATTCAATTTTTGGCACCCGTGGCATTATAATATAAATCATGTCGCCTATTAACTCAGAGGTTCGTGGTCTGAATCCGAACAGAGGCAAAAAGGTTTTTCCTCGGGTATTGCCTTTCGCGAAGAATTGGCAAGTCCTCCGTGAGTAGATGCATTGTCATGAAAAGCGCTAGGCCCTGGGGTTCCTCGCTCTGTTACGCTGGAGTATTTATTTTTTTAATTTGTGGAGCTATTCAAACCGCACCTTGATTTATGATGAATGTAACGTATTTTAAAAATCTATCTATTAATTATTTTTTTTAAGGGGAAAACTTTACAAAGGAGCTGTTGATTGCTTTATAAAAACAGTAAATGCCGAGGGTATAGTTTCAATCTACAAAGGATTTCTACCATGCTGGATACGAATGGCTCCATGGTCGCTTTCATTTTGGTGTTCATTTGAACAAATCCGTTCACTGACTGGAGCATCAAGTTTTTAAATTTTATTTTATAAGTTTTTCTGTTTAAATATTTTGTTCAAATTTACAATTGTAATCAATTTTCAGCAAGTTAAAAAAGTATGTAAATTGTCGTTGCATAAATAAAATTATTTTTAAATCCTAGACCTCAGTGCTGACAGGGTGAAATTGTTTATTTTTCTTAAACAAAGCGTATATATTATTTGTACCGACCCAGGTTAGCTCGAGCACTCACAGGGGAAGTGAGTTGATCAATCATCTGCTTCTTTGTCTTGACATCCTCTACATAAGTCGGATGTGCTAATGCCCATGTGTATTGAGTACATACATATGTCATCATGTGGGGTAACCAATGAGTTGTGACTTGTGAGAATGTTTATCAAAGTATAAGCCAACACCTGCTGAGCTGGAGTAGTGATTCTGTTTTTTTTTTTTTTTCTACGAAATGTCTAGCCATAATTTCCCGGAAAGCCAGGAAGTTTCTTACGATGAACGCCTTTCGTGGGCAGTTTTTATTGAATTCAGTTCTTTTCTTGCTCTAGTGACTTGAGTACGAGGATATTGGTGATAAGCCGATTATGTCGGTATTAGTATTATGCATTACAGTTCTGTAGTCTGGTATGCCTACACGCCAATTGGTATTGTTTTTGCCGGCGTAATGAAGAAGTCTGCTTTTCAAGTGGGGATTCTAGGTTCGAATCAAAAATCAAAACATGAAATTGATTTTACACGGGTATGGCAAGTCCTTCGAGAATATGATTACAATGCGATTAAAGGTGTTTTCGCTCTGAGAGTTGGCAAAGAATCTCAGGTCCCCTCCATTTTTAGGTATGATTGAGAGAAATGCGATGAGCCCGGAGGATTCCGAGTTCTGGTTGGGCCACCCTATTTATTTGCAGATGGAACAATCCTAAACCTTTTGGATCACAATACCCGTACCGCTTGGTTGGCATTGCATTGCATACAAAAAAAGAAGAGTTAATTTGGCACCGACTCAAACACCTTCAAATAATTGGTGTAATGTGAATTGCCCTTTCTGTTTTTATTAGAGCTGACTAGTAACGTTTTTAATATAATAATCGGTAGCTAATTGACAAGGCTATGGCTAGTAGCTAGTAGCTCTTAGTAGGTGAAGAAATAAGCTGATACTTATTTCAGCTTCTTCGAGCTTAAGGAGTAGTCTGTAGTCAGGTTTAGAAGTATGTGAAGAAAAGTTTTACTCAAAACAGTGCTCAGGAACAGACGAAGAGTATCATACAATAACATTTTGCCAGGAAGACTATTCCCACGCTTACCTACCTTTGATGAAGAAGTGAAAAATGAATAGTCTAAATGACAAAAGCCACAAATTCAAGAATTTTTTGCAATACAAATACATTTATGCACATAAGTAATAAGATATAATATTTATTTTACATTTTTTCATTAGGCTTGGCAATTTCTTTTAGAATCTGCTCATGGCGACCTTTCGCTTTCCTTTGTGAATAATTTCGCTTGTTTCTCTGTGGCTTACGACCAGCTTTTTCCATCATATTGTCCATTTTCTCCTTTATATTCAACCATTCGGGTATGTGTATTTGTCGAATGCACCTGTTTTTGATTATAAATTCATCAAATTCATACTGTAATCCATGTCGGTCGATGAAAACAGCCTCAGTCAAATGGATGTTCATAAGGCCATCGGCATTCAGTATTCTTCCAGCTACAGATGTTTCATTTCTTAAATCAATCAATATTGATGTTCCTCTCAGTAAAGTGGGGATACAGTTTAATGAGTTTAATATTAAAAACTTTTCCTTAGAACTTAATGTTTCCATTTAATTCACAACTTAAAATTCAAATGCAGCAAAAAATGAGAAATACCTTGCCGTTGCCGGTGTTTTGGATTACATAGAGACGGGTTATAACTTCGATGACTTCAACAATCGGTTTTTGCCTTTCTATCGATTGATTTGAAATGTTTCCCATGTTTCGACCATAGAGGAATAAAGAACAAGAGGGAAAACCATTACTTCTCTTGCCCCGCAACTTCCATTTTTGTTTACATAAGCTGCGTTCCTTTGGGAACATTTATCTACTGCTTAGTACTTCTGGCTGCTTTGAACTACTTTTCCCTTGTGGTCAAAGTAGTTCTTCGAAGTAGTTACGATACTAGTCTACGCCAGATGGCGTCAGAAAAAAGAAATAGAAATTGTTGTTGTTTGATTTGACGTTTCTCAAAAACTAATTTTGCGAATGTTTTCGGGTGTGAAATTTCTTTCTTTTCAAAGTTTTAAGATTTCTTGCAATGGATTTATTCAATGTGAGTTTTAAAATTGTAATTTATTAAATCTATTTGAATCACTAAACTTCTTTTTTGTTTATTTAAGACTGAATTATCTGATTCAAGCAGTGAAGAGGACTTTTTATTTACATCTTCTTCTTCATCATCATAATTTTGGAGGTTAGATTTTACTTTTTGAAAAATTAACGCGTTCCATTCAACGTCTACTGCGAAGTACTAAAAAGTAGTTTAAAAGTCCCAAAGGAACGCGCCTATAGTTGCTTTTGTAACACGAGATCTATCTGTAATACACGTATTCAGCTAAATATAAAGTTGTGTCAGTGAAAATAGTAATACCACTTAGTTTTTGGATTTCAAACTGGCTTTGAAAGGCGATATTCATACTGGTCGATTTGTTGAAGCAACACTCCTTAAACAACACACATCCCTGTTCAACGAATCGACCGCAAGTCAATACCGACAAATTGGTGTAACAGAGAAGGAGAACAAGAAAACAGTTGAATATATTCGCACGAAGTTTCAACAAATCGACCAATGTGAACCTCGTCAAATCTGAAAATAGAGTGATGTTTGTAAAATCAGTTTGAGGAAAGATGCCGTGTCCTGTGTGGTTTACCATCTTGTTGTCTCACCTCTGAGGTTTCACTTAGAATTGAATCACGCTTCAATTCGAATTAGTGCCAGTACATACATAGATCGAGTTGAAATAGGATTACTCGATCCAACACTGATTCGGTACCTGAATCGATTCGATTCGTATGTACAAAAGTAGATCGAGTAATTGATTAATCGAGTGTGTTTTTGTTTTTATTCTTGTTCTTGTAATCGCTAGCCCCGGGGGCCAGATTCCCCCAAAGTGAATTTTAGTTGTGTGCTTATCGCTAGTTCTTTTTGGACGCGTTCAATAGCTTTTTTTGCTGGACTCAGCCATTATGATCTTTTCCACTGAACTCTTCCAATTGTTTTGACTTTTTTTAAATACAAAAACAGGACAACTCCTTGGAAACATGTTTGTTTATTTACCTCTGCAATCACCATAGAAATTAAAAACGTTTTTAATATTCTTTACTATCAAATACCAATTATAAAAGATAAAATATAAAAATAAAAAGAATGTCAGAGTTTAGCGAACAAATTTGGGAGAATCTTCAAAGCTCTGACCGACGGATAAGACTTAACGCCTTGAAAGATCTACAAAAATTTTGTGATACCACCAAGGATCTCCGAAAGATTATAACGACATTCGATGAGTGCTACTTGCACTTGCTGAATTGCTATGCCGATAGATACGAAAGCTGTCGAGAACAATCTACCATCACTGTGGCGTCTTTCATACGCAGTCTTCCTGTGAATGACTTTTATCTGCAAAATGTTATTGTATCGATGGCTTCACGAATGGGAAAGGTAGAGACCATTGAGGAGAGTGAAGAAATTCGTTTATTGCATCTGCAACAACTCTCCGAAATAATCGACAAGTACAAGAAAGCCAAGGGCAACGACTATCTTAGTCAATCTTTCGACGATATTATCAATATTCTCTACAAAGCCTTGGCAGATTCCTTTCCGGCTGTTCAGAAAGAAGCTTGCCACTGCGTAGTTAAGCTATCAAAAGCTACTTCGGTGTTTCAGCAACGAGCCGAACATCTGACCAAGCCTTTATTTCCCATTTTGAACCACAAACACTCGCAAAATCGAATAGCCGCAATTGAAGCTTCTTATGCCATTGCTCTTCGTATCAATCCTAGCTCTGAGAATTTTGTTAGGATCTTCTATGAAACATCACCACTCCTAATGGACTCTATGCCGCTGGTGAGAAGAGAGTGCGGGCGAATGGGGTGTCTGATGCTGATGGAACTTAGAGATCGCTACTCGTTCTTCGATCGTATTATTCCACTTGTGTTGTGTTGGTAGGCTCAAGTTATTTTTTGCTTCTACTCCTTTCATTCAGTTGAAGATTTTTTGCAGTTTGAAAGACGATTCACCTGAAGTTCGAGATTACATAGCCGTTCAGTGGAAGGAATGTGGAAAACTCTATTACGACGAAAACGAAAAAGAGCTCAATAAACTTGAGATCGGTGAAAAGAAACCAGAAAACTATCCCAGTTGGGAACAACGTCCAACAATTGGATGTAGAGCACTAGTTCAACGTAGTCTGAGATTGGTTCATACAATTATGAAAGAATCATATGACTGGAAAGTTAATGTGCGTATTCATTCACTTAAACTGCTTTATCAGTTCGTCCTTCACGCTGAGGCTGCCATGACAGCTAAGTTCTTTGAAATTTACCATGATTTAGCTAAAGCTTGTGCTGATCCGGAGTCAAGTGTAGCAGACGAGGTAGGTGCAATATGAATTGGTCTAGAATAGTATACAATCATCTACAACAGGCTATGAAAGTTTCCGATCTGATGGGGCGTCTGCTGTCGTATTATGACTGGAAGGACCATGCCATTGAAGGACTGGAGAAGAACCCTCGCCTCGGGTACATAAGGTGCTTTTTTCATTTATTTGCTGCCACCGTAGAATGTAATGAAGATGACGTGCTTAAGGCCTCCAAAATCCTTCTTGGGAAAGAGTATTCCTTAAGTCTCAAGGTGGGTCTCAACTTGACTTAGCTTTGCTGTTTTCTGAACTCTTTTGCTTTTAGCCGGAGTTTCAGTTGTATATTCTTCGATTAGAAGATGAACTGTGGCGAAAGCACTCCCTCCGATCGACCGAGGAGGCGATTGGAAGTCTCAGTATTACCGAAATCGATGAAAGCGATTTGGAGCGAAATGTCTACACAGTTTCAATCCGGGTAATGGCTTTGTCTTTCAGCGTCGTTAGTGACTCGAGCCTCGTTAATCGTGGACAGGAAATTCTTGAAAAAGTCGCTCAATCATCCAATAGTGACTTGACTTCTCTGCATTCTGCACACTTGTACTTCGTTCTTGAACAGATTGATGAGCTGGACGCTTTTCTTGATAGTCTCGCAGAGCCGATACTACTCCTTTGTGGATTAATTCACATTTGTGGCTTCCGTCCATTTGCATTGGCTGCTTTGAAGCGAAATATACGAACTGTTTGGGACAATGCGGCAGATGACGCTAAAGTAAAAGTTTTCTCTGCCATGTCCATTGCTATGCTCAAGTGGAAGGATACAATGGGCAAAGACAGTGAAAAAGAGCTCAGAAATTTGGTCACAGAACTGATAGAGGAGCACCTTGTGTGGAAAGTTGGAGCAGCGGCAGAGTCGATGAGATCTCTTGCTACTGCTACTCTATGCTCCATGACTCAAGGTGCTCCCGAAGATGCCGTAAAAATTATGCCTTCAATGACAAAGCACATTACCAGTCTTCTGGAAGACAATTCAGTTACCACAAGAAACTATGCTCTGAAATGCTTGCTTAACTTTGGGAAGGTCGAGTTGGAACAGCTCATGCCTGTAGCATTCGGTAAAAAAGTGGTTATTAGTTTTTCCGTTTAAACCGTCATCTTCTTTTCAGGTATCCTCCAAAGATTGGACGATCCTCACAGTGGAAGCCGAGAACTTGCTGCGATGGTTTTGCCAAAGTTAAATCCGATTTTTTCACAAGAAAACGATAAAGCGATTTGGAATGGTTTCATAAAGAAAGTCTCATCTACACTGTTCCTGTATTTTGATGGGCCAGAGGTTAAACTAAGGGAAACTATCAGAGGTACGTATTCACTCCATTCATTCACCCAGTTGCTAACCAAATTTTTTATACAGCTTCCCTGATTGAGCTTGGAAGACTCTATCCGGATGTCTTTGAAGAACCCGTAAACTGTGCACTGGCAACAAGTTTCCAGAAGCAAGACGTACAATTTATTAAAAATGCCGTGTATAATCAATAAAATAAGAATTGAACTTCAAATGATGTTTTATTAGAATCTATTTAGTTTACCACATGGCTCGTTGCACTCCGGAGAGTTTATTGTAATCAGCCAAATGCCTCCATACAATACGACTCAATCGGAAGCGATGTACGACTCCTCGAGGACGAGACGTGAAAGCACATCGCTCACGACAACGCACTAGGGAAGAATCTCTAGGGAAAGCGGCAATCTCCACATCAGCGATTTCTCTTAATTCAGCAGGAAGGATGTCATTTTTTCGCAAAGCGTTAACACGTAGCCGGTCGACAGCATACTTTTCCACACACTTTCGGCGTTTCACATCTCGAATCATCTTCCAATCGGTGTACTTGGTACGAACTTGTTGGAGCTGTTTCGAAACCCAATCGAATTAGATTTTGTGGTAATGTAGAATTGGGAGGATACATACAATAGGTCCGGGTGCTTGAATAGATTTTAACACAAAACTGCCAATGTTTTTAACGCCTGACAACGAAGCCATTTCAGGTATTTAGAGAGAAATTCTTTCCCGAATTTTTATTTTCAAAAATAAAGAAATTTCGTAATTTTTTTAAGGTTGGAACTGTCAAATCTTTTTTTGACACAGGAAAATTGTTCACGGAAATGGTCTAATTATTAGGAGGGTTTACATGGTTAAACAAGTGAATCGACAATCATAAATGCTCGATCATTTAAATGCAAAAACAGCTACATGTTGTGCGTACAGTTATTATTCCCATTGAGCCATGTTTTCGTGCATGTTTGTCAATAGAAGCATTCCTCTTCGTGAACAGCAGACTGCGTTAGCTTTGTTCTTGCTTTTAAGCATTTAGTTGAGTTGTGATCAAAATTATCGAGAAAATATAGCAAAAACAACAAAGTGAAACCGAATAATCAACTGCGGCAAGGGGGGGGGGGGGGGGTATTTGCTTTATTTCCGAACTAAAGTACTGCGCAAACCAGAGCGGTTGTGATGCTATTGCGTTAAATGGCACATCAATAAGGTCACATGTGTTTCATTTTGACAGCTATCGCATCAACCGGGCTTTTTTTTGCATAGGGCTTCAATTCTACCCACAACCCTGTTGCAGCCATTTTTCTGTCATTTCGTTTCTATTAAAAAAAAAAGAGAGAACGTTTTTACGGTTGTTTAGATTTTGCCATGGTGGAGAATATAGAAAGCTTCACTCAAAATGTCAGTAAAAAAATCTTATCTCTGACTTTGACTTTACTTCTGATACATTATTTGTGGCCAGAGATCAACTATCCCAAAACTTATAGGATAAACACTACACAGCAAGTGTTAAGTCTTAAAATAAAATAAATGTGATTTGACCCTCGAACTCCTATTTAGTAGGCAGACATTTTTCAAAAAACATCAACTTAAATACTACACTTCTTCTTTAATGTACAGTAGAAAATGATAAAATATGAATTCTCGCCTTTAGCTGACTTGCTGTTTGGTAAAGGAAATAGGCAAACAATGTGAAAATATAGTAAAAGCGAACACACAATGACTTGCAACCCTAAATACAATTTGAAACTCTGAAATAGAACACGTAACAAATTTTGTTAAAAAAAAAAAACAATTACGAATAAATTTAATTTTCAAAAGAAATTTTGATATACCAATCGAACAGATTTTGAACAAATGGTATAAAATTAAATTTCAGTTCTGTGTGTTTTGTCACAAGTGACATAACAACTACTCATCCCTCTCTCTTGTGTGTGCGTGCTGTTCTTTTTTGTAGAAAAGGGAAACCTCGACTTGCTCGTGGTTAGGTTCCCCAAAAAATAAAAAAAATAATAATTTATTAACCATCCAAACGAAGAATTGAGGTTCCATTTCTCTCATAATCCTTAATCAAATTATTTTCCAAATATATTTGTGATCTAGTGCCGGCTGCATTACCATCGCTTTAAACTAGGATACGCCGAACGAAGAAAAATCACACAGTATCCCATAGAAGCAGCGACTCGCCAAGATGCCTTCTAGCGATCCATTGCCGCAAAAGGAGAGTGCTCTCTTCCGAAAACTTTTGGTAATAATAAAAAAATATATAAAATTATCATGTGCTTGTGGTTTTTAAAACCACCTAGGAACAAAATGAATTGATTTCGTTTGCCGTTTGCTGTTTGATCTATACACATCCTTCAGGTTTTTCGGTGTGCAATTTTTCTAAACTCGAATTTCTGCGCAAAATGCTCTCAAAGCTTGGTCAGTGCGGTGTAAAATTTTCTAAAAATTTAGAAGTTTTCTTTGCCAAGAACTTATTAGTGTAGTGATTATGTTTCAAAGTGACTCCTATTTCTATTTACGGTCATGTGGGTGCAATTTTTCATTTGCCTGTGAAAATCCATTCAGCAGAGATTGAAAGACGAACCTAACCTCAATCAAACAAATTTTTTTTTCTATTTTTTTTTCGGTAGAACGAGTGCAGGAGTAATTATCCAAGAGGTGGGGGCGCCGCTGTTTGTATGGGCCAGATCAAGCAATAGATTGATTAATGCAATAATTGGACTGTCAAGCACTCTTTCTAGGCTGTCAGTGTTCAAGAGATTTATATTTGGGCTAAGCCTCCAAAAAAAGGGTGGGATAAATTGAATAGTCAGTAAAGCTAGTTTAAGTCGGGAGAGAGGTCTCACAATATTGATTTATTTGCATTGACTAAGTTCATGCCCAAAATTTTAAAATTTTGTACCTTTTGTCTTTTTTCAGAAATGTTACGAAATGAAGCAATACAAAAACGGCTTGAAGCTGGCCAAGCAGATTTTATCGAATCCGAAATATGTGGAACATGGAGAGACACTCGCGATGAAGGGTCTCACACTGAATGGTTTGGGTCGACGTGATGAAGCCTACAAGTACGTGCGACAAGGTTTGCGTAATGATCTGAAATCGCACGTATGCTGGCATGTGTACGGATTGCTACAGAGATCTGATAAGAAATACGACGAGGCCATTAAGTGCTACAGGAATGCACTTAAATGGGAGAAGGACAATTTGCAGATTTTAAAGGATTTGTCATTGCTGCAGATTCAGATGAGAGACCTGGAAGGCTATAAGGAGACCCGCCATCATTTGTTCAAATTGCGTCCATCGCAACATGCCTCTTGGATTGGATTTGCAATGAGCTACCATTTGTTGGGAGACTTTGACATGGCCAATAGTATTTTAGAGACTTTTAGACAGTCACAGGCGCTCATTGTAAGTATGAGACAACTTTTTTTCTTTCAAAACTTTAATCAAATTTAGTTTAATTAAGTTAAGGTACCTTTAAGGATAAACCGAACACTTTCGAAGTAACAATGGAAATACGTTTTAAGGTTCTGCCTAAACCAAAGCGATTTCTGGTTGGGGCAGTGGCAGAAAAGCCAGGAACTTGTCGTCGTGGCGACTGCAATTGTATGAAAATGTGTTTTCGTTCTTGTCGCTTAAGCGTAGGCACTTTCATGTTCATAAATGCATAGGGAGGCGCAACAGAGCACGGCACGGCACTCTCATATATCGCTATATAAATATAATTTGACAACCGAATGTGTCGCTGCCACAAATCGCTTTGGTGTGGAAGAGCTAAGTATTCTTTAGCTTATAGTTGAGAAATAGAAACCACTGTCGTTTAACAGCTTTTTTTTTAACTTGATTCGTAGTCGGTAGCAACAGCAGCAATAAATATACATAAAGATTTCTTCTCTTTTGCTGCTGCTTCTGGATTCCAGAGAGTATCAATTATCTAGGAATTAGTGTTTCGTATAGCTGAGTAAAAGCTTGTGTTTGAGTTTTGAACAATCTAACTGCCATTTATTATCACTGGCAGTTCCTAAAAGCTCATTTTCAAGCTTTGTGTTTGACTTAGAGCCGCCCAGTTATAACACCGTCTGGACACTAGATGTTAACAGCATAACCCGTCTGGACAGGCACTAATACAACACAACGAATTGTCAAAAAAACCTGTGTTTTCGGTTCTCAAAAAACTTTGCTATGAAATCACGACACATCCCTATCATTCAAAGGAAAATACACACCATTTGACTGCCCTGTTCGTTACCTAAAATCGCCCCAGCAAAAACCTAGAGCTGTATTAGGGTGAGTTGAAGGCAACTTAGGGTCCAAAAAACACTAAGCTTGACATTCATAGCGAGTTAATTTTTTTTTTAAACACTTTGTGGCTACTGCAGGCTTTGCCCAGGTTTTGTTTTGACTCAAGGCGTTTTGCAATCAATTTGAAATTGAGTTCAACAAGGAATAAATTGAACTAACTCCAATATTTCAAATATGTATGTATTTTTAATTAACAGTATACCAAATACATTTATTTCTCCCAGCTAGGTCACAAAATGTTTGTTATGTTAAAATGTTTTTTATACCTGACTTTAGGCACCAGTTGAGCCTGCTCCAAGATGCCTAGCATTTTTAATTTTTCTTGCTCTGATCTGCTTTTTTCTCACTAAACATAAAAAACAATAAAGTTTGAATGAAAACTAATTAAATTCTATACAAACATGCAAATTGTTTTTTCAGCAAAGCACGCTACTTATTTTACAACAATTTTTTTTTAACTCAAAAACTGACGTCTATTTAGAGTCCGCTTTGGACTTTGCAATAAAGATCTGTTGTGGAATCTCCTATCACAAGCCCCGCCGCGCCGTAACAATTTTGGACAATGAATGCCAATTATAAAGCACTAAAAACATCTTCGCAATCAATTTTAGAAGTAACTTTAGAAACAGTGGCAAATAACGTATCAAAACATTTAATACGCGGGTGTCTATGATGTTCCTTTTTGGCTTTCTTAGCAGTCCGAAATTGTTAGGACGGGACTTGTGATGGGGGCTAATGATTTTTATGGTGCTTTTATAATAATAATAATAATAATAATAATAATGTTTATTAGTTCGTTGAACTTTTTATGAATATGTAACGATAACATAATAGCGTTTTTCATTGAAATTCGATAGATTTACTCTCAAATCGAGAACTCCTCCTTTCAATTGAACATGTTTTTAGGTTTTTTGCTGGTATCTATTGGAGGTTAAATTGATGTTCACATATTATAGGAATTCATATTTTCATGTTTTGTAAAATATTTTATCCTGCAAATTACTGATTTCTAACTTGTTTATTCGTTTCCTCCATTCCATTTTTTCAACCCAACGCTGGCACAACAAATTGAAAACAAGCAAATTATTTTCCAATTAATGTTTGACAGAACAAATGTTTTTGCGTGTGTGCATGAATTCAGAGTAGATCTCCCAACCAAATGGGAGTAGATCTTTGGCGTTTAGAGTAACTCCAGATCTACTCTTTTTTTCAATGAAACATGGAAAATGGGAAAGGAGTAAAACTTTTCACAAAAGGAGTAATTCTTTTCGTCAATAAAAAACGATATAAGACTGCATACCGCGTTAACAACTTACAATAATTTGTCGGAATGTTATTGAAATAAGCTTCCTTATATACCTCAAGGGTCCCCGCAAGCCACAAACTTTTTATCGGCCGATAGTTTGGTGGGGTTGGGCTGTTAGCGCACACACTACGCCAACTAAACAGTTGGGTTGGTGGTGAGTGCGCAGTGCGCAGACTAGACAACAGTCGGCCGACGATTGACGTTTCTACAACCAGCTATTCAGTACAATCGGGCAACGCCATAATAGAAAAAAATATGCACGACCATCCGGCGCCAAAACTTTGAGCGAAATGAACCATCGGCCGATTAAACAATTGGTCAGTGTGCGTGCTTACAAAAAGCTCTATACTGGAACAGCAGTCGGCCGATATTTCGTTGATACTTTAGTTTGAACGCAGAAGCACATCAAACTTATTTGACGGCCGATAAAATCGTTGTAGTTGGCGGATACATGCATACTTTATACATTTTCATACTGAAGCCCGACCAAAGTTTGTGGTTTGCGGGGACACTAATAGAGTCTCGTCATGACATGTCGTTTTATCACGCTACTAGCAGACCCTCCGTGTTAGCTCGAAACCTTCGGTAATCGGATTTATTAAATTAAGTCATGTAGTTTCCAAATATCCAACATGGCCCCTGTTCTGATTTTCAGTGGGATACCATATCCTCCCGTTTACGAATATTTGCAGTTATCAATTCCGAATTCTTACGTTTTCAATTCGCTTATCATTTTACTAACGGACTCGAATTCGGTCAATGAGTTATGTTATGTTATATTATGAATTATGTATATTATCATGTACTAAAATAGTAAACAGTTCCAACGAACATAAAAATCTAATTTGTAGAACGTTTTTATTGTATAAAATCAGTACCGAGTCTGTTCGGATATAAGAACACACTTTTTCAATCCGTACGGACTCAATTTCGACTTTCGTTTTAAATCCGTTCAAAAATCAGAACAGCCATAAACTTAACTCAGAAGCAATGAAGCACTGTACATCAAAATCCGTTGTGTTGTTTTAAAGATCTGAACATACAAACAGACAGTGGAAAGGGACTTTATTTTATATTATGTATAGATTTAAGTCATCGATAGCGGCAAAAAAATTTTTCAAGCTTTTTCGAAGGTGGAGAATAATCTTTTCGATTTTTGCTGCTTCACACAGATTTTTTTTAATTAATTGCCAATGATAAACTGCAAGCATATTTTTCTAATATATCACACAAAATACGGAAGTAAATTTGTTGTGAAAAGTTTAAAAATATGAAAAAAAAAAAATCAGCACAGAAGTAGTGAGGGGCGTCATCAATAACAGTGAACAGGCGGCTGAAATGTTTTGTTTTATCAAAAAAAGGAAAACCACAAAATTTGGTATTATTTTTTGTTTTTGACTTTTCGTAATAGGATCAACATTACATTTGGTTGAAAAAACTACGTGCCAAAGTCAACAGCTGCCTCTGACAATTTTTACCAACCTAAAAGGAGGTTATGTTAAATTTCAAAGGAAAAAGGTGTGGTGAGGTGAGGCTAGGAAACTGAGAAGGGGGGTTGTTGGTGACTGGGTTAATGAGTTTAAGGAACCTCAAAGAACCATTTCATAAAGAAATGGAATGATCCTTCTTATGCCTATTCGTCTTGGTATCCTCCACATAAGTCGGATGTGGTAATGCCCATTTTCATCATGTGGTTAGAAAATGAGTTGTTGACGTAAAAATGCATAGTAAAGGAGAGCGCCGATGATTGCTAAACTTGAATAGAATTTCTCTTTTCTTTTTTCTTCGATATGGCCAAAGATTTCTGGAAACCCTACTAGTTTTTAAAGATAACCCTTGTCTTTGGCAGTTTTAAGAAAGTTTCGTTGGATTCTGCTCTTTTCTTGTTTTTGTGGCTTGAGTACAGAGGTTTTTGTCTCGCCTGAATTCAAGGAATGACCCGATTTTGGCCAGTTTATTCCACCGTTTTATTACCAGTTATGTCACAGTATCCTGGAACCCAAATTAAAGTTTTTGTTAGTTTAGTGGTACCCGTGGCGTGATGGTTAACATGTCGCCTGTTACTCCAGAGGTTCATGGTTTGAATGCAAACAGAGGCAAAATAGTTTTTTCACGAGTATCGCCTTTCACGGGGAATTGGCTAATCCTGCGTTAGTAGATTCATTGCCATTGCGCTTTCTCGATTAGCCGTTCAGAACCGGCATAAAATTGTAGGTCCCCTCCATTCCCTCACAGTGCATGGTTGTGAGAAATGCGCTAGGCCCTGGGGCTCCTTGCTCTGTTGCGCCACCGTATTTATTTATTTATTTTTAATGTCTCACACCTTTCATTCGTGTTGGTACGAGCCTATTGTAGGTGGTAGACATTTTCGCCAGCCCATAAGAAGGTCCCAGCCAGCGTTGCCGCAGTAAAATTTTTTAAGGTGCCATTTTTGGTAACCAAAGGTGCCAACTGGGTGCCACCAGCCCTTCAAAGGTAGAGAGATATTTAAAAACACAAAAAACAAATACTTTCCCATAAAGTATCATTACGATTATTTGGGCATGAATTAGTACACACACACACACGATAAGTATGTTTCACTACTTGAAGGAAAAACATTCCTTTCAGTCTTTTTTGAATGACTATATTAAGTTTTCTTCATTAAAATGTATCAAGCTCTTAAGGTGCCAAATGAGAGCTGAAGGTGCCAAGGTGCCAATCGAGACTGAAAGATGCCAAAATGGCACAATTGTGCCACTTCGGCAACGCTGGTCCCAGCTGCTGCTTTTTATTGCGACCACCAATTCTGCAGCAGCTGCTGGAGGAGGATTAGATGTTGCATTGCTCGCGTTCTTCGCAACTCCGAAATTTTCGAAACTACTACTGTCAGTCAAGAACGCTATTTAAGCTCTGTGTCAGATGTAAAATGGTACTGTGATTAACCTCTCGGTTCTACATAGTTAGTGGTAAAAGTAATTGGAAAACATGCTAATTTTCCTAGTTTGAAGTTAAGGAATTCGATTTCCAAGTATTTGTGTAAGTAAGTATGCAAATTAAATTCACTTCAATCAATTTTGATAAAAAAAATTAAAATCATATGCCCTCAAAAATATTTTTTTGTTGCTGATAAATTCACTTTGAATATCAATTTATAAAATAGAATATCCGAAAATCAATATAAAATCAATTTCAATTCAACAAGCAAGAGAAAACTAGTAAAAGAAAAAATAAACCAAGAATACCGGGTAAAGTCCGATTGTCATATACGTTGTTTCCTTGTTTTGACAACTAGAACTTTTTTTAAGAATTTTCAGACTGCTTTTTTCCATCTGAAAATCTATGTTCGAAAATCTGAAAAAAATCTGAAAATCTAACTGTCAGCTAAATGTCAGCTGAAACTTCTGACTTTTTGGACCAATCAGAGCGACGAAAACTGACAGTAGTTTTCGAAGTCAAGGTGCGAAGAACGCGAGCATTGCCCGGCATGTAGGCGGAGGCTAGAATCAGAGGTTGTGACCTTTTTTTCGCACTTCAGTACTGTCAGATTTTTACTACTGTAAGGGGATAGAAGGAAAAGATTTAACTTTGTCTTTGATAAAATACACGTACGATAGTTAGCTTCGGTAGCTTCGGTTAGCTTTGTTGAAATAAAGAATCTAAAAGTTCCACGTGATAAAAGCATACGCTAGGAGCACCATAACAGTTAATCAAACTTAATAAATAAACTTTTACTTAAGACTGAAAGATCCTTTTATTTAACAATGCAAAATTCAAGTCATATTCGCAACTTAAAAAATTATTACGTTGTCAAGTTAATATATCTACTCACCTCGATTTAATTATTTTGTTAATTTTTTTTGCAGGAAACTCACGATTATCGCCACAGTGAATTGCTGTTGTATCAAAATCAAATTCTTATTGAGTCAGGTAATCTTGAGAAGGCCCTCAACCACTTGACTAAATTTGAGAGTCAAATAGTAGACAAGCTTGCCGTTAAAGAAACAATGGGCGATCTCTACATCCGACTGGGTCAGCATAGTTCGGCTGTACCAATATTTGAATATTTAATTAAGCGTAATCCGGAGAACACAATGTATTTCCTTAAGTTTTTCGATGCCAAAGAGATTGCTGACGATAGCGAAAAACTTAAAATCTACAAGCAATTCCAAGAAGAATACCCGCAAGCTATGTGCCCCAAACGTTTGCCATTGGATGTCGCATCTGGCGATAGCTTTTTCCAAGTCATCGACGAGTATTTGCGCCGTGGCCTGAGAAAAGGAGTACCACCGTTGTTCGTTAATATTCGTTCCTTGTACAAGCTTCCCGAAAAGGTTAAAACCATCGAGAGCCTGGTGCTCGACTATTATGAAAACCTTCGAAGCACAGGGCACTTTTCCAAAGCGGATTGCGAACAAAATAAACCCAATGAACCAGCGTCGGCATTGCTTTGGACAACGTTGTTCCTTGCACAACATTTTGATTTCATGCGTGATACTGAAAGAGCGCTTGAGTTCATAAACATAGCCATCGATCATACGCCGACACTGATAGAATTGTTTGTAACCAAAGGAAGGATTTACAAACACGCTGGTAGTCCAGTTGAAGCGTATATGTGGCTAGACGAGGCACAAAGTTTAGACACTGCTGATAGGTAATTCAACTAAATGAGTAAATGTTCTTGAAGACTAATAATATTTCTAATATCAACTTCAAAAGGTACATCAACTCTAAGTGCGCTAAATACATGTTGCGGGCGAATATGGTCAAAGAGGCGGAAGAGATATGTGCAAAGTTTACTAGAGAGGGTGTGTCGGCGATGGAGAACCTCAACGAAATGCAATGCATGTGGTTCCAGACAGAGTGTGCGTTGGCCTACCAACGTCTGGGGAAATGGGGTGATTCTCTTAAGAAGTGTCACGAAGTCGATCGACATTTTGCAGAGATCATCGAAGATCAGTTTGATTTTCACACGTATTGCATGCGAAAGATGACACTGCGTGCGTACGTTGGCCTATTGCGTCTGGAGAATGTGCTGAGAAAGCATCCGTTTTATTATAAGGCTGCCAAGTGTGCCATTGAGGTAAGATTGAAACACAAAAACAAAATGCAATTAAATGCCATTTGTTAAAACAAACAATTTATTTTGCAGGTGTACATCCGGTTGTATGACAGGCCACTAAAATCCGAAGAAACCGTTGAAGAAATCGACACTGGTAAGCAAATTTTTAGCCATAAAGTTACTCGTATTTTAGAATCAAATTATATCTGTTGTCGTTGTTAATAATTTGCAGAGAATCTTCCACCCTCTGAGCTGAAGAAACTTCGCAACAAGCAACGCAAAGCCAAAAAAAAAGCAGAACTCGAGAGCGCCCAAGCTGCTGAAGCGGCTGTCAAACGCGAACAACATCAAAAGTCTAAGCAGCAAAACGCTCAAGAAGCGGATCCTGAGGCTCCACAGTTGGACGAACTGATCGCCGAAAAACTCGAACGTCCTGAAGATCCATTGGAAAAGGCAATCGAATTTCTTACTCCCCTTCAACTGTTAGCCAAAGATCGCATTGAAACTCATTTCCTAGCATTCGAAATCTACGCGAGAAAGAACAAGATCCTCCTTATGATTCAGAGCATAAAGAGGGCCCGAGAAATAGACGCCAATCATCCACTCGTTCATGCATGTTGTATGAATATGGCTCATTCCCTTCCACTCATGGCATTAGCACTGAATCCCAGTGTTAAGATTGTAGTTGAGAAAGCTTATGCAGAACTCATCGGCACTGAAAAGTCATTGCAACAAATCAATGATGAATTCATAGCGAATAATCAGGATTCAATTTCGCATTTAGTTGAGGGAGCTAAGATCTTGTTCCTCCTTGATAACAGTAAAAAGGACGAAGCCATCGAACTGATAACATCATTTGATTTAAACAGGATGACTCTCGAAGTTGGTTGAAATGTAGAGCAACCGTTTTTACTTATTTCTCATGTTTTTTTGCTTTTCTTCTTCTAGGAAGCGACAAACGTTTATGAAACGTTACGCGATGGTCATTTGTACAGCAGTGAAGAGCATACAAAAGCCTATCTGGAGCGATGCCAGCAGCGTTTTAAGTATGCCCGTGTGTTTAAGGAGCTTACCCCACAAGCTGAGAACCATGTTAATGAATCGAAAGTCGATGCGGTCATCAAGACTGCAGATTTGTAGGGAAGCAATAAAATAACACAAAACAATCGCAACAACAAAACAATGAATGAGCATTAACTAACAAGAACTCGACCCAACAAACAAACAAACAAAAAATATCAACACCGTTACACACACACTAAGTCGTTTTTTTTTAATATTCTTTTCTCTCCTCCCGTTGTCATATTTTTCTCAACCTTTCCTTTTGCCAAAATGGTGCAATCCTTGTAATATTTTTTTTTTATTGTCATCTTACAAAAAAGAAACCATAATAGTAAAAAAATAAGTTCTTAAAATTTTTTTACAATTATAATTATATACCTAAATTATTAAGTACATAAGAACGCAAAATGAAAATGAAAATGTGGGTGGTAAATCGAATTGTAAAGAAATTCATTAACAAATTATTGGAAATATTAACTGAACACACACTACGGATACATGAAAATGCAAATATTTAAAACAAACAACAACAATACTAAGAATTTTAATTTAATAGAATTCGTTTTTATTATAACAAAAAAGAAAAAAGAAAATAGAATAAAAATGAAAAATGAATAAAAAATTCATACGCTAAACTTATACTGATGAAAATGAGAAATATAAGAGAATTTTATTAAAGCCATTAAACGAACAGAATGTGAGTGTTTTCTCTTCTTTTCGTAAAGAATTCCGAGAAGTACACAGTTGTTGTGTATCCTCATTCGTACGATTCTCGATGCTTGTCTTCATAATCTGCCCTGTCGTCGTAACCGGGCTCAGATGATGAGATTTATTCGGTCCTATCGAGGTATCCGTTCGGAGCGAAGAAATGCCCGCAACATCATACGAAATGGGAAAAACAATTGCATTAAGCTGCCAGAAATTTCGTGTCAGTTCGTAGGGTGTGTTAAAGTAATTGTGGGAAAAAATTCCAAACAGCCTCTAAGCAAAAACCTCCAATTAGTGCAAAGTCGGAGAATTTTCCTCTCCGACCGGACACGCTAGGGTCGATTTATTTCATGGTTGTCCTCAAATGTTTTGCGGTCGGAAAAAATCGGAAAGGACACATTGCTAAATCAACATTTTCATTTTATTTTTCGGAAGTACATCCGATTTATCATTCGGGATTGTTACCATTATACAAATATCTTATTTCATTATAATCGACGATTCAGCCTATTACGTTTGCCGTTTTCTTTACTCACGTCGCCGTCGTTCACTAAAATGATCAATAAAGAATTGTAATGTATCTCATTTTTAATTTTATCACAAAAACAAAGAATAACAATTTTCCTTTTTATCAAACTTCTTCCTTTTCAACGATAGTAGCATCGTCATCTGGATCACATATCTCCCAATTCACTGCTACACCCCGGTTTTGAATTGTTCCATGTTTGAGGCCAATGAAACGCAGATTTCGTTGCATTTGTATGTACCAGAAGTGCTGGCCTGCATTTTTTTCTTCCTTCGCGATCGTGCCTGAACGTTGTACGTTGATTTTGCCTCTTTGACGAGGTTCTTTAGATTTGCCCTTGGAAAATGACAATACCAAATGAACCTTGGACGTGCTGTATTTTTTCAAGAGGATATTTTTGACGCCAAAGCTTCAACGTGTTTTGGTACTCTTAATACGATCAAGCTTTGTTACTCCTGATGTAACCCAAAGCATGTTAATCTCACTTGGGCCTCAATCAACATCTTTCGATAACATTTTCAATTTCATGCTTCGGTTGAGGTCTTCCTCTTCCGCAATTTGTCTGCAATGCGCTGAAGGAAGCCAGTTCAGCCGGAGCGCAATGTCTTCACATACGAGGCCAAAGATCAGTCGGAGAAGTTTTGTTTCGAACGACCAGATAAGGTCTGCTTCCGCTCTATACAGCAGGAATGGATTGCTCCAGGTGTTATAAATGGTTGCCTTGGTTTTTCTAAATATTGGTCCTGTACTCCTGTATTCCGAAGTTATGGCCTTTTGCACTTAGTTGCTCACAGAGATGGAACAATCAAAACCGGGAGGCTTAATAAATACAGCATATCTCAAAGGCGGATCACTAGTATGCATTAGATAAATAGGAAAGCTGTGATATTTTCGCGATCACGATGCTCGTAACGTAAATTTGATTAAAAATTCACTTGTAGACCGACAACACTTAAAAAGATGGTAATTTAATTAGCTACACGAACAGGAAAATCTCTCCTGTTCGTTAGTTAGTGTTAGATCAGGGGCCAGATTCTATAAAAAGCGAAACGAAAGCGATCAAACGCTTTTCAATAGGAAAGATATTGCAAATCGTTCGCACACACGAAAACATTTGATCGCTTTTTACTTACAGAATGTCACTGCATATTGCAGTGGATGTGGCAGGCATGTTGAGTTCAGTTCCAGACCAGCAAAGGCGTCTAATTTAGTTCGCTCTTGCGCAGTTCTTTTTGTATGTATATACATTTTAAGTAGTTGGACACAAGTTATTCAAACCTAGTCGTAAGTTCTAATTAAATCTAATGACTATGCTCCGTAATAAAGACGATATTACGGTCCTTATTATAAGTTATGAACCGGACGATCGAATGCAAGCGAACCTTGAATATAGCTGGTATCAATAATCTTCTTCTAGGGAAGTGAACGAAACGAATAAAAGTAATAGAAAACGTCGTCCTCGACAAATATAAATCTGAATCTGGATCTCCACTTATGATTGTTACTACGCACAGAGCTGTAATCATCTATAACAAGCCCATCGTAAATTAAACACACCTCCGTGTATTATCTAACCGATACGTTTAGATATGACAGGTACTTACGAACTTTTAAGTAAAACCAAAATTCTGCGTTCTTCAATTAAGATAACAAGTTGTTTTTTTGAAGTTGATTGAAAACTTTAATTTGCTTTTCTAAAAGTCGGGTTCGATGAGCTTATCAAATATTTTTGCACGTCATAAATTAATATAATAAATTTTTCTAGTATGTAAATTCTCTTCTCTAAATAAAAAAAAAAATCATCAACAACCAAAAACAGACGAGGATATCGAATTCGAAACGACGAATTCTATAATCGGTGCCCTGTATTTTGCGGAAAGAACTTTGCTTTTGATGAAGAGTGATCGCTTCTTTGTACTTTTTACCTTTACTTATTCATGGCGATTGACGTTCATTTAGCAATATTTTCTTCTTTACAGATGCATCTAGATGACTAAAGGCATAAAACAGAACGGACTGTAGTCCATTCCATTAAGTCATTTTTTCAAGGAAACTTGAGGTATATGTTGAGTGTTGTCTAAATTTTTCATATTATTTAATATACCAACTATACAAAAAAACCCAAAAACTTTTGAAGTATAAAATTACGTTTGTATATTTGAAACAATATCGACTTTATCTAAAAAAGAAACACAAATCATCCTACAACTTTGATTTTAAGCCACCCATCAGTTTCGAGAGTTTCATTGCTTTCTGTAAATCTCCAGTAATTTTCAATTTGCCAGACATAAATGCTGTAGGAGCTTTTAGTTTTCCTGAAAAAAGCAAAACGATTTTTGTTTGGTTTCTATTTCAATTTAAACAGAAAAGATAAACGAACCTGCAAACATGTCACTAAAATCATTTGATTTCATTGTCAAAACGGCATCTGGGCTTGTTGGTGAGTTACCCTGGCCGCACTTACCAGCTCCATTTTTCAAGTCAAGGAACCAGACGCCTGTTTCAGCACCCGTAACATTAAATTGGTATACTGCATTGGTTTTGCCAACAAGTTCTTCACTAAGGAGTCCTTCGATTTTCTTAAACAGCTTTGGAATACTCCCTCCCTCTGTCTTAGCAGTTGTTCCAACTTGGTTGATTTCACTTGACATATCGGTAGAGTCCAAGAAAAAGTCACCCATCAATTTGTCAGCATTTTCAGGAACGCATGCATATGGCTTAAGATCTGTTATTCCTTCACTCTTAAGTACTTCATCGTCAACGAAAAAGTTTCCTGTGCAAGTCTTTGGTTCACGGCATAAAATGGCATATGCAGCGTCCGACATAATTTCGGCCTTCCTTGAAAACTGGTTGCTATCTGGTCCACTTAACATTTCCATGGCCGCTGTATGGATGGCAGTACGAGGCCACAGGGCATTAACACCGATGGGTTTATTCTTGAATTCTTCAGCCATTCCAAGAACACACATGGACATGCCGTATTTTGCCATTGTGTAGGCTACGTGATTTCCAAACCAAATTGGTGACATATTCAAAGGAGGTGAAATGTTCAAAATGTGAGCGTGATTGCTCTTTTCTAAGAACGGAAGGCACTCTTTGGATCTAAAGGTTTCATATTTAACATCAGTTCCATGGAGAATTGAATGAAAAAAAAAATCTTACACCAAAAATGTTCCTCGGGTGTTGATGCTGTGCATGAGGTCATAACGCTTCATATCAGTCTGGGCAGTTGGCGTGAGAGAAATTGCACTGGCGTTGTTAATGAGAATATCAATACCTCCAAACTTTTCAACAGCTTGCTTCACGGCACTTCTAACCTGGCCTTCATCACGTACATCGACTACGCATGGTAGAGCTTTGCCACCGGCTTTCTCAACTATAAATGGAAGTTAAGAGTATGCAAAGTGAAAAAGTTTTGCTGATAACTTCGGATAAAAGAATGAAACATAAGCTATGAAGTATAGCGGACAAAAATAAGCAAGAGTTCAACTTTTCAGATATACATAAATGATCCTGATATGAAATTGAACTATACCAGAGTCAAATGCTATGTCCAACTTTTCAAAACATGAACGATACTTTCAAAATTTGTGTTGATGCTAAAATTGCAAAACAAAATACCTCTTCTTCAAGATTATGAATCAAGGTTTAAAGGTCAGTTTTGATATCAGAAAAACTGAACAATCATTCAACGCATTGTTTACGATAATTTCGTAACTGTTTGATTGCGGTGCACTTTGCATCGGTTATCAAAAAGAAAAGATAGAAAATAAATTACTAGAACGTTACTATGCGAATTTACAATTACACCTACAGTCAAAGTTCTTTCGAACCATGTCATAATTCGTAATGTCCTTATGAAAGTTGGTTGAGGTTGAGGCTTATGTGAGAAAAGGGAGAATACGGATAAAGAATTAATATGCACTTACTTTCCTCAGCAGCTGTGTAGATGGTCCCTGGTAGTTTTGGGTGGGGTTCGGCTGTCTTAGCAGCAACCACGATGTTGGCACCATCCTGGGCTGCTTTCAATGCAATTGCTTTACCAATTCCTCTTGACGCTCCAGTAATAAAAAGTGTTCGGCCAGCTAATTTTCTATTTCAATAAAAAAATGGAAATATGTATAGTGATTAATAAATGAAAATCCTATTTAGAACTATTTATTTGTATTTTTCTATTATGCTGCAACCCACCCAGTATTCATTTTGAAATTTATGTGATGTGAAAAGTGAAACTTTTTACTTTCCAATTTCCTTGCTACGAACTGAATACACTTGTTGTTCAGATGCTTCAATAAAAAGCGAACAGAAAATACTTCAGCGTCCGTTTGGTTTAACAAATGAACTTTGGACAATACGAAAGGAGTAGATTTAATTTATGAAAAATAAAAATAAAAAGAAGAAATTGAACAAATTTGATCTTTGGACTCTCTTCTTTTCAGGGTAATTGTCAAGCGCCACGAAAGACGAAACACCAACAACAAGTATTCCGAATACGAACTGTCAAATTGAACAGCTGTTGAATTTGTATGAAAGTGTGTTTAGCCTTGTC
Source organism: Melanostoma scalare (assembly GCA_949752695.1). Classification (NCBI taxonomy): domain Eukaryota; kingdom Metazoa; phylum Arthropoda; class Insecta; order Diptera; family Syrphidae; genus Melanostoma; species Melanostoma scalare. Next base: position 32,513,693 of record OX456985.1, read on the forward strand.
TGGCAAAAGTGTAGAATCAGGCGTATTCGCTTATGCAGAATAAAAATATCTAAAAGCAGTGCTGCCGTAAAATACTTCTTGGACTTATTCGTTTCAGTACTTTATTCGGAGTGTTTCAGTGATAGCTATTAGCTATATTCGCTACTGCCAAAAAATGTCCTAAAACTAAAAGCAACCATATTTGTTGTTGCAGTTTTTTTTTCTTTTTTCAAAAAATGTGCAGTTCTGTGCTGCTATGGACAGGTTAACTAACGCAGCTATTTGTTATGAGCTGTATACGAGAGCGTTTACTTGTGCCACTTCGAAAAATATACCACCTCAATTATCTGCTGAGATTTCAATGAACATAGTGTTTTTCATATGTTCTGATTGTTAAGTATTTTCGTCCTATAATACAGCTCAGCAATGCACTTCAACTTTGAAGACAAAAACAAATTCAATTCTTATTTGTTGCCGTCGCAACTACGTTATTACTTAAGTTTGGAAGAGCTTTTAACCCAGGCGCAAACCAGAGCGCCATGCTATTGCGATTCTATCGTTGTCTAAACAAGAAACTAATGTCACCTTTCGGAGTGGCACACATCTACGTAATCTGGCTGTACCAGAAATGTAAGATAAGAACGTTCCACAGTCCACAATCGTGCAGAAAAAAAAAATTTCAAATTAAACATGACATTACGAAGATAGAGAAACGAAAAAGTGGATCCTCTAATTCTGTCTGTCTGTTTGCTATATGGATCTGCAGCCTGATAAGCTTAACCGATTTTCTTCAAATTTTGTAGGTACGATCTATGTGGCAGCCTACAGAAGGGTTTTGGAATTGTATCTCAAGGTCTTGAAATAACGGTACCTGCCATACAACCTACATGACTTATTTTTCTCGAGAGCTGATTTCGATTAAATTTTGAGTCAAGTGTCAGTTTTTAACTGTCTCTTTTATAATGTAAATTTTTTTTTTTGAAATAGTCTAATGTCGTTTTCCAAAAACCGAATCCGGAGTGAATTGGAGAGTTTTTATGTCAGATCTGACAGATAAAGCCTCCAAATCACTCCCAAACGTTTTCCAAAATGCGGTTTGGAGACAACTTTTGGAGTGATTTCTTCACTCCCCTTTCTGTTTAGGTGCAAGGGAGTGAACACCAAAACATAAACAAACTGTCATCTGACTGTTTGTCAAAGCAAGCCGCAGTTTCTATTTTAATTTTTGTCAGCTCCCACAGCCCGCGATAGTTACTAAATTTTCTTCAGAAGACCATTAAATAATTTTTAAAATTCAAGTGAACTATTTTTAGTCTTGTTTTCTGCTTTAACATGAAAGAAAAAATCTAGCAAGTTAACCCACTACCAATGCAATCACTCCAAATCTGTCACTTCGGTTAAAACGAATTCCAAAATAAACGAAAAAGGAGTGAAAAGAGTAAAATTGTTTTTTGAAAACGACATAAGAACAATACCCACCTTAGTACCGTTTTCTTAGAACCCGACTTTCTCTCTAAGACCTTAATCATGCCAGTCATGCTTTATGGCGCGCAAGCATGGACTTTATCGAAAGCGGATGAGAAACCACTAGGTCGTTTCGAAAGAAAAATACTCCGAATGATCTTTGGTCCCGTATGCGAAGACAATGTGTGGAGAAGAAGATACAACAACGAGCTGTATGAGCTGTACCGTAACATGGGCATAGCTAGAAGAGGATGCATCGCGAGGCTACGGTGGCTGGGCCATGTAGAGCGGATGGACCCAAACGCTCCGTATCGACGGGTTTTCGAATGCCAACAGAAAACAAAATATATTTTTCCTTAAAATTGGCACGAAGAGCGCTTTTCTCATCGAGATCTCCTCCATTCCTCACAAGGCATAAGGTATGATGTGTAAAAAGTGGCAAGCGTAATGTCAGTGGTTAATTTGGAAAAACAGAATTAGAAGCAGCAAAAACGAGGTTAGTGGCAAACCAAGACAAAACAAAGTATGTGATTGCATCCAAAGTGAGGACAGGGAATGTCGGAAAGACAGTCAGCTCTTATCGAGTCAAATTCCATTCAAAATACGGTTTTAAAAAAAAAATTTCAATAAAGTGAGTGTCTTTTTAGTTGATGTACTTTTCGAAATACTTTTATTTCACACGACCAAAGGCAATGCCATTAATCATTGTTGAGAGTGTTGCCAGTCAAAGAACATACATTAAACGGGCTGTTCTTAAAAATTGGCCACGCAAGCATTCGAAAGAAAATGCCTCAGAAGTTGTAGCCTACTGTGCACTGTGGCGTATACGTGCTTTTTAAAGTAAATTAAATTTTATAACGGAGTCAAAAGCCAATTGTGGTTTTGATTGTTTTCGCATTTAACTCTGAAATTGGTGTAAATGATTGCGTGGGTGTAATAAGGTATGTGCTACAATATTTGCATACTTTGAGTGGTCTCGTTTAATTTAATGAACTTTATGAGCAATAAGAAGTTGCAACGTCAACGACTAGAACTTTTCTTTCCATAGCATGGAAGAGTGTTTTAAACTACATTTTGTATTATCCAATTTCCCCACCCTTTTAACCAGACTTCGTTTTTTCCTCCCTACTTCCACTTATCGTTTCCTCTTCCAACCCAATCTTAGTCTCCCAAAACACTAAACTCATTTGAAGTGTATATACATACATTTTTTTACGCCCGAAATTCAATTTCCTTTTGGCGGAAAATCTTCTTTAACATTTTAACATTCATTCTCCTCTCCGTCATCATCATGCGATGCAACACGTTGTAGTACGGAAACAGTCATCTCAGAATTTATACGAAGAACCATTTAAAAAAAGAAAAAATTGGAACTTACCCACAGATAAGAGTTAACTATTCTCAGTACATTGACTCCACTTCTTGGTTAGTAGGGTGTGATGTTGGTTCGCCAGACAGCAGTCCCTTGCTGGAAAAATATCTTTCGTCTGTCATTGATGGGGTTACTAGCTGCTGTGGTCTTGGGTCTATGATGTCGTATATACTGCTACCGCTACGTTGGCTGCTTTTACTTCCAATGCTGCTCCTTCACCCCAAGGAGTTGCCCCTAGTAATGGGCTTCCCGTATTTCAAACTGTCTTTAAAATTGAGTCATTAAAATTTAGTGCATTTGGTTATCTGTACATAATAAAAGGGCCATAAAATTCAGATATCCTTTTTCATTTCTTTGCCTCGATTTCTTTTTTTCTTCTTTTTTTCCTTTAAAACTGAGTGAGAGCTGATAAGTAATATTGAACAGTTTTTTCACTCTCACCCCGGGAGAAGTTTCAATGAGAGAAGCAACTAAAAAAAAAAAACTGACAGAAGATGGTGTGTGTCTTTGTTGTTTGTGTCGGAAGCGATGGTGGCGGTATAATTCCGGATTTGTAGAACAGACAACAAACAGTCCTAGAGGAACACATTGCTTCCACGCTTGGCCCTTAATGGCTAATACTTAATGAAAACAATAGGCACAATTAGTTTTTATTTGCTTAAACAGCTTTTTGCCACTTGGCTAAGCATAACAATAAAGAAAAAAATATATGAAACTACTTCGTAAGCAGTTTTGTTGGCTAAAGATGACCAAAAGAGGTGGAAGGAGAGATACTTTGAATGCTTAAAGCCTTTGTAAATGTAAAGGGTATTCGTTTTTAGGTATTTACCAAGTTTGTCTTAGATGTTTATCATTTAAAGAATTGTTCCCTTTTGTTTTTGAAAGGAGGTACCTAATTTGATTTCAATGTACTACAGCTAAACCCAAATGGTCGATTCGATTCATCATTCTATCCCATTTAAAAGTAGGTACTTGAGGGAGTTGACAAGAAATCCTTTTATCTCCTACTTCCACACGTAATGAGGTAATATACAAATATAAATGATTGTTTGTCACGAATGTCTCTCTATTACATTCACCTAATTATAATAAAACCTTAGCGAGCTTTTGTGCGCACACTCGCATAAGATTTTAACTACAATTTAATTACAATTTCAACAATTTTACGAAAAATGGCACCAGAATCGGCCCAGCAATTGAGATAAGTTTGGAAGAGTTAGTGTATTAGGAATGCCAACCGGTGTTCTACTACGGGTTGCTGATAAAAAACTAGAAAATATTTAAGCGACTTCCTTAGAGATTTATTTGATACAAGGGTCAACGTAGCTCAGGCCCTACGTTGATCGCATTGAGTAAATTAAGTAATGTAGTTTCCAAATTACCATTCCAGTGTGAAAATGGGGACGAAATAGTCTCTGGTACTCAGGAGTATTGAAGCACTCTGACGGTGACAGAATTTTTGGAATCGGTCCAGTATTTTCCAAACAAAAAGAAAACCTTTCTTTTTTGCTTAAAAAAAAAAGTTCATTTGAGTGAGGGTAAGTTTAATGGTTTCTTTCCAAATCTTAGGTATTTTAACCCTGAAAACTGGTTGGAACCTTAGACAGAAAGTCAGTATCACCATCACAAAACGAAATAAGTCACTCACACTTTGAACAAAGTTGGGAAATGCTTAGAACATTATTTCCAACGAAAATGTTGTGAGCCCAAACTGTGCGCTTATAGACAGAAAATTTAAAGGAAATGAAGCGCGAGCTGGTACCGCTGTAAGAAAATTTGTGCAAAATGAGACACCTCCCAAAGTCACTGAGATACAGACTACTATATGGCTTTACATATGGGTACTGTAGTATACAGTGCGAGACTTAGTATAGTCTTCGGTTATCGGTGGGCGAATTTTAGTTTACAAAATTTTAATTTAGACAAATCTAAACCAGCTATTTCAAATGAGATTGATGACATGGATTTAGGTGGCCTCTGTTGCTGTTTCATGAAGAATGGCGTGCCATGCCACAGAGCCTGTACCGCAATCAACCGTTTGCAACCTTAATTTGTCAAGTCTTGTAATAAGCTATCTTGGCGGTTGCTTTGAAGCTAGGAAAGACCGATCTCTGGTCATCAATCTGGAAACCATTCCAGTAAGTATCGCCTTGAACAAGTAACTATGGCCAATCAAGAGAATCACACTGACAAAAAGCACCGTCACACAGCTGATCGAATTCGGCATACAATTTTGGGTCTGCCTGTGACTCCCCGAGTTTTGTTGCTCCCACGTTTGCTCATTTTATTTACTTATTTATACATATTAATTTCAAGCATTCTAATCCAGCCTATCTAAAATTGTCTGTGTTGAAAAAGTGAAGCAAAAATCAAAAGATCAGTGTGCTAGAGTAGATTTTACTTTTTCCGATTAACGGTGGGTACATGGGCCCGAAATCGTTGTTAAGCATTTGACTATTTTTAATTTGAATGAAACTAATATTTACGTTTTTATTCTATTCTGAATTTGTATACTTTTTAAAAAACACAATTTATTAAAAAACACTTCTAAACACTTTGTCTGGCAAAGCTAGTAAAACAAACACACCTATCTACTCCATTTTTTTATGCGGAAACACACGCTAGTTGCTTTTGTGCTTAACCACTCAAATTTCAAATTGACAATTCCTTACCTACTGAAGCCACTCGATGTGCTTTTACATATCTTAGCCTCACTCAATGATTTATAGAAAATTCGATACAGTAATTGGCATTTTTCACAGAAAAGAACAAAATTGAGAATATTTTTAGAAGAAGAAAGTCTAAGAGGATTATTCTTATCCCTGCGATTGCAAACGGCTTATTATTTATTCCATCAATACATTCAAGTATTTCCCTTTCCACAGAAAACAGGACCTACTCATTCTTTACGACTATGTCTGAGAATTTTCTTGTGCAAATTATAAATAAGGCACTTATAGTCCAGGCGCCAGCTCACTCCAAGGCATTGCATAATCAATTAAATCCAATGAGTACCATCGATTTCATTGATTCAACTGGCACTTCGAATCGAATTTATTTATTAACGAAGATGCTGGAGAAGAGAGACTTCATGGTCTACTTAGTTTGGGGGACATCGATGAAAAGGATAATATTTGTCGAGTGTCTGTATTTCCGATTTTGTTTCTTTGCGCTGCTTCATTGAGTTTCAATCCGGTCAAGTAGTATTTAATTTTTTGTGTTTTTTTCCCCATCAAACGGAAACGTAGTATAGTTGGCTTTTGTTAGCAATTCTTTTGTATAGAATCAACAAAACTTAAACCGAATCTTTTGAAGAAAAGGAAAAGCAGCTTGAAGTTTTTAAAAAGTAATTTTGTAAGAGAACACTGGTAAATGGGGAGAGACATTTCATAATGCCAATAAGAAGGACTTTTCTAAAAGAAGTTTTCATACTTTTGGTTGGTTGTCGATTATGTCGTATATTCTTTGTTGAAAATAGAAACATTATTTTTGAGCTCGATTTTAGTCATCGAAACTGATATTGAAAGAGATGTAATGCGTTCAAGGTGAATATTTTAATACAGTCTTTGGTGGATCAATCAATTATTATCGTTCCTTGGATGCTCTCGATTTGGTTTGACAAACTGAGAAGGAATTTGAGACTGTGCTGAATCAGTCCGAGGCAGTGCGCTGTTCAGAAAATGGCTGAAGCAAGAACCATTTAGACTGACATCAACACTTCAGCAAGGCTGCCACAGCATGTCTTCGATGCGGGCTGTTCGTGTTAAGTAAAAAACAACAGTTCAAGGCCATTCAGGACTCATGGCCTCGGAAAGCTCGAGTTCTTGGTCTAGCCGATCTAAGAGGTTTCAACATTGCTAATGATGAACGGTCATACATTTACCTCTGACATGCCTTCCTCCTCTTCTTCTTTTCCGGCGCTACTACCATCGTGATCTCGAAGGGATCATAGTTTTCCCACTAAACTTTATCACACTAGTGTTCCGCTTGTGGGGTATGACCCGTTGACATCAGAATGAGTCGAAAAATCTCCCGCTTTAAAATTATTCCATGTCTTAAGGTAACCAAATGCAGATTTCGTCGCATTTGTCTGTACTAGGAGGTTTTTTTCAGCCTTCATAATTCGTTATGTTTTAAAAATGAGTTCGGCTAAGTGGCCGCCGTGACTGGCTCGAATAAATTGCAGCCGAGAGTCTCAACTACTTTTTGCAACATTTGAGACCGTATGTCAGCAATAATGCGTCACATATTCTCTTCCAAGGTGTTAATCGTCTCAGGCTTTTTTGAGTAAACAAGTCTTCACATAACGTCACAATAAATAGTCCAGTGATATGAAAATCGCACGATATTTGAGGGTACTCTCAGGTTTAAGACATGAAACTATGTAAAAATCGGCTTCAACAGCGACTACATTTCGAGACCGTTTACTTTTTACAAACGTATGCAGTGTCCAGGGGTTGTGCGACATCTATTCTTCCACGATAAAATGGGAAACCAAAATGAGCCAGCTGTCTAAAAGATCAACTGTAAAAAAAGTATTGCCACATTGAAAACAACACTTCTAAAAAAACCCATTCATATTATTGACTTTTGACGAGGTTCTCTGGATCTCTCCTTTGAACATGACAATACCAGCTGAGCACTACGGCTCTACTTCTCCCAAGATGTTATTTTTGACTTAAAGGCTTCCACGTATTTTTGTTCTTCTAATACGATCAAGCTCAGTCACGCCTTATTGTATCGAATGCTACTACAGCAAGCAAATTTGATAAAGTTTGAGACCAAGACTTGGTTGCTCCAACCTTAAGCTACAAAACGAAAAATAAAACATTTTTTCGTAGTAGCGTACTTATTTTTCGGTTTTTCGGACTCACATTGCAGTTTTACTTGGATTAAGTTTACATTTGACAAACTTAACTTTATCTAGGTCGGGAGAAGGAAATTTTTGATCACCATCCAAGTTTAATAGAGCATTCAGACGACAGCGGCCTCATCGCCCTTAGGCAGTCTCCAGAAGTGGTCTTTACAGATCCTCAATAGTGACTACTACGATTACATCACTATGTCTCCCTGTATTCTTTATCGAACATATGGCTTCGTTTTGGAGACTGAGTGGAACCGATAACATCAGAGGCTGCGGTTCTGATTTCTTCTTGACATGGCTGCCATTGGTTTTCAATACTTTATGCTAGCGGCAAACGATTCAAAGATTTTTGGGGGACACTCGATTGGAAAAGGCATTGTTTTTCTATCACGACGAATGTGGTTTTCAAATCATTTTACAACGTTCGTTTGAGTGAATCGTTGTCGAAAATATCCCCTTTAGCAACTTAACTTTTAGTGGTTGTTTAGTCAGATTCCGCCCTTCGAAAACATCGGACATTGATGTACACCGCACGAATGTCTTGTGTCGATTGTAACATGGTCAATTAGGTTGACGGTTCCTTGATATTAGGATCGACATGTACCTTTATGTATTTTGAGATGAAGGAAGCGTGTGCTACTAACAGCAAATATTAAGCCCCGCAGTAAAATCCCTGAGCCTGTTCTTCGTTTTCGGAGGTTTTGTCATGTAAGGTAGTCTTGCTCATTGTGTTTCCAGAGATGTCTTTCTTCCCTAGCTTTGCCAATTATTGCTGTGATACAACTTGTATTTCTTACCACCGACCTATTCCATCGTACTTTTTGGATCAAGGTGTCTACTACACATAGTCTGTTAAGAGATCTTAAGTTTCACGAGCAGATCCGGAGATCTTTGTCCTTTTTACTTGCGATTATAGGTACTATGAGGCAAGTCTTGCAATCGTGCAGAAAAAAAATTTGAGATAACAACTAAATATGACATTACGATGATAGAGAATACGAAAAAAGTGGGTCCTACAATTCTGTCTGTCTGTCTGTCTGTCTGTCTGTCCGTATATGGATCTACAGCCTGAACCGCTTGACCGATTTTTTTCAAAATTTGCAGTAATGGTCTCTGGAATAGCCTACAGAGGGGTTTTTGGAATTGGGTTTCTAGGTCTTGAAATAACGGTACCTGCCATACAACCGATATGACAATACCTATTTTTCTCGAAAACGGCTCTAACGATTTTGATAAAATTTTACGTGAGATATTATTTTTTAATAAATGTTCTAATGATGTAAAAAATTTTTTGAAGAAAGCCTAATGACGGTACCCCCCATAGTACCGTTTTTTTCAAAACCGACTTTCTCGGTAATGGCTAACACGATTTTGACGAAATTTCGTATTTAAGTTGTCCTAAGTTGTTTGAGAAAAATTGCATATCTTCATTTGAAAAATTTAGTTTTTTCGAATTTTCATTAATTTTTTTAAAAAAAATTTGTTTTTCCGAATATTTTCAAAACGATATATTTGATTTATTTCAAATTTTTTGTCAATGCATCTTTTAGCAAGATCTTAAAACTTGTGTACTTGAATTTTGAAAACCTCATTTTTTAAAAAAATTAAAAATAAAAAACCAGTTTTTTAAAAAATGGCTCTAACGATTTTGATTAAATTTTAAGGGTTTATATGCATAAGTAATTGCAAAAAAATGGCGTTTTTAGATTTTCGCTTGAAACTTTTGGAATATTTAATTTAATTTTTTGCAATACTTTTCGTGATTTAATTCAATTTTCACAATTAATGTGTAGTTGGCAACCCTGTAATACCAAATATATTAAGAACGAATACTAAAACCATTTGCTCAGTCTTAAGATTTTGGTATTACTTAGCAAACGATCGCAAGTTCGTGCGAGCCAGTCGTGCCCATTTTTACTTGCGATTATAGGTACTATAAGGCAAGTCTTGCAATCGTGCAGAAAAAAAAATTTGAAATAACAATTAAACATGACATTACGATGATAGAGAATACGAAAAAAGTGGGTCCTGCAATTCTGTCTGTCTGTCTGTCTGTCTGTGTGTCTGTCTGTCTGTCTGTCTGTATGTCCGTATATGGATCTACAGCCTGAACCGCTTGAGCTATTTTCTTCAAAATTTGCAGTCAGGGTCTATTTGGCATCCTACAGAGGGGTTTTTGGAATTGGGTCTCTAGGTCTTGAAATAACGGTACCTGCCATACAACCTATATGATAATACTTATTTTTCTCGAAAACGGCTCCAACGATTTTGATAAAATTTTATTTGAAGGATTATTTTTAAATTGTCTTTCTTATGATGCAAAATTTTTTTTTGGGAAAAGTCTAAAAACGGTACCCCCCATAGTACCGTTTTTTTCAAAACCGACTTCCTCGTTAATGGCTCACACGATTTTGATGAAATTTCATATTTAAGAAGTCGTAGATGACATTAAAAATATTGCATATTAACATTTGGAAAATTCTAAATTTTGAAATTTTTATTAATTTTTTTAAAATAATTTTGTTTTTTTGAATATTTTCAAAACGGTATTGCTGATTTATTTCAATTTTCTTGTCAAAACATCTTCTGGCAAGATCTTAAGACTTGCATACCTAGATCTTAAAAAACTTTTTTTATTAAAAAATGAAAAATAAAAAACCGATTTTTTAAAAAACTGCTCTAACGATTTTGGTTAAATATTCAACGTTTATAAGTACTAGCAATTGCAAAAGAATGGCGTTTTTGGATTTTCGATTGAAACTTTTGGAATATTTAATTTTAATTTTTTTCAATATTTTGCGTGATTTAATTCAATTTTCATTATTAAAATGTAGTTGGCAACCCTGAGCCCACCAAAAATATTTAGAGCGAATACTAAAACCTTTTACTCAGCCTTAATTTTTTGGTATTGGTATTGTGCACACAATCGCAAGTTCGTGCGACCCAGTCGTGCCCATTTTTTCGTTTGCCATGATCCTCAATGGTGAAATGATTGTTGTTATCCGATGGTGTTGGTTGTCTTGAAACCATACGCACAACCCCCAACATGTAGAACCAAATCCTTTTGGAATCTGCATAAATGGTCGTATAATCCGGCTCCAGTATTCTGCTGATTCTAGCAGCAAGATACCAAGAGCTCATCCACCAGCATCTCTTCTTCAAAGCTCTGTTTTAGTATTGTGTATGAAAAAATTTGGGCTCCCGCATGCGATAACGCAACACTGAACTTATTAGGTCAACACAACATATTCCACAGTGTGAAAAAGACAAGTGGCGTAACTCAATCTTCGTAGCGTCGTTAAGGAACAAGCAGAAGTCATCTTCAATTAAACTCCAAATTGCTTTCACTAAAGATATTTTCTTGCCTCCGTTAGGTTCAGTCTTTTATTGGGTCCTATGACAACATTACTGTAGACTTTTTTCAACATTAAATGCGGATATTTATGTACCATGATTTTAAGTACTATTATAAAAAAAAATTCAGACAATTTGTTCGAAGTGAAAATTGAGTAGTAAAAACCATCATCGACTCGACTGCACCAACTTGAGTCAATTTGGCTTTTAAAGTTACTTCATGTACATTAACTTCCTTTTTTTTAGCTTTACAATGATTTTGAGCATCTTCGTTTCTTTCCCAGTGTGGCCAGTATATTTCCAAACAAAATTGCTCTCGTAATGCGGCTATAAATCCTCAAATCAGACATAAATCAACCTTTACTGTCTCTCTAACGATGTCTTAGATGTGTCGAGTGTTTTCAATTTCAATTTGACTTTATTTGAAGACATTCTCGTGCCATTCAAGTATAATGCACAGTGTTTCCCCCTACTCTCATTGAACCCGAATTACGGAATTCTTTGACTTTCTTCGACATAAAAAAAAAGAAAAAAGAAAAACAAACATATACAAACCATAATCCCCAGATGGTTCCAACGATTTAATATGGTTGTTGAAACAAGACAAGACATTCTCAAAATAATGATTTCAGGATTAAGGATCCACCTCGATCCTAAATCACAAATTGATGCATTTATTTGACTACTAGTCAAAAGGGGGTGATTGAAAAATCGTTATTTTGTTGTACATTTCTTCAAATTTTGTATCTCCACAACTTTGTGGAGTATACAAATTTAACCAAAGCAAAAAGAAGATGAGGACGAAAATTTCATGAAACACGCACAAGAAACATAGCTGATGACATCGCAGACCTTACCACACTTACACCACAAATGCGGAACAGATAAGACATGTTGCCTTTAATTCAAATATTTTTTTTTTTCTTTTACAAGAAGAAGGACTTTTGAGGTAGTGGTAGATGGGTGGGTGAACATAAGTAACATTTCTTCCTTATCCTGCCATGATTTATGTATATTTGCCAATGCAAATACCATGGGAATCTTAAAATCCAGGCACGTGCCAAAGAGGAAAGCATGTTCCGACAATTCTTCTTCAATATACGAATAGGTAGGTGTGTACATATATTTTTTGTATGTGCATCAGCTGAATGTATAGTCAAAGTAGTGGTTAAGGAACTGGTAGACGACAAATGACATCTTCTCTTGTCGCTGTCGCACATCCTATTCCTGTACCATAGCCTGATGACATACATTCTGCTTTTGAATTTATAAGGATTCAGCATTCGCTACAGCTGGATTGTGTTATGAGTGTGTTCTGACAATTGACACATTGTTCGGTTTCCAGATTCCTTAATAGATTCCTTTACTCTCACTCTTTCTCACTTACGACCGCATCTTCTTTTGATTCACAAACGACGAAATGGGTTATCAGATTAAACGGAGTGAAGAGCTTTTTGTGTCAAAGAGGATTACCCATAAAAAGCAATCTTAATGCGAAATCGTTTCAAGTGACATGACGGTTCGAGACGCTCGTATTCGTATAGGAAGTGAATTTCATTTGTGTTTGGTTTTGGTGACCACTTGGGTGACACATTATGATAAATGCTGACTTAAGCCTTGTGTGTTGTTGTTTGCATAAATTTGTTAATGCAAAAAGTTGCTAGCAATTTGTGATAGCACGTTCCAGTGTTGAGTTGATTCGAAATTGGCTGAAAAAGAACAAGGTCAGTTGATTTTGACAGCATTTGTGATGTAATGGCAAGGTTTGGTCCCATTTCTTAAAACAGTTCTGTGATGAATTTTTAAAGAACCAAGCATCTCACTAAGGAGTTAAGATATACGAGATGGCGAAGGGAAGGTACAACACTAAAAGTCGTTTTTTTAAAAAAAACCTCCCCATCAGACCCGAAAACCAACTAAATTTACCGAAACTGAAAAAGTTTAAAAAAGAAACGGTAAAGGATTACTTTCTTATGAAAATCTCCACCGCAGTTTTCCGAGAGCGGATTGAAAATGAGGAACTTACAATCACAGTTCGAGAATTCTGGCTATACTATGGCTAAACGCTTCCAGAAAGAGGATAAGGTCTTAATATTGGTCTGAACAAGCTGAAAGTGAGGACGGTAAAAGCTTCCAAAATACAAAATAAAAGTGATGAACTGAACTAAAAAATTAAGGGACTAAAACTGAACCTGTGGCGCAGCTACATGCTTCCAGAAAGGGAATATTGGCTTGAACAAACTGAAAACGATTCCAAAATACAAAATAAAAGTGATGAACAGAACCCAAAAATTGAGTAGATAAAAATAAACCTGTGGCTGGTGTCTGACACTTTGACCAAATCATATTCTTTATTCTAACAAAGGGACTACCGAAGTTAGCTATCGTAAGTCTATTTTAAAAGGCAACCACCAACAAATTCCTTTTTATCCCGTGACAGTAGCAAGGATCTGACAGCAGTGAAATGGGAAAGAAAAGGAGCACCACACTCGGTCCTATCCTCCGTCTTCGTGCTGGGTGACGCAACACCCACCCTTTCATCAGCAGCTGTTGAAGAACTAGTCAAAGCAGCGGGGACCTTTTTATGGGCTGTGACAACTATACCTGCCACCCATTCCTTTAATGGGGATGTAGAGAGTGTCTCTTTTAGACGTGTGTTTGGTTTTCAAAAAGAAATACAACGCATATATTTTAATGTTACAGCCAAAAGTTGAGCTTTTTATGTTTTAAAAATGATTTCGGACAAGTGAACACCGCGCTGACTCGAATAAATTCCAGTCGAGAGGCCCAATTTTCGACCAGTTTTTGCATTTGGAGCGGTATGTAGACAATAACGTGCCAAATATTCTCTTCCAAGGTGTCAATCATTTCGGGGCTATCTACGTCGACAAGAGACTTCACTCAAGAGGGTTATCCCATGTGTCGTACTGTTTTAAGGGATATTTTAGGACTTTTTTTAAGTTGTTCGATCAAGCTGTTTTTGAGATACGATGGAGGAAAGTTTGAAAAACACGGTATTGAGAAAAACGCTTTTAAAGACTCCGACTGCCAACTGAGCGCTCCGAACAGCTCCTTCTACTAACAGCTGTATCCTTAAAACGACTTCAAAATTCTTAAAACCACTCTACTACCGTATTCTAGAGAAGTTATGGAAGCAATTTGAAAAAAAAAAAAAACAATTTTTTGAGCCGATCACATGGGATGACCCCCTTAACCCACTTGATCTTGGAGGTAACTCGCAGACTTAAACTCAAAGTTATGTATAATTTGGTATCAATAGAAATCTCGTCTCGAGATTATTTACCGAACGAACGCAAACCCCGAGAACTCGTCAACTTCAATTCATCTACGATTAAATGGCAAACCAAACTGAGAATAAATTAAGTGACAGCTGTCAAAAAGACAAATTTGCGAGATTGAAAGCCACACGCATAAAAACTAAAATCTTTACCAACACGAATGAATTATTATTTGAATAAGTTATTGAAAACAACCTGATGATCATAAACAAAGTTTTTTTTTACAATAAAGTGTAATACGTTACACTTTCCACTACCTGTCCAACAACATAACCTTCTCTGACCACAGAAAGATAACATTCGAGGTACAACTTGAATCTGACGATCCTATACCATATAAAAACTTTAGAAAAACTGACTGACTATAACAACCAACTCGTACAAAAAATAACGTTTTTTACACTTTTACAAGGAAAAACTTAAGAAAACGTGTACCGGCACAAATTAATATGTCCAGACATAAAAATCGGAGAGCATAGCATTTAAGGGCGAAATGTCTTATTTTAGCTAAAAGGTAACTTAAATTTAATGTATTAATTAATTTTATAACAGTAATACCTACTCTACCTTTCTAGTGTTGTGTGTTATTAGTGAAAATGGTATGTGTTTTAATTTTCGAACCCCAGCAGAAGTAATTGAGCAAACATAAACGTATGAAAAGCAATTAATTAGGAATAGTTGACTTAATGTTGGACAAGTGAAGAATGTTCACAGACACATTGATTAAAATAAAAGCTACTTATAAATTCCGTGAGTCAACTAACCAAACAAATATTTCTTATATTGAAATTGTGGTCTAAAACTGGCATTATCAACTTTCCAGTGTTAAAAGCTTTTACTTTCTCGTCATTTGTGGTTTGAAAATGCAATACTGTGAGCTAGAATTTACTTATTATTAGTCTGAGGTGGATAAGATTCATCTAGAAATCAACATTATGCTGGATATGACCATTAGGGAAAACGTAAGAACTAGAGCCGCTCTCAAGTTCATTTACTATCATGGCAAAGTCTTAGGATGGGCTAACTTTACAATCACAAAACATGGTCACCTTCAGTCAACACATTTGAATCAAATTATTAGTATCTTATATCGGATTGCTGTCCTCGTTTGCTTCCTGTATCACCAGCCAGAATATTTCAAAAGAGCAGAATTTATCTATGCTGAGTTTAATTTTTTGATGAACGTGCTCGAAGCATTGTCCATGGTTGCCTTCAACGTTGGATTCATGATTATTCAAATATTCCAGAGTAAGGTATTTGTAAATTCTTTTAACAACGCCATTGACACTGCCATTCAGATATCAGTAGTGACTAAGGAAGCAAAAATACTTGGAAACGAATTTATTGTAATTTTTTTCTGGCGAATGGCAAGCAACATTTGTGGAATATGTACGGACTATCCTAGTTTTGTGTTCGCTTTTAAGACAAAAGATTGTTTTTTAATTACGCATTGTTTTTTGTCATATTTTCTGTGGATGGGAGCTGTGACTGCGGTAAATTTTTTGTCTCTGGTGTTTATAGCGTCTTCAGGAATTTATAAAAACCTTGGCGATCATATGGTTACTTTAGCCGAACGCATTGAAGATTCAGAAAATATCCCAATGACTAAATATCGTCGAATGCGAGTTCTCGAAGGGTTTTGTGATGAATTAGACAAATGTTCTCTGATATATTCAAAAATATTCAAAATCATTTCTGATTTTCAATTGATGTTGCAATTTATCTTTCTATTTGCCTTCTACTTCAATATTACCATCATAATTGGGAGTGTACACATTTGTTTTATGTGTTATATAAAAAAAGGAGTGATTATGTGGAATCAAGTGTTGTTGGCAACAATTCAGACTATGGACTTACTGTTGCTAACACTTTTGGTTGATTTAACAATTCGTCGCTCAAGAATTCCTAATAACATAAGCTGGGAAAGTTTATGCTCCGACATAAGCAATCGATGGGACCAATGTGTGAGTATGTTTAATAAAGTTAAGTGCAAATTTTTGAACATTGTTCTTTCATTTTGAAAACAGGTTGAACGCTTTTTAAACCAGTTGAGATTTGAAGATTTGAAAATCGAAGTATTTGGCTTGTTTCGAGTTAACAATGAACTCAGCTTGAGGTTGCTATCGCTGATAGTTGCCTATTTAACTATCCTCATCCAATTTAGTATGACTAAAAATGCCGATGCAGATTTATTTTAATAAAAATTAGTGTGTCCAATGCATGGAAATGAATTTTACTGTGGCAAAATAATATCATAATTTTTTTAAAAAAAAGTTTTTAGGTAGTTTGTGTTTCTAGTGTGACTCAAGAAGAGGTGCAACCTTCAAAAGAGCTAAATAAATAAATAGATAAATAGAGTTGCGCTACAGAGCGGTGAGTTCTGGGGTCTATCGCATTTCTCTTAACAAGACCTTTAGAGGAATGGAAGGCATCTACAATTTTTTGCTGATTCTGAAGAGCTAATTGAGAAAGCGCTTTTCATAAGATGAAATTACAATCGGAGAGCTTACCCATGGAAAATTTTTATTATTTTTGATGTTTTTGAGAATCGAACATTGAACCTTTCGTGTAACAGACAGACACGTTGACCAATACACCCCCGGAAAAGCCTTAATACCAACTTGTTTCTTTGGCCGACGCACACTCGAGCCAAACATCTACCGCCATATAACTATAGGTTTGTTCGTTGAAGGCCTAGGGTCGCCCTGGGGTCGCCACAAAGCGTTTTTTGAGAAACTTAATGTCAAAATGATTGTTTTTTGAGCCCTAAGGTTGACCTAGGTTTTCCATCAACTCGCCCTAGCTTTTTGCTGCGGCGAGGACTGGAAAACCCTAGTTTTTTTTTGACAACTCATAGGGTTGTCAAGTAAACCTGGGTCAACCCTGGGGAAAGTTCAACGAACAGACCTTATATGTATATAGAAACCTTCCGACTGACTGGAATCTCTACAAGATCAGTAAAAATCAAGATAAAAATTAGAACCACTCAGACATTGAGTGCTTCGAAGATGCCGCCAAGCTGAGAAAAAACATGTCTAAGATTTGAAATCCGCGATTTTTTTTTGGAAGAACTGACAACATTTATAATAACTCCTGCTATTAAATCGTCGGTAATGTAGACTCACTTTCCAGTGTGTACTCATCTGACATCTGAATTAAATTGTGATATCCAACTTAGGAAATCAAATACAGTTATGAGACCCATCGACTCATTTTCAGCATACAGATCTGCAGGGTCTGACAGCATCATTTCAATGACACTTCCAGAACGAAAAGACTTAATTGTTCCAATCTTAGTCCACATATTCATTGGTTGTCTGAACTTCACTTCACAAAAGAAGTTAAAATCATATTCATGACCAGAGCTGGTAAGACCTCGCACACTGAAACATGATTTCAGACCAAAAAGCCTATCCTCCTTTCTGAAAACGCGGTACAACTTTTACTGTACGAGAAATTAATATAAAAAAACCAAAATTACTATCTAAAGCGTGTTTCAGACGTGCGGTTTTCAATCTGGCAGTACTTTTTTCGGAGTTGGTCTTTTTTGTTTTTGACAGCTGCCATTTGATTAATGGCCAGTACGGTTTACCATTTCGCCGTTGAAGAATTGAAGACCACTGGACACTGCAAACTTTCGGATAATAGACTCGAAACGAAATCGCTGTTGACACCGTTTGCTACATAATTTCGATCTTTAAAAATCGGCGATACAACGCCGCTGGGCTACTTTTTGGGGTTGGAAGACGCGTTATTGACGAAGTTCACATCGGTCAATTTGTGGAAACTTCGTGCCAATAAAGTGGTACTGTTTGCTCGTTCTTCTTCTCTGTAACACCAATTTGACGGTATTGACTAAGTCAATTGGTAACAGAAAAAATTAGACCTCTCTGCTATAGCTTTTTGAAGACAGCGGCGAAGGTTACTTTTTCGAAATCATTTTTAAAATATAATGGCAATACCGTTTTCTAATAATAAAGCTGAATTTTAGGCCATAACATGGAATTATATGTGTTTTGTTTCTTCTTGAAAACCACATCTCTAAAAAAAGCACCTTTTACAAAAAGTTGAAAGAATGGTCTTTCGCGTTCCACTTTATAATATAAACATTCTTTTATTCCTTAAGCTACATATAATACACGAATGGACTATTTTAATATCAATACACGAATGCTGCCTGG
Source organism: Melanostoma scalare (assembly GCA_949752695.1). Classification (NCBI taxonomy): domain Eukaryota; kingdom Metazoa; phylum Arthropoda; class Insecta; order Diptera; family Syrphidae; genus Melanostoma; species Melanostoma scalare. The sequence continues at coordinate 32,532,206 of OX456985.1, forward strand.
CACTATCAATACGAATGCTGAATAAGCACTATCAATATTGAGTCAAGGCTGTTTAGCTCGGCTGAATCCTTGCTCTAATCAAGATTAGTAAAAGAGGAAATGGGTGCAAGAACCCTTAAAGTCAGAACTTGTAGAGGTACTCCACAATATGAGGTATTTCTCCTCTACTCCGGTTAGTGGACGTTAACCTGATCCTTGCTGATTTGGACCCAAGTGGGATGATAGTCGTAGCCTATGACTGATGACCTCGTCCTAACAACTTCGGGGAGATTTACAACAAATCTCTGTGAGTTCCTTCAGCCAGCTCTTACTAAGCTCATCAACTGGGCCGTAAACTGCAGACTTAACGTCAACCCTACAATAACAAAATTTGTTCTGTTGAGGAGAAAGATCAACATTCCACTCACCTTAATCCGATTCACTTATCAGGTACATCAAAGTCTCTCGAAATTATTTTCGATTGTAAACTAGACCGGAAAGAAAATTTTAAAAGAGAGAAAAAGAAAAGCCCAAACCGCCTTTTACATTTGATGCAGAGTTTTAAGGAAAAGATTGGGACCTGTTCCCAAAACCACTCACTGAACGTACCCATCCATAATATGACCAATCCTCACATACGCCTAAGCAAAGGAGGCACTGCTTTTTCGGAAGCCTCAAAAATTGGCAAAGGGTCTCTCTCATAGAACTTAACAACACAAAACCAGTCTATCTATCGAATAATCATATTATCCTGGAAATCCTCTCACTCCAACTGCATTAGCATTAAACCGAATATAAATTTAGATTGCAGCTAACATGTGCTGCTCTCAACACTAAAACATCTAAAATACCATCTGGAGCCACTTAAAGCTGTTGAAAACTCAAAATTTATTACACAAACCATTCCTTGAATATTCTCATATCCACATTATGTCCATGTTCATTCCCTTTTGGTATAACAAATGGCTCCCATATTAATTTCAATATTCACAATTCACATTGTCATTCCCAAAAACGGATGAACTAAGTTCTAGAACGACAACAATAATGCATTACGCTTACCAAAACCAGGCTATTTCCTAAATAGTTTCCTGTGATTGCGTATGCAAAAGTGGCTTCAATAGCGCGCTTGTAACATCCGTTGGCTGACGCATTTTCATGCAGTTCACCGCACATGATACACATTGGCAATACACACAGTGATCTCGTTATGCTCTAACATTGCATATTTTAGTCAAGTGGGTGGAATTTGAATATTTTACATTTCGAAATGTCCCAAACGGCATTGCATTTTGGGAGCGAATGCCTATAACGCACATTTGTAGAGTCGTAGATGCAGTGCAAACATTGTGTCAAAGGAAATATTGATTCCAAGGGAGATACCACTTAACGCCGGACACGAAGCCGGATACAACTGAGATTGGGTATTTAAAATTATCTACTTAAATGAAATGCTTCAAATGTGCGTGGAGTGGAGGTTAGTTGAATATTGATTACAAGTGTGTTACAAAGTGAACCGAAGTGGTTTATTTATGTATGTAAATCAATGTCTAGCAATGGAATAGCAATTATTTTTTAAAGCTGTAAAAGGATTGATTTGTATGGTTCTTCTAATGTAATCCTGCTTGAAGAACCACGAGTCTGTAGTAGTTGACATGTTAGTGAGCATCGAGTTAGGTCTTTAAGTTCCAGAAACATCCCATTGCTTTTCTTTGAGCATTGCTTTTCACAAGGAATTTGCAAGTCCTCATAGATAAATTATACCACCATAACAAGTGCTTTCTCATTTAGCCGTTCGGAATCCGCAAACAATTTTATGATCCCCTCCATTCCACAAAAGACTAAGCTAGACCCAAGGCCCACCAAATTCTATTGTGCCACCATATTTATTTTCGGATTAAAGGTCATTATCGGACATAGTTTCTTAAAATTAAGATATTAATGGAAACCAATGCTTTTCGTCTCTGAATAACCAAAAATTAAACCAGATTACAATCACTAGCAAAAAAGATTGCACGAACGAGAAAAGGGATGTTCTATTCATAAAATTTCCCTACAACATGTTGTGCTGGTAAACAAAAACAACAATGAAAAGTGCAAACGATGACAGCTTTTAAGAGGAAGAAACGCCAAAGAAACGTTAAAGTCAATATTATTCACTCTGTAAACCCGAGTTTAAAATTAGATCCACGTGTTAAGTATTATAAGCCTAATTCACGCAATAGAACTTCAAACGCATTGCGGCGCTGGCCTTAAGTACATATGTACATGTGTACATAGATCCGGGTGTGTATTAGGTCCGTTCGCATAATGTCGAAAATATTTATAAACAACAATCAGTCAAATTTTTGACAGCCGCGAAACTGTGCTTTGCATAGTATGTATAATAGAGCCTCCTATTCAGTTGCTTTCCAAAGTGTCAAGTAATAAATTTTTTGTGGTAGGTACTTTCTTTCATTTCATGTTGAATTTAATTTTAATAGAAGCAATGTAAGGCTTTCGCAGTGACTTATGTTAAAATGTGGTTTTCTAAAATGATATTTTCCTGTTCCAAATCTAGCAGCAGATCCCACCTACATGCTGCGCCAAGTCCCAGCGGAAGTCCATCGCTGAACCGTCACTATAAACTGGACGATAGTGACCAGCTTCACTCCTATATGTCGAATATTGAAAAAGTCATTTAGATATCAATGCAATTGGAAGATCACTTAATAGCTGCTGTTAGCCCTATGGGCTCCACCCATTGTTACGGCTATAAATTACTTGAGATCTTCTGATTGGCTTTGCATTTTCGAATCACGCAATTCGGGAAAATGAATCTCATTCTGTGTGCGCTCCATAATGTTCGGCGGACTTACATTGGGCGCGTTCAACAACTTATCGGATATGATATGACATTCAATAATATATATTAGATACCTTTTCAAACGATTCAGATATCATTTTCCAGACTTCTTCCGACAAAAATTGAAAAAATTTAATTTTTGAAGCTGAAAAACCTTGAAAATATCTTTGCTTAACGAATTTTGAAATGGGTTCGTGTCCATGCTAAACATTTATTTATTTATTCAAATAATTTTCAACTAAATTCACAAATTATTTTAGTGAAGGCATCTGAATATTAAAACTATACAGTGCCTTCCTTTGGATCTTTTAATTCTATGAAAAAAAAATTGAAGTGACGCTAAATATTTCACACAAATAAATAACAACAAAAATCTACGACTACTATTATCAACCGCCCCGATTGTTTTCAGGTTCATGGTGATCTCCAGATTAATCAACCAATAGCTAAACTGACCATTTTGCAACCAACGCAAATCCCTCTTCCAGTATTGTTGATGTTCGTACTTTCCGAGCGGATAACTTTGACTCGGACCACAGTCTTGTTATATTAAAGGTTCAAATGAGAATATCCGAAGAAATTTGCCAGGAGAAATGATGGGAAGATCGCCGAATTTTCAAAACATAACAAAATCAGGATGAGAAGCGATCGTCCTAGAAAACTGAGCAACCATGGATCGGCTTCGCATTGCGTTTACTTTAGTGAATAATGTGCGTCCTCAGAGACGCCGTTCAATGGAACCAGAGGCGCTGTTGCTGCTGTGAAACAGAGTATCGAAGAAGACCCGAATGAATACACCCGCGCTATCGCACGCAACAATTTCAGCTGTGCCCGTCCACTTTATTGAAGATTTTGCTGAAGGAATTTAATTTACTGCCTTACAAAATCCTACGCCCGCAAGAACTGAATCCGAATGACCATCAAGCGCGTCGAATATTCAGTGAATATACCAAAAACGAGAATATACCACCGATCCATACTTTCAGAAGAAAATTTTGTTCATCGATGAAGATCACTTTTAGTAGAATGGGTACTCTGATAAACAAAATTTTCGAATTTGAAATTATGATAATCCACGGGCCATTGTTGAGATGCCGTTACATCCTCAAAAATCAGAGTTTGGTGTGCTATTTGAAAGGGAATCAATAGTCCATAATTGTTCAAAAATGAGGACGACCATAATGTTACAGTTGATGGGGAGCGCTATACTACCATGATTAATCTCTTTTTAGTTCATGAACGGGAGGTTGTTGATGTGGACGACCTTTGCTTCTAATAACTCAGCCGGTGGCACTAAATGCCTTAAAGTCAACTAAAAAACGATGTAAAATTTTGGTGAGCGCAGTATCTCGCATCGTCGGCCAATGAGGTGGTCTCCAGGATCGTGTGATTAAACATCGCTGCACGACATTTTGTGTGGCTATGTGAAGTAGCTTGTCTACGCAAACAAGCCCGAGACGATTGACGTCTTGGAAGAGAATATTCGGCCCGTTATTGCTGACACATGTCCCCAAAATACTGCCCCTTGCCCGAAATCATATTTAAAACATTATGACAAACCCTTATTTTATTACATCACATTTAATTACACCCGTTTTATTTCTTCTTGACAACCAAATGTCCAAGAAAAACACCCTTTATAAAGAAAACCAAACCTTTAGTCTTAAAATTTAGATATTGTACTATGTATAAAATGGCAAATTCGTGAGACCCTGTGGTGCTCATTTATCTGCATGGTTTTTGTACATAACATTTACAAATCACTAACCCTTATTTAGAAAACAGTTTCAACCACAAAATGTCAATTTGTATACACCCAACGAACATTCTTTTTGCCTCGCAACACTACAAAATAATCAATTGTCCACGACCGCCAGCCAATGAGTAACTCAATAAACTATTTAACTAACATTTGCAATCACTAGCTTCTATAAATCGTCAATCCCTTCAAAAACAATTGGCAATAAAGGCTAATATAACCAATCAATTTATGTGTTAATTATTATCGCCATCACTAATGAGTATAGGTTCGCCAAAAACCCAATTCGTTTACAAATATTTTCGAATCATACTGAACACAAGGACCTTATCTAAATACTGTTATGCGAATAAAGCAAACTAAATAAATTGCATACAAAATAACTCGATTGTACACTGCACGTCAATGAGTTTGGTGTGCAGTTGCACATATTTTGATGACAAAATAAACAAGTTAAACTAGTCCCCTATTGTCAATTTTGATGAAGCAATAATAATCCCAAATATTCTAATCGCTTCTGCTGTTCCATGCGAATAAATTTATCTGACTCATGGAACGTCCTGTTTTCTATTTGTATTTATGTTAAGTAGAAGGGACATACTCAAGTTATATCGGAATCTGATAAAAAACTATATTTAATTGGCATATCAAGTAACCATAATGTTTTCTTTGAAGCTTCGTAGGACTAATAAATGTTCATAACAAATTCACATTGCTGATCGTTCTTATTTCAAGGAATTAATTTTCGCCACAACAGTGAGCAAAGGAATCCTTAAAATCATTTATTATGGTTCTTTCCTTGCCCTATCTTTGGTTGCAAAGGAATAAAAGCGAATGTGTGTCTACCACAAATTTTTAATTAAACTTTGTATATAATTAAATTTTATAAACTTTTAGGTATAGTAGCATAGAGTATACAACAAAAAAGCAAGAATCTCTTTCGTCTCTAAAATCTATAAACCAACCTTATATATGAAGTGAAGATACATCTACATAAGTAAAGTAAACCACAATGAAGGACTTCCTCTCATGGTGAAAGTTTATATAATCTTCGTCAATCCTTGCGGCTTAAGTAACTTTTGAATCATTTTTATGAAAAATCTCCCCTGCTAGCTCGGTAGGTACTACATCTTCGAAGTAGAAACAAACCCCTTAAGCAAAAGTAATGTATGTGTATTTTCTTTTGTAATACGTCGTAAATATGGATTCGTGTTATAGTACTCAACCCGGCTTAAGGTATTCCCTGTGTCATAGAAAAAGGACTAAACCCAACATAACAAATGTTTATCTGCACAAATATTTTCTTTTTGACTTAAACGCACGACAAATGTGCCATCGTCGTGCACACAAATTCTCTGAATTTACGACCAATATAATAAGTCAATAGTTTTGGGTCTTAAAGCCAAACTCTCATAAAAGTCGACGCCGAGCACAGACACTCCAACTCCAAACGAACAACGTTCAGATATGTCTCAGTATCTAAGTCTATCTCTCTGTATACGGGAATGAGAAGGAAGGTAAACTGTCAATATGCGATGGGGATTCAATAAAATGAACGTAATCTCGAAAACAAACACTTTGAGTACAAGAGTTATACTGGCGCGTTGCAAATAATTTTTATTTGTTTGGATGTCATAAGTTTTAGGCACTTCGATGGTATATGTCAAAAGGCTCACGCAGGAACTTTTTTTGATGAGTCATGATGTTTTTAAGATGGGGAGATAATAAAAACAACCGCATTACCCATATCCCTAACCTTTAAGGTTAGCGCATTGAAATCAATAAAGTGTAATGATCTGAACTTAAGTCAAGAAACTTGGAAGTGGGTTTGTCGAGAGGTATTAGCATATCAGGTAAAACGCAAATGGAAGGATGAACACATACATATACATCACGTGCATTGTGTTGAGAGTGGCGTACGAGAGGTCGTTTATCTCTGATTTATGTATCAGATATTTACTGTAAGTTTCAATTACAAGAAAAAAAGAATAACAAAGCTTCTCTCTTTGTACTTTACTTTAGATTTGTTCTTTTAAATATTTTTTTTTTTTTTTTTATTTATTTGCCAAAAAAACGCATCTTTTATAAAACAATGAGCGCTATTAATAGTCTCATAGTGTAGCTCGGCTCTTAATGTGAACTAATGTATAGCATCGACTCTGCTAGTAATACTTACATTTGTTTTTACATCTTTGTTATCTGCTGAGGAATATTGAAGCATATATAGAAAAAATTTGGGAAATATTTTCAGCAGTTTGTAAGTTCCACTTTACGTTTCCATTTCGGTGGGAATATATGTGGATAAAATATCGCACCCTTAGAATGAAAGTGACCTAACTCGAAATTTGTCTCGGTTGAGCTTTCAAAGAGGTTCTAATTTTACCGCTCTGTCGCTTACCGCTTAGTTTGTGGCCGGGTCCTAAGAATGAAAATGACCTAAAAATTGCATTTGTTAGAAATGAGCAATAAAGTACATATTCATTAAAGTCATTAGGTCAGTTTATTGCGAAATTAAAATTTAAGGAATTTTGAGTTAAAGATCATTTTCATTCTAAGCGTGCGAGTTAGTCGATGTTAGTAAGGGATAACACCGCATTTTTTCGGTGAAAAAATTTAAGTCGATTCAGTGGTGTTCCGAATTAGAGCCGTTCACACTGTACAATTAGTTGGACCGACTTTGGCTTGAACGACCAATGCTTGATAGTGTGAACCCTCAGACGACCTCTTGGCCAACTTGTTGGATGGTTTTCAAATATTTTTGAAAATCTAAAAGTTGGACGGAGTGGATGAGTATGTGACATAAAGTTGGACGACAAGCTTGAAGTGCCACAAGTGAACGCAAACTACATCCGACCATCCAACTTCCATCAAACGAAGTCTGTCCAACTAATTGTACTGTAAAATTTACTCGGCTATTCCTATAATAAAGTCCTTGTTACTCAGGGATAATAAAACACTCTTTCAGTGACAGAATTTTTGAAATCGGTGCAGTATTTTCCCGACCCTTTCCCGTATGAATACATAGAAGATACATAGTGTGTGCTATTTCTTAGGCTTAAGACGATCTCTGTTCCAAAAATTATTCAATCGGCTGAGTAGTTTCGAACCCTATTCAGTACACACTCTGAAATCTCGTTTACATCATTTACGTTCCCACCATTTGCTTTTCCGCAGAAATATGGGGATCAAATATGGCCTATGCTGCTTCCTAGGCTCTATACCATCGCTGTTCTAAATTTTATTCAAATAGGATCGGCAGTTTTGGAGCCGTTTCAAAAAAATGCAAAGAAACAAAACTGAAAGTTTCTTCTTCTTCTTCTTCTTCTTTTTCGCATCTTGATTTTGACAGGTTTCTCTGGATCTCTTCCTTAAACATGTCAATGCCAACTGGGCCAGTGATGTTCTTTTTTTCCAAGATGGTATTTCTGACGTAAAAACTTCCACGGGTTTGCTAGAATCAAACTCTGTTACACTTTCTGTCAGACAGCTATCAGTTGAATGCAATTTACTTTCTTATTTTTTGTATATTGGCAAATATTTTGAAACTTATGTGAGTTCGGGACACACAACCGCGGTGTACAGTCTTTTCATCAGCTAAGGGTTAATTTTTCTATCACAAAAGACTTTGGAGTTTTTGCCACATCATACTGATTTTACTAGCGTGTTTTGTGTCTGGGGACTTTTTAGTCCCCAGACAGACATCAGTATATTTTAGATCCGTTAGGGATCTACTTAGTGGATTTTTTGACACGGTCAAAACTGCCTCATCATATGGTAATCTAGTAGCTTGCCACTTTTTTATAGCTCTTATATTTTCCAAATTCAGCTCCCTCATTTCTTTCTCTAGAGCGCGAAAGAGCGGGAGTTCCTTCTTCCGCAGAGTGTAGCATATCAGGAACTAATTGTGCTATTTACTTCTCGGTCCTAACGCATTTCAAGGACCTTCAATTTTATGCCGATTCAGAACAACTAAACTGGAAAATTATCTTCATTGCATTGTAGGTTAGGTTAGGTTTAAATGGCTGTCAGGAAAACAAACTGACACACTTAGACCAATATTAGGTCCATTGTGATACCATAAGTATTATGCGAGGGAATACCTCACTTAACAAAACCATTTGGAGCTTTTAATAAAGCGAAGGATATGCAGGGGATCTGTGTGTGCCAGATCGCTTGGATCATCAAGAAAATATTTTCCTAGATGCCGTTTTCTTTTAAAAGAGAGTGCAGGACATGAGCAGAGGAGGTGTGGGATTGTCTCCTCCTCCTCCTCATCTAAGCAACTTCTGCAGAAGTCATTTGAGGGAACGCCAAGTCTTATGGCGTGTCTTCCTATCAGACAATGTCCGGTGATGACATTGATTACGGAGCTAACTTGCAATCTGGCAATTGATAACAAATGTCTTGTGCGTTTTGGATCTAGACCAGGCCATATCCGTTTTGTTGCCACGCACGTGGTGATATTGTACCACCTATGATTTGTTCTATCCATTGCCTCTTGCTTTAGCATAAGTTTACATGTAGCGATTGGTATACCAATATTCAACCTGCTGGTTGAGATCGGTAGAACTGTTCCTTCTCTGGCGAGTTCATCGGCTTTGCAGTTACCCACGATATCTCTGTGCCCCGGCACCCAAATAAGGTGAATATTGAACTGTTCAGCCATCTCCTTAAGAGATAAGCGACAGTTGAGGGCGGTTACTGAGTTCGTAGAAACAGCACCGAGTGATTTGAGGGCTGCTTGACTATCTGAGAAAATACGGATATTCGTTGAGGATATCACGTTTTCTTTTAGCCATGATAGGACCTCTTTGATCGCCAGAATTTCCGCTTGGAACACGCTACAATGGTTTGGAAGGCGGAACGAGAGACTTACGTTAAGTCGGTTTGAGTACACCCCACAGCCTACCCCTTCTTCGGTTTTTGAACCATCTGTATAGAAATGAATTGAATCATCTCTCAAAAATTCTTCGTCTTCCCAGGTCGTTCTCGGTGGGATTGAGACTTGGAACTTATTATCAAAAACCAATTGGGGGATGGTGTAGTCGGAGTGACAGGGGATTGATCCGAATAAATTCAGGATTGCAGCATGACCGATGTTGTTATCGGTCCATTGGGAGATAGCTCTCATACGAGTGGCTGCACTGGCGGCCATTTGTTTGCTGAAGATATCTAGTGGTGTGAGGTTTAGGAGTGTATTTAGTGCAGCTGAGGGTGTTGATCTCAGTGCTCCGCTTATACACAGACAGGCTGTTCGTTGGACCTTGCTTAAATTGTCGCAGTAGGTCCTTTTATCAAGAGCGGTCCACCATACCACTACTCCGTATGTGAGTATTGGTCTGATGACCGCGGTGTAGAGCCAGTGGGTGATTTGGGGGGAGAAACCCATTTGTTACCAATGGCTTTTTTGCAGGAAAATAAGGCCACGGTGGATTTCCTGATTCTTTCCTGTATATTGGTTTTCCAATTTAGCTTTTTGTCTAGGATTATACCTAGATATTTGGCTTCGTTTGAAAGTACAAGTGAGATTCCATTTATTGATGGAGTTGTTAGTTGAGGAATTTTATATTTCCTGGTGAAGAGAACGAGTTCAGTTTTCTGAGGGTTGACCCCTAGATCACATTTTCCCGCCCATTTTACAAGTTTATTTAGAGCGGTCTGCATCAGGTCCGTAAGGACGTGAGCATGTTTGCCGGACACCGCAATGGAGACGTCATCTGCATATGCAATCACTTTGAATCCCTCAGCTTCTAAGTCAACTAGAAGTTCATTGACGACTATATTCCATAGAAGAGGGGATAGGACTCCGCCTTGCGGTGTTCCTCTACTGACAGATCTCTTTGCAGAGAAGTTTCCTAGAGTAGAGTTGATTCTCCTGCTTTTTAGCATTAGATTTATCAACTCCACTATGGAATCATCTACTTTGAGCTTCGTCAGTGCCTTTGTAATTGCAGAGTTGCTGACGTTGTTGAAGGCGCCCTCTATGTCGAGGAAGGCGGCCAGAGTGAATTCTTTGTGATGGAGGGAATATTCTATAGTACGTACCAGGGTGTGTAGGGCCGTTTCTACAGATTTTCCCTTGCAGTAGGCGTGTTGTGCTGTAGATAATGTCGCAAATTGAGCGTTTCTTCGCAGGATTCTGTCCAGCCGTCAGCTGTTTTCAAACTGCTAGGCATGGTCGGACTCTTTGAGAGGATTTTTCTTAATCTACAGAAGCTTCTGAAGTATCTTCTATTTTTCCACAGAAGTTTCTCCAGGAAGTTCTTTTATTCTTCCTCAGTTGATATTTATAAGTTTTGAGGGATTCCTTGTAGGAGTCCCAGTCTATTAAAGTTTTAGATTGTTTAGCTCGGTTGAAAAGTTTTCTACATTCCTTCCTGAGCGGTTCTAGCCCCGAGCTCCACCACAGTGGTTTCTGTTTTCCTCTTATTTTTATAAGAGGACAGGATTTCTGCAGTGAATGGTTAAGGGCAGTGGTAAGATCATTGACTTTTTTGTCTAGATCCTGTTTGTTTTTAGGGTTTTGTAAAAGTTCAGGTTTAATAAACTTTTTCAAAATTACCCGATATTTTTGCCAGTCAGTTTTCCGATAGTTTCGGAAGACTGGTTGCTTGAGAGGTTCCTCATTTAGATCAAATTGAATGTATCTATGATCAGCAAAGGAGTGTTCAGTAGATACTTTCCAATTAGTAATCCTATGATGAACCGAGTCGGAGACAAGAGTGATATCTAAAACTTCTTGTCTGTTTTTGGTAATGAATGTTGGTTCATTGCCAATATTACTTACTATAAGGTTAGTACTTAAAATAAAATCAAAAAGTGACTCACCCCTTTCATTTATGTCAGTACTACCCCATACTGTGTGATGCGCATTAGCATCGCATCCAATGATGAGGCAGATCTTCTGCCGTTCTGCTGCAGCGACAATCCTTTTAAATAAGTCGCATGGAGGAGGGCCAGGATGGTCATGGCCGAGGTAAGCTGATACCAGCCAGTAGATGTTGCCACTGGTCTGGTATCTTATTGTGGTTACATCACGATTGCTGTAATGAGGGAGTAAAAATACGTTAGTGCTACTTCTTACCAATATGCAGGATCTGGGTTCACCTTTGTCCTTCATATACAGTAGAGTATATCCAGGAGTCCTTAGTCCTCGAACGGTGGACTTGATGATCCAAGGCTCTTGGATAAGGACAATGTCTTCCCCCCTCTTGTTTAGACGGAGAAGAAGGGAGGCCGAAGCCTGCTTGGAGTGTTGGAGGTTAATCTGAGTTAGCTGCACCATCTTGGGAACAACTAAGTAGACTAACCCCCACCACGGTCTGGTTGAGGTCGTCGTCTGTTTCGCTCTCAGAGTTTGACCTAAGAAGGTCATCCTCGCTGAGCGAAACCTCGTTAGCGGAGTCATCAGTCTCCAAGTCGGAGAATTTGACGACGTTTTGGGCATCGGAGTCATCAGTCTCCAAGTCAGAGAATTTGACGACGTTTTGGGCATCCAAGTCGGATGTGGAGGGTTTGTTATCATACGTTTCAGCAGAGGATGTGCCGAGTTCGTCTATCTCCATGGATGGAGGGTCAACTTGCCCTGCGGGTTCTTCCACTGAAGACGCACTTTTTGTTATGGAAGATGGAACGATGTTCTGTTCTTCATCTTTTTTGTATATTTTTAAGGCAATATTTGACCAGCCGAACCGAATCACGCCTTTTGTCGCAGCCAGGGGAGCTAGGGAGTCCTTATTGATGACTATTATAGCCGATCTATAGTGACCCTCCGGCTCTTCCAGCTTCGCGACTTTCCAGTCATGGGTAGGAAGGGCTGGATTGCCGAATTGAATCATTTTCATGATTGTTTCTTTGCAGGAGAGTTCTGCTGGTAATCTAGCGCGAGCTCTAGGCCTGCGAGGGATATCCTCCCTTGACACGACTTCAAGCTTAGCACCAGGCCAGAGTCCCTCTAACCTGCTTATCGCAAGCTTATACAGATCGCGCGATCTCTCTCCATCAAACGCGATTAACCTGACGCGCCCCTGATACCATCCTGCGTCCTCAAAGATGGCAGGTTCCCCTGGGTTTTCCATCATAAGAGTCCAGTAGGAGGCCTGGAGCTTGTTCATGATGATCGCCCATTGATCGAAAGAGATCGCACCATCCGCGTTACTCCTGTCAATGACAGCGAAAATGGGTTTGTCCTTCAGTGTGTCACTGTACGACATGTCTTTTTTGGAGCTGAGGGTGCTTGGTTTTTGCACCTTAGGCCTTTTGGCGTTCGGGGTTGACTGCTCGAACGAGCGTTGGCGCTTAGACGTTGAGTCTTCGCTGTGTTTTTCATTTATTGAAATGATTTTCATTGCCCACTCAAGTTTGGCAGATTGCGTTGAATCAAGCTTAGGTTTAGGTACCGCACCTAACACCTTCGCAATTTTCTCCGCATTCCGCCTTTCTTTGTGGTTTGGGAATGTAGGGAGGTTGGGATGCCCTTCGTTGTCCGTTCCACTGTAAGACACAGTTTCACCTTCAACTTGGGGGTTAGGGGGATTGGAAACCCTTTCGTTTTCAGTTCCACTGTAAGTCACAGTTTCACATTCAACTTGGGGGTTAGGGGGATTGGAAACCCTTTTGTTTTCAGTTCCACTGTAAGTCACAGTTTCACCTCCAACTTTGGGGTTAGGGGGATTGGACACCCTTTCGTTGTTTGTCCCACTGTAAGTCACAGTTTCGCCTACAACTTGGGGGAGGGAAGGAGTGTTTCCGGAGCTCGAAGGAGGTCCTCCCCTTTCAGCCACGGAGCCGAAAGTCTCGGCACCCGTACCGTCCGGGTTGGTCGACCTTGAGTCCTTTGACATAGGATGGGATGAGGTGGGAGGTTGGGGCAGTGTTTTTGATGAGGGTAGCCCTTTCGTCAACATATCACAGTTCGCGTTGGAACCGAAAGTCTCGGCCCCTCTACTTGCTGCAACAGTCTTCTCCGGGGTCCCTTTAATACGGGCAGTATGAGTGGAAGTGCTACAAAGAGTCACTGCAACTCTTCCACTGGTATGGGCATCCTCCTTAGGAGGGGCGTTAGAACCAGAGGGCTCTCCACATTTCTTGGTTAGCTTGTGAGGCCTTCCTTGAACTGCAGTCGGCTCCCCAGCCCTTCCGCAAATCGCTTTTTTTTTTCATTGCATTGTAACTACCCTCGGAAGACTTACGAGTTCCTCGCCAGGGTCGATATACGTGAAAAATAAACTCCCTCGTAACAGGTTGAAACGCTTTCTATTACACCACGGGCCGAGCTACAAGTCCAAGGGAATTTTTATAGAACACTTTATTACCATTTACCAATCTATGCCTTATTTTTGCTTAACAGCTTAACAGCTACAACACTTATAATTCATTGTTCCATATCTGTTTAGCTCGAAAAAGTCAAATGTTTGATTGCGGAAAATGAAGGTGTTCTGTTTTGTCTGACTTTCAAAACCGGCGGTGAGTCATCAAAACATCATTCAACATCAAGATTCCCATCTTCCTCTGCCGTCGAATATTCTTCTCTTAACCTCTCTACGACTATTAGAGTTAAATGACTATGATGTCTGTTATTCTACACAATAATGCCAGTAGATTAAAGGTTCAACCTTTTGTCATTTGCAAATGACTTAACATCTATCTTCAGATAAATTTCGTTACATCAAACCCCACAAACATAATCACCACCATGACGAACATCACCAGTATATTACTTCATTACCAACATACTAACCTTATCATTCTTTCTAATGAATTTTTCTCCTAATTGCCAAGTGGCACACTCAATCCTTTAGCATTTCTATCTTCCTTGCGATGAAAAAAACAAAAAAAAACGTAAAATCATCTCCTTAGATTGGACTTTCTGGAGCCAAAGCCAAATCCTAAGCAAAAACACAAAAAAAAACCCCAGCCACAAATCCTTTATCCTTTCATCCAGTCACTTCAAAATAAATGAGTGGTTGACAATTACGAGTGCAGTATAGTGTAGTAGTACTCAGCACCAATCGCCCAAGACAACCGGGGACGTGTGTTTGCCTTGTTAGCCACCGTCACTATTTGAAAAGAAGACCAAAGACATATGAACTGAATATCTAGATTCGTGGCCGAGAAAAAAAGTAAAACACACACAAACACATACACACCCACAAACAACCGAATCAAGTCATAAATTATGTCCTCAGGCGTACGAGTGGTTCGGTTATCCTTCGAATGCGACAAAACCTAATACAAATCCTTTCATGAAATCTCACTGGATTTTTTTGCGATCTCATAGCAGGATAATAGTATTTGGCAGGTTGCTTGCACAGTGTTTCCTATAGTTTCAAGGAGGAAGGAGCAACGCCCGAAGGCTTCAGGACGATGGCAACGGGTGGTTTGGGGACTTGGCGCGGTGCAGCGCAGCGAAAGCGGCGTCTTGTTGTCTCTTTAATGTAGTGCACTCTCATTTCGGTGTATTTCGTTTGTGCCAAAGCTGTTCGATGTTCGTGTTCCTAAGAAAAGATATCCTAGAGTGAGAGTTGAGTAAGAAAAGAAGTTTCTTAAGCAAAATTGAAGTTTTAAAAAATCACTCAACAGAGTAGTACAAAAGTATTGTGTTTAGTTTAGCCTCGCAAACTATTTGCTGCTATAATGTGTTCAATTTGAATTTTCAGTTCAGGAAAGATAGGATATTTGCCTTTCATCCAAACGTTTATGGATTTAAATAAGCTATCTCCATTTAAAAGCTCTCACATGGCTGCTGTAGTGACAGTGAGCTTTATCAATTCTCTCTCAAGAAGCAGCTGGGTTGTCATCTTTCTATTATGATTTTATGAGATTAAAACTATAAAAATAAAAAAAATAAATAAAAACCTAGTAACACATAAAAGTAGTTCACATAACAAAAAAAGGGTTAGACAAATTTTAGAAAAATTTCAATTTTAACGAGTAATAGCTCCTATTACTCTCTTCATTTAAGTCTTTAACTAAAGCTTCCACTGGTCCTTCAGTGGAACCTTTGATTTCCTACATCTTTGGCTTAATCATCTACTCAATTTTGCTCATTTTTCTTAGTCAACGATACTAGGTCCAGTTCATAAAAGGTCTTTTAGTTCTACCAGTTTGAAAAACTTGTTTTACATTCACTTGAACCCAAACAAGTTCTATGAGACTGAGTTCACTATGTGAGAGGTGGCTATTGAAGAACTTTATGACCTGCAGGTTTGACCGTTAAATAAATAAATAAATAGTTTGGCGCAACAGAGTGAGGAGCCCCGGGGGTAGCGCATTTCTCACAATGGAGGGGACCTAATTTTCTGTCGGTTCCAAGCGGCTAACCGAGAAAGCGCTTTTCAAGGCAGTGAATCTACTAACGGAAGACCTGCTCCCAATTCTTCGCGAAAAAACCAAACCCGTGGACATAAAATTTTTAGCTCTGTTGGGATTTGAACCACCAACCTCTGTGTTAACAGCAAACATGCTTACCATCACGCCACAGGAACCACGCCAGGTTTCGCCGTTATAGACCGTAAGATTTGCACTCACAGAGAAGCCGCACTACAAACACATTTTTCTAAACTGAACTATTATTATTCAAAAATGAAGGACCAAAAGCTATTCAAAACTTTGTTTTCACAAAGCTCAACTCCACCATTATTCAGCAACATAAAAGCAAAATAAAAGCTAAAAACGAAGTCAGTAGTACTGTGAAAAATTATTAAAAACGCTTAATCACAAGAAAAAACCCGAAATTACTTTTGCATCCTAGTCGCGCACATGCGTTTTTTGTTCCCATAAAAGATTTACTATTTCCAGTAGAGCATTTAAAAAAAAAAGCATTTATCCAAGCGAAGCATTTTAGCGAAGAGTGTCCCATAAATTTCCATACCCACTGTTTTTAATCTCTTAAACGAGCCATAAGCCTTTAGTATATACTCGTAATACATCCCTTAGATGTGTCATTGTTGTCCTGTCCAGGAGTTCGTTGGTGTGTTTGTTTTCTATTCTTTTGCTTTGTGATTGCATGGATAGCCTCAAAGTTTGACTTCTATTATTCGGGACGGGATACCTTCACTACTATACACCGTCATATACACCAAATACTGTGACTTGAACAACGGGCGGATAGTCCTGAATAGATTTATGACCTGCCAAAGAGTTAACTTTGTGTGGTTTTATTCGACAAAGGACTTGCAACTGTCTAACTGTCAAGGTTTCATTTTATTTTTATTTTATTTTTCTTTTTGTTTCTCCTCTTCCTCACTGTCTATATTTTTCCGGGACACAATCAATCACAGATCCTTCGTGAGTCGTGAGTCGTGACCCTTGCACTGATCTGATTCATATATATACCTACACAAACACACGTAGAACAAAGTAATATTTTAAATGCAATTATGACAGGTGATTTATAATAAATGAAATAAAAATATCCCTCGTCACAAAAGTTTTTTCATGTCAAAATCATAGGAGCGAAACGTATCGGTGATTTTTATCTATTTTGACAAACTCTAGAGGTTTGCGTAGGTATTTTTCTATCTCTAAATATTTATCACCCCGTCAAAGTTACTACACGAGCTTAAATCATGGAGTGAAATTCAGTAAAAGTGCAGTAAAAAACAACCCTTATTGGTGAGGAAAAAAAAACGATACTAACTTGAAACAATATCGATGAAATACTGTCATAACGAAAACACTACCCACAGTGTATATGACCCTCTTGTTATGCAAAATTCTATGTAAGCGTGAAGTGAAAAAGGCCTGGCAATAACCATTTTCCATTTTATGTAGCTGGAATTGACATTTTTTCTTGGTTGAGAATAAAAATTTAAGGCTTACCAGGTGAATTTATGGAGCATATGTACATTTATTCGTCCATTGAACAATCGAATAGCCTTATTTTAGTAAAGAGGAGAAGAATTTTATCGGTTATGTGTGCGGTGTGTTTCATCAAAAAGAGGAAAAGCGTGTGTGGAGTCGATAGTACATATTTTGCAGTGGAATGTTTTATTTTCTTAGCTTTTCACTTTTCATGACATTATAGATCTATGTTCTTGTCACAGTTTTTTTGTGAGTGTGAATAAAAAATAATGCACGAATGAATCGTACGTAGTTTCTATTCGAAAAAATTTAGGTCATGGATAGAATGCCTTGTGGTAACAAATCGAGTGGAGATCATAAGTTATAACATCGCTGTTAATAAAATTCTAAAAGATTCTAAAAAGCAGACGATAGATATTGAATCTGACTATTTTCATTCATAACATCATTTCTGCCTTCATCAACCAGCATAGCCCACAAAGAACAAATAAAAGAAAAACTTATAAACGCAATGAAAAAGATCGCACAACAAAGCTTAGAGAGCACCGTTCCTAAGGCACTTATCTCATCCAAACCTTTGGGAATAGAGGAGACCTACAATTTTTGCCGATTCTGAGTGGATAAGTAAGAGAGTACTTTTCATAGCAGCGTATTTACTCTCGGAGTATGTGCTAGTTCTTCCAGGATGGCGATACTTGTAAACAAGTGATTTGTTTATAGTCTATTGATTATGTCGTAAAAAAAGGGCATATAAAGGAACTCGAAAAGGGCAGATTTTTATTGCATGAATCGATTAAGAGGCTAGTTACTAAATAGAAACCGAAAGTGCTATTAAATTAGAGGGTGCAAATCGGAGATATGTGTTCTAAACCATCTTCACTCGTTTTTTTTTTTAATATAACTCGAAAAAAAGCAAAATTTTGATACAATTCTAAAAAAGTTTTTTGTAGAGAGAAAATTTTCCCATCAAAAAACACCTTTCGAATAATTGTAAGAAAAAGTTTTCTATCCAAAACGTTAAAATTCCCGACTAAAAAAAAATCAAAATTTTCCAATTTTTTACTTTTGTCAGTTTTTTTAATGGCATTTCTTTCTGGTTGCAGATAGGTATATAGGCATTGTTTCATAAAAAAGAAAGTAAATAATATTTTCTTTCAAACGCTATATCTGCGTTTGAAGTTCACTGAAATATTACCACTTAATTACAGACATTTATCGTTATTTTTCATTCTTTTTATATAAAAATCAGAAATTTGCATAAAACTCTTGTTTGAATCGACAGTGCAGTCGTAATAATTCTTTTAAGCGCTTGCTCTGAAGCTTGTGTCACCGCCAGTGGTTCCTCTGATAGTCTTAAAGTCAAAATTTCAAAGTCAATATGTATATATATTTTATTTTTTTAATGCATTTATTATCTACGCCCTTCTCATACAGTTAAGTGACAGTAAGCTTTCTCATTTAGAATTTGTTGTCGATTGTCAGCCACATCCCGATGATGACTGTTTTTGAAGCTTAATTGAAAACGTAAATCCGAAAACTCAACATTGCCATGAATATTGAAATAATATTAACAGAGCACTCTAACCGATGCCTAATTAGTGTTTTTTTTATTTTTAGTGTTTTTCTGAAGAATCAAAACGTCAAATGCCGACTAAATAAAAAAATAAACATAAATACAAAGAGTGGCGCAACAGAGCGAGGAACCCCGAGGCCTAGCGTATTCCTCACAACCATTTCCTTTGTGAAGGAATGGAGGGGACCATCAATTTTCTGCTGATTCCGAACGGCTAATCGAGAAAACGATTTTCATTGCCATGAACATACTACGGATGACCTGGCAGCTCCTCGCGAAAGACGATACCCGTGGAAAACCCGTTTTGCTTCTGTTGGTATTCGAATCACCAACCTCCTGGTTAACAAGCAGACATGCTAACCATCATGCAACTGTGTGGTACCTTGTGGAGGAAATTAAAATGATGCAAATACTGCCCAAAGGTTCTTGTAAATACAAACCCATCCTTGCCTTCGAAAATAATTGTTTGATTACCGAAAGATTTGCTGTTATTTTCAAAACTTTGGCAAATTCTTGCTAACGAAAGAAATTTTGAATTTTTGGAAATTTTTGCGCTAGGCCCTGGAGCTCTTCGCTTTGTTGCGCAACCCTATTTATTTTATTTTATAGCTCAATTAGCCGATTCAAATGACCATAAAAAGGTAGAAGGGCGCAATAATATTCCATAACAGAGAACGAGTTTTAATAATAAAATTCACATATTTGCTATCGTTGTTCGGTTGAAAGATGATTCATGATTAAATTATAGGTAACGACACATTACACTCAATCGCTTTTAGCACAGTTGCAATATCATTGATTTCAAGATGTGCCTCTGATAGATGTATCACTGTTCCAACGAGGATTGCAACTTGCGCAATTCTGACACACGACAGCTGACAAACCCCATCAAAATGCACTACGACCATGTGAATGCCATCACAGATGTTGATTACTCACCTACTGACAAAGGGTTTTTCAGTGGAAATTTAGATACAAGAATATCCGAATTGACAAAGCTGACAAGAGTCATTTCCGAGACATCTATTACAAACTATCGTCCGGACAACTAGTATTTGTCATCTAAGTCAGATGAGATTAACATTTATATGTGACAGTGACAAGCTTCTGAAAAACTTGGCGTTGCAAAACAACAGAAAAGAGCCAATTCCAATTATCAAAATGTTCTCAACGCTCAAATGAAAATGCAGATAATTAAATCAAAGGGAAAACAGGAGCCTATAACTTTAAAAGTACTTGAAATACAAGTGAATTATAACAAGTTTAAAAAATGTCTGCAACACAAAGCTACAAGTTTGCTTGCTCGTCTACAAGTGCAATTGACATAATCCTACGGGTGGCTTTTAACTTGTAGACTTATAGTGTCACTAGCTGTGCCCGCGACTTCGTCCGCGTGGAATAGTAACTTTCTACTTATTTTGCAAATAAGACACATTCATGCGTTTTAGTAAACTATTTTTATATTATTTTATTTCAGTACATTTTTGCACACGACGTTCTTACTTTTTCCTTCTTTTGTCAAATAAAAAGGTTTTGCGAGTTTGATACACTCTTTCAAAATAAAATGACAAATCAAAAAAATGGGAATCAAAGAAATACGGGGAATCAATAGTTTTCTAATTACCCTGTTCCAGTCATTATTAAAACTTTTATAATGCCACATCCCAGATGTGTAATTTGTAGCTGTGTGCAATTCTAGAATACTCATTATTGGCACTGGAACACCAACTTGCAGCCACTGCTGATAATTGAGGAAATTGGAAGGATGAATTGAGAAATTCTAAAGGGTATGATGTGACTTGCTCAGTGTCCATAATATTGTCTATTGATAGACATTCGACAATATCCCCCAATACGTCAAAACATAATTTATAAGTTTATATGGTTAACTATCTCATTAGTCGGATTAGCCGAAATCGACTTTTCACACAGTTATTACCTATTACCAATATTTATTTGAAGATCAAGATAGAAATTTCTTCTCAGGCCAACTGGGTAATCGACAATTTGACAGAAATTACCTCACGGTGAAAGGACTTTTGAAATCGGTCCAGTATCTTCAAGGCTCCCGTTTACGTTGCCGTTCCCATAGGAATGTTGGGAAAACAAATACAGCCTATGTCAAGACTATCTCTGCACCAAAATTCATACGAATAGGTTCAATAGTATGGGCGGTTGATGGTAACAAAGTAAAACAGACAGACGGAGTTGATTTCGGATCTATAATATTAGTAAGTTCTTCCGTTCGCATGGGAATATGGGGATAAATCGAATTTAATGTTACTTTGAGATAGTGTAGCATTCTAACGGGGAAATAATTCTTGAAATCAGTTCTGTAGGTTCCCGTTTACGTTTGCATTCTTGTGGGAATACAGGGATAACATATACTTATAGCATATGTCCATCTTCAGGCTCAAGACTATGACTCTGTACCAAAATTCATTTAATAGTTTGGGCGGTTTTTGATAACAAATAAAATTAGACCGACAGATTTCATTTCAGACTTATGATATTAGTAAAGACTCCCATTCCAGTGGGAATATGGTGACCGTTCCCGTAGGAATATGGGAATGACTTACAGTTGATGTTCCTCAGGGATAGTGTAGCATTCTAACGGTGGAAGAATTTTTGAAATCGGTGCTGTAGCTTCAAAGTTCCCGTATACGTTCCCATTCCCGTGGGAATATAGGGATAAAATATATAGCCTATGTCCTTCCTCAGGTTCTAGACCACCTTTGTACAAAATTTCATTTAAATCTATTCATTAGTTTGAGCGGTAGATGGTAACATAGAAAGGCGAACAGACAGAGCTACTTTTGCATTTATAATAATAGTGAAGACCGGTTCCCGTGGGAATATTCGAATGAAATGTAACCTATGTCCTTCTTCAGGTTCCAGATTATCTCTGTATAAAATTTCAATCAAATCGGTTCAGTAGCTTGGGCGAGAGATGGTAACATAGAAAGGCGAACAGACAGAGCTTCTTTCGCACTTATTATGTTAGTAAGGACTCCCGTTCCCGTAGGAATATGGGGATGAATTAATGTTTATGTTACTCGGGGATAGCATAGCATTATAACGGTGGAAGAATTTTTGAAATCGGTGCTGTTGCTTTTAAGTTCCCGTATACGTTCCCGTTACCGTGGGAATTTAGGGATAAAATATATAGCCTATGTCCTTCCTCATGTTCTAGGCTATCACTGTACAAAATTTCATATCAACCAGTTTAGTAGTTTGGGCGGGAGACGGTAACATAGAATGTCGGACAGACAGAGTGACTTTCACATTTATAATATTAGTAAGGATTTGCATTTGAAACCAAAATTGAGACCTTTCGTAGTGGACAAAAGTTGATTGTTTGGGAAGAATGCGAACGACTTTACTTTGTTTGAAAAAAAAAAAAAAAAAACAAGTGTGGCTTAAGAGAAAATTGTTAAACTGAAGAAATGTGCCAGAGCTGTCAAAACCTGTGTTGCTAAAAAAGAAAACAGACAAGAGAGTGTCAAAATAATCTATCGCATGACTCCAGGCAATCTATTGCCATTTGTAACAAACCCTCTATAAGACCTGAATGTGGACCAATGTACATGCATCTGCTAATACAGAAGAATAGAGGAAATAGTCACAAGATATATAATTCACACTTGTCTGATAAAGAGAGACACTATAATTTTAGGTGCAGACGAGCATGTTTATCTGCAGTATAGGAACATCTTCTGGCGCCATAATGTAGTTATATTCGTTCAAGTGTCAGTTTATATATTGAAAATTATTAAAATAAGAATAATAAAAACTAAAATAATTTAAATAAAAGAATAGAAGTGGGAAAAAATAGTTTTGACACAAAAATATTTCATTTTCGAATTAAAAACTTGCAACAATTAATAACTGACTATATGTAGCAACTTCGAAAAGTGATATTGAGCTTTTCTTTTCGACTTTTGTGCTTTTAGGCCCACACAATGTCGACCAGCAATCGAATCCATTTTACTTGGTTCAAATTCGAGTCAGCTTTTGGTAAGGAGAAAGGCGACACTAATTCGGCATAGTGTGGATGCACCTTTACAATCTATATCCGTTCCACTTTACTTTTCTTCACTCCTGTACTAGCAGATGCATGTCAATCCACTTTTAATCATCCCAGTCCTGCCATACGGTGCAGAAGCATTGACCTAATCTATAGCGACTGAGAAAACCCACCGGCGGCGTCGTTTCAAAACTAAAGTTACCCCGATTGATATTTGGTCTCGCTCGTGAAGGCGAAGTCTGGAAGGGAAAATACAACGACGAACTACATGAACTGCGCCGTAGAATAAGCTTAGCTAGAAGAGTACGCATTGCGAGGCTACACTGGCTGTGGCATGTAGAGCGGGTGGACATCAACGCTCCGCTTCTATTTGAAATCAAATCAAGAAATGAAACACAACACTGCAATGTACCAGTTAATAGATTTATCCTCTTGATCCAAAAATTATATTAACCTCCTTCCCTTAAAAAATGTTGACGGATATAACAATCAAACACTATATCGACCTCAAAGTAACTGTTTTTGAAAACATTCATTTTTGCTATCCTTACCCCATGGTGCCTAACGTCTCCATTTTCCGTCAAAGCTTCCAGATAAAGGCTCATATCTTTACAATGTCCAAAACAAAATCATCAACATTCTAAGCTCTTGCACATCAATCCGTCACTCGAAGGAGTCTCTCTCGAATGAAAAATTTCCAACTTGATTTGATTATGTCATTCAAATGATGTATCGAATGCTATGTCTAATCAAATGATAAGCACCTTCGCAATCGCACATAACCATTTTCGCCGTTTTCCAAAAGGTGGGAAAGACAAGCCTCGTTATGTCGGTGTCACCTTAGTTTCGTAGATATAAAGTGTCAGAACACATCCTTATATTGGCTTTACACAGCACAAATGGTTTTGCGAAGTAAGTGCTTCAAAAAATCAATCATTTTTCTTCCTCATCACTACTTGAAAGCGATATTGTTTTGAGATTATAGTTTGATCACTAAACGTCCTCCCTCTACACTTTCTCTGCTGTCCAGAAAGGATCCTTCGTTCTTTTGCGTATTAAATCTTTTTTCATTGACCGTAATAAATGTCATTATAACATCAACGCAACGATATTCCCCTACCTGATTTTGTCAGTTCTAAAACATTTATCTTCTCCAAAGACTAATTAGTAGATAAACATGACGGCCCTTGTTAGACCATCATCGCAGTACAAAACTCATTAAGAAGTAAAGTTTTGCTAAGCATAATCTGGTAACTTGTGTTCAAAAGTCATTCTCTTCAACCCTTGTTTTGTATAGTTTAATGCTTTGGCAGCAAACAACAGGCATTAGGTTCTTAAATCCAGAATAACTAATTAAGTTGTCTGTATTTCCTCCTGCTCAACTTTTTCTCAACAAACCTGACAGATTGTTCATCAAACAAAAAAGGAAAAAAAAGGAAAAGAAATGAAAATCACTTCTAAAAACACAACTGCTCATAAGCACATTCACCAAGTGTCAATCTGTTGAACTATATGTTTGAAGAATTTCAGTGATTAAAATAACCCAACACTACATGACATTCCGATAACAAGTTGGTACTCCCACCGAGAGTTCAAATACTGAAAAACAACAAAATCCCTCGGGTATTTAATATGCAAATCCCCAACTTTAGTCATACAAGTTTGTATATGTCTCGTAAGGACTGTCACCTAAACAAGCTTGACTAAGCTATAGTATCTAAATGTATGATCCGCATACCTACTCTACTGCTCACACACATACTCAACTGCTTCACTAATAATATAGTGCCTCGTAGTCCTCTTTCATCGAAACCATACACTCTGTTCAGAGTTTAAGTCTTATTTCGCGCTAACGCCCATTTTATTCCATTTTTCACGCTTTTCGCCTCCATACACTTGAAGCGTGTATGTGGGTACCCGTAGACGTAGATTGTAGAACTGTGGCAAAATGAAAACCTGGAAATGGCTCATCCCTTGGGTAAGTTGTGAACCTCCGGAACCACTAGAAGCTTTTATTAAATTAATTTGAGGTTATGCACCATGTGGGTGCGGCATTGTTTCGGTCTCTTGTGTGAAATTTGCATTTTGCACATTGTAAAAGGAGAAAAAAAAAAGAACTGCCAGGACGGAAGAGCAGTACTTTCTGGCAGTTTCCTGTTCGAGACCGCGAATTAGGTACAATGCTACGCATTTCATTTCTAATGCATCAATTTGCGAGGAAAAGGAGCAAAGATCACCAATAACTTCGTTATGGCGGCTTGTCGCGGCGGCACTCCTTGTTTTCATTACAAGACTTTCTACGTTACTGTCGGCAAAATATAATTGTTATTCATAAATGGTCTTCTATCGAATAAACTTGCGAGTCGTAAAATATGCACGAGTAATCCTGCTATTGAGTTGCACCTTGTCACTCATTTTTTCAACCTATTTTTATTAATGCACGCTATACAATCATCGCACACACGGACGCACACACACAAAAAAAGAGCAAAATGCATAAAAAGCAAATGGGCGGAAAAGACCCTGAAATTATGAAAATAGAATCGAGGATCTCGTGCTCAGTTCAATTAGTCGAATGTCATGTTGATTAAGAATGGAGTAGGTGCAATGATAAAGCGTTTTCCAAGGAACACAGAATGAAACTAAAGCTTTTGCATGTTATACAAAGTTGGCTGGTGCTGTGTGAGGTATTAGAAAATCTGGATGGAGAACAAAATTTTTCATTATCCCCAGAATGAATGGCACATCGTCGCCAGTTATATTCTTGGCAGAGGAGTGAAAAATTCTAAACTATTTCCATTTGAGCACAGAAAAATTTCACTCTGTGTAGAATTTTTAGGTCACTTGTTCAACTTTCTCTTTGATGAATGTACATTTGAGGCACTACAAGCGAAAGGATTTTGTAACTTCACTTAAAAAGCAATTTAATTTGAACCAGAAACTAATGTTAGAGAAAAATAAGTTTAAATGTGAATATGATAAAAAAGAAAATTGTTGTTTAATGAAATAAAATTAAGTTGAAAAGAAATTTCTTAGGACCTTATAAATCTTTAAATTTACTAAACCGAGATTAAAGTCATTCCTTTAAAATAAAATATTTGTATGAATTATTTTTACTTGCAGTTATAAGTACTATAAGGAAAGTTTTGCAATCGTGCAGGGTAAACATTTTGAAGCAAAAATTCGATATGACAATACGAGAGTCTTTTTTTCCATGTTGTGTAGTGACGGTTTAAAATAACACAGCAGCGTCTCCTCGATTGTGGTAAGAGGCGACTTAAATAAAAATCACTTCTAGACTAATGATCCTATTGACTCGCGACACCGGTAACACCTTAAAACTTTCCAATAAGTGTGCGCATGCATATCCTAGGGCTTGCACGACTGGAGATCACTGGTGTATTGTTAAAAACAGATCAAACTGAACAATGAAAAGTGTAGGTAGGTACTTTTGGAAAAATTTGCAAGCATATTTCGAGATATTTCGTAGGATGTGGAAGTACTTGATAATAGTATTGTCAAAATCCAGATTGGCACTACCACCGCTTCCTTTGGTACTGCTCCTGGAGAGAGCAGAAATGCTCGGGTCAGAGCTACACTGATTGGCACTCAGTACAATAATGAAACGGATATGACGATGTCGCAGTCTACTCAACGGTGTCCCAACTCAGGAGTTTTTGTTTGCTTATGGATATTTAAAAAGACATGCTTTGAAGACAAATGAGAATTATTAGGATTTCTTTAAACGTTTGAGATTCGGCACCAAGAACGCATATGGTGAAGGTATCCATAGTTAGTACAAGTAACATGGTTTTATCGTATTAAATAACCATTTTCATCAAACAAAGGAGACATCTTGTCACTTACAAAGGCGGTGGAAGGGAAAAAATAACGCTATCTGATAACCAATGTAGACTTGGCGTGGGTAAGTCAGCGACTGATGCAATCCAAAGTATAAAGATCTAAATGGAAAAACATCGTCATTCCTGGTTGACTTAGGAAAAGCGTTCTTTCGACACCGTCTTGACTCTTGAATCCTCTCCTTGAGTACTACAGTCTTTGACTTCCTGTTGGAAGATAAAGTGGAAAATACCAATGTACATCAACTATTCTTTGCTGACGATGGAGCAATCACAAGGGAGGGCCCTAAACCCCATCAGGAAGGACTTAAAATACGGGTAAAAGTCTTAGAAGGTAGTGGGTACCGTACTCCAAGAAAAGACTGAGTTCGTTTTCTCATCCAAGCATGCCTATTTCAGACATACATATATTTCAATGGAGATGTGCTCGAAACTAAGAAACAACTTGTGATGACGACATCAATCATAGAGTAAAGGCTTATGCGAGCAAACTGTTTCTTATCCATGTGCGTAGAGTGGATATTTGATGCAGGGCTTTTCTCGTACAAAAGCTCTTGAGAGCACTTTTCAAGTGATTTTATGCTTTTACTGTTTTTCACTTTGTCGCATCAAATATCGCAGCTCGGATGGTTTGTCGCATCGCATCGCTTTATCTCACTACTGTACGCATAACCAAAGCGTAGGATGGATGAAGAGGCGAAAGAACTCCGTCATATCTTGTGATAGAAAAATGCCCCTAAACGCTGCGCTGGTGGAAAGATTCTACACCGCTGTAGTGCGTCTGGCACTCACATACGGTCCACGTCACAATGGTGGGTAAAGTAAGTACAATAAGTATGAGAGTAAATTGCCAGCTACTGAGATGAAGGTTCTCCTTATGACAACAGAAGCAAAAAAGCTTGTTCGTAATAGAAAAACCAAGATCCGTGGAAGCCTTCATGTTCAAAATACCATTCAAAAATAGATCACGGCTGGTTAAGTGGATATTGTAAATGCCAATATTATAAACTTTCAGACACGATCGCTAAGGAAGAACACCCCTGGTGCAGACAAATGCAACGAAATCTGGGGCCAAATTACAGCTCACGATATCCAGTGAGTGAGTGGCTTCAGTGAGCGAGTGAGTGAGCAACCATTTTGGGATTACAGCACTAAGTGATTTCGCGTATCGTATAGCTATTTAAAATTGTACTAGTTACATCGAAAATTCAATGGTATATTTCGAGTTTCTGTTAACTCACAGATACCGCTGATCTCTTTTTACACTAATTTCATTCTTTTTGTTAGCGAAATTCACTCCTTTGTAAAAAAATTTAGTTTAAGTGAGAATTTCAAAAAACGAAAACATAAAATACACTCGAGTTTTGTCAAAAAAATCTTGTTAATTGCTATTAGTGCAGTCAATGAAGCGAAAAATAGGGCCCAACCTCCGAATTTTTTTACTGTGAACCGATTTGCATGAAATTTTGGAATTAGGCTCATCTTACCCTTAAATTCAAAAGTGAAAATGATTTGCACACCGCCACCACCCTGGGGGTGGTTGCCACCCCTTCTCGGGGGTGAATTTTTTTTTTTTTGAAATAACCTTGGATATCGATAGAAGGCCTAATTTTAAGCAAAAAAACAAATATAAAGTTTTTTGTTAAGTCCAATACTTTTCGAGTTATTGGCAATTGAAAATTCGCAATTTGTTCACGTTTTTCATCTATTTATTGCAAATATCTCCAAAACTATACGTTTTATCGAAAATTTTATAAAGAACAAAATTGTAGTAGGTAAAACAATGAACAATTTGGTTTTTTATAAAGTATTCTAAGAACAATATTAAGCTAGATATAAAAGATCAAAACCATTTTTTATTTTGTTTGAAATTTAATGGTTGTAGTCAATGCCATTTAGCGGCGAGCAGATGCATTTTATGCATTCTAATACAAGGGAATGTTTTGTAGTGCTTGAAATAAGCTTTAAAATGAGCACTATTAAAAGTCTTTTGCACGTAAAATAAGTGAGCTGTAGTGCAAATAAGGAGAGCATCTAATGTTTTTTTCTTTTAAATCAATGGCTTTCATAAGTGCCATTTCCACCAAAATTAAATTTAATCGTATTCCGCCTAAAATTAAGTTTGTTATGAAGAGTTTGATAGATAGTATCAGTTTGGCTGCTTTTGGACACATATTTTTCAAAAAAGTCACGATTAAAAAAAAAACAACAAATTTTCAAATTTTTAAAAACCCCACTTTTTTCATAATATCTCAAAAATGACGACAGATACGTATAATAGTGTAAGAATAAAAAATTTTAGTATTTTTTGACAAACAATTTGGTCTTTTAGTTTTTTCTGTCAAACAAAAATTGACGGAGATATGATTGTTTAAAGAGCGCGTGGCAGCGCAATCACAGCCTCTCTTAAGTCCTTTAACCCTTCACCGTTTTAGCAAAAAGTTGTTTACTATATATTGCAATCAAGGATGTTTTAGCTCTCTTAATTACCTTTACAATGGTTTCTTACAAATTGTGATAGCATAAAAATTGAAGGAGTTATGGTCCTAAAACTCATTGATTTAAAAGAAAAAAACATTAGATGCTCTCCTTATTTGCACTACAGCTCACTAATTATACGTGCAAGAGACTTTTAATAGTGCTCATTTTAAAGCTTATTTCAAGCACTACAAAACATTCTCTTGTATTAGAATGCATAAAATGCATCTGCTCGCCGCCAAATGGCATTGACTACAACCATTAAATTTCAGACAAAAGAAAAAATTGTTTTGATCTTTTATATCTAGCTTAATATTGTTCTTAGAATACTTTATAAAAAAACCAAATTGTTCATTGTTTTAGCTGCTACAATTTTGTTCTTTATAAAATTTTCAATAAAACGTATAGTTTTGGAGATATTTGCAATAAATAGATGAAAAACGTGAACAAATTGCGAATTTTCAATTGCCAATAACTCGAAAAGTATTGGACTTAACAAAAAACTTTATATTTGTTTTTTTGCTTAAAATTAGGCCTTCTATCGATATCCGAGGTTATTTCAAAAAAAAAAATTCACCCCCGAGAAGGGGTGGCAACCACCCCCAGGGTGGTGGCGGTGTGCAGATCATTATCACTTTTGAATTAAAGGGTAAGATGAGCCTAATTCCAAAATTTCATGCAAATCGGTTCACAGTAAAAAAATTCGGACCTAAAACGCTTCATTGACTGCACTATATCTAGACGGTTCCGATTGTTTTCCGATCCATATGTACATGAGCAACGATCGAATTGAACGGATAGGTACCTGCTTCTTTTTCGAAATAGTTGGATACTTATTCATTATGATTATGAACTTTTTTATTAATCAGCCTTTATATACATTTACATTTCAAGAATAATCAGTGAGTACTTAATGTGTCGAATGAAATTCCCTTCGATTACTGATGAGAGAATGCTGAACTGTTGTACTAGATTACTCGATAACATGAGCAGTAATACCTAATTCCGTCACGAGTAATTCGATAACGTGTGCCGTATTCCGGTCCCTCTAGTTGTTTGGCCTCAGGCATAGAATAAAACCAAAACCGGGAGGCTTAGTCCACCCACTCTGAGGTCAACGGGGACGTACCCCACTAGCGGATAACTAGTGTGAAACAATTAAGTGGAAGAACTGTCTTCCCTTCAAGATCGCAATGCTCTATCAACTCCGGAAAAGGGAAAAGAAAATTTTATCAGTTATTCACCAACACTTAAACACAAAATAGCAAAAACTTTTTTTTTACTTTTTCGATTTTTAGAAATCGGTCAAAAGGCCTTTGAGTTCTCATTGCCGTTTAACCGTACGAATATCCAAATGTCAAAAATTTACTTTCTGTGCTGTGAGATGTTCACTCTACGAGCAAGTGTGGACTATGTACAGTGAAACTATGACATTCTTAGAATTAAAAAAAGAGATCGTAGTTACATACATCTGCCTCAAAAAGTTATTTATGTTATCAACCAATTAGACTTAAATGAATTTGCCATATTTTTGTCATATTTAACGTATGTAGATTGTTTCCTGAATCAGTATCTTAAAATAAATTTTGTGACCAAAAAGAAGAGCCACACCAAAAAGAAAAAAAAAAAGAAAAAAAAGAAAGATTTTGACCAATTAATGTCAGGGATTTAAACATTTTGAATTCATATTTTTTTCCAAAAAAAGTCTTGTAAAATTTGTCGAAATTTGGTTTTGTTTGCGAAGATTACACTTCGCAATTTTTTTCTGTAAAACAAACCCATTAACCGATTATTGAAAATTCATCCTTCCTTAAGTTCTTTTAAAAAACACACAATCAATAACCTTGAGGTTTTACGCCTTACTGCAAACGCAGCCGCAGCTGCAAGAGTTAAATAAAGTTAATGTGCGGCTCCGACTTGCGTTGTTGTGTAAACATCTGTATTCACGTGTACTTAATATTTTGCGGGCTGTGAATCATTGTGTTCACGCAGTTAAGTAGAAATAATAAATTGACAGTACCTCGAAAACTAGAAGTGGTCGACACCACATATATTTGGAATATTTAACGTATGACTTAGTAACCATTCATTCCTGCGTGTATCGCAGCGTAATTTATCACCTGAGCCACAAATATTTTTAACACCAAAAATCGATTTTGTTAACGAGTTAGTATTAAATTTTATCTATCAATTTTCTGTTCAATTTATGAATGAACACAAATCGTGTGTTCTAATTATAGTTATTTGTATAGGAGATAATACACTGTAATTTAAGGTTCTTAAATCGTTGAAAGCATATTACTACCTCTTTTTCAAAGCTGAGACAGTAAGAATCCAACTAAAAGCTTGTCCTGTCCAAAATGAGAGGTTGGCCCAATTTCTTTTAATATTCCAATAAAGTATCATGCTGAGTTTGATTCATACTTCCTTATTAGAACTTTTTGAATTTTTCTTTTCTTATGGGAGTAATGCGAAATAGCCTTCAAGTGTACACACATATATTTTCAATATTTATTCATTGCTGCAGTCTTACGCACTAAAGTAAATTATACTGCCTTCCAAGTTCCAACACCAGTGCAGTGGCATTATTCCAAGAACTAAATTGTTGTAGTATAAACAGGAAGCAAAGTATATATTCCGTCTCTCATACACTTGAATCGTTCTTGGATTTCATCCATTTGTTGTATCTGTACACGTAGAACTTATCAACATAGTAAATCATTGATGTGGAGTTCTTGTATCAAGCCAAACCCAATTTTACTGCCAAGTTCCACTTCTTTTTTTCCTTTTTTAATTTCATTAA
The DNA here is from genome assembly GCA_949752695.1 of Melanostoma scalare. Lineage (NCBI taxonomy): Eukaryota > Metazoa > Arthropoda > Insecta > Diptera > Syrphidae > Melanostoma > Melanostoma scalare. Next base: position 32,564,334 of record OX456985.1, read on the forward strand.
ATGGATATTTCTTCACAAACAAACACCAAAATTATTAACTCCCTCAACACGTGTAATGTCAAATTACATTGAATGAATATTTGAAAGCAATGTTTTCTACACCCACAATTGACAGCTGTCAACTGAAAGGGATTTGTAGTTTAATTCCAAGACTTAAGCTTTGGATCCAGTCATAAAAAAATAATTATTCTAACAAATTATGCGTATATACGCAAATGTACATACATATACACACTGTAACAACGTTTCCCCCAAAAACAAAAACATTGTCACCACAACCTGACAGCTACCACAAAGTATTACATACATTGGACATATGTGTGCCTCTTTCTGTACTTTTTTTTTCTCCTTTTCCGTCTTTTTGTTATCGCCAGATTGTGTGGTAAGACCATAATAATTAGTGCAATGCTGTAACAATGTTTTCTTTTCCAAAAAAAAAAAACATGAAATGAAAATGGCTGCCGTACACAAAAAAAAAAAAGAAAAAAATGGAACGTGACATTCGACGGTCTTGGTCGTTGTGTGAATACAGCACTAGCCTACACCATCATAATAGGGAACTTTCAAAGGAACATTTTTATAGCCAACAGGCAATCAAGGCAAAAACTGTCGTTCTGTGGGGAGCTTACTTTGAAATTCAAAAACTCATTAAGAGACTGTAATATGTAAACTTACCTCTACGTGTGGTGCTTCAAAAAGAGGTTTGAAGATGCACTAGTATAGTGTTTGTGTTTGTAGATGCACATTGAATGAAATGATATTGGTCGTTTGAATGCGAGCTAATGTTGCAGCATTAGATATGGGCGCACTGGTTGATGGTGTTAGGTTATGAGAATTAGTTTTTCGTTCGGTCGGCACAATGGAAAACAGCTAAGGTTTTGCAAAGTTGAAAGAAGTTAGATTATGTTCTGTGTGCCTGGGTTAATTACATTAAAATTTTTCCCTGAACGCTGCCACTCTGCGGCAGTTCTTAAGCACATAATTACTTACATTGGGGTAGAAGTGGGGTGTTTTTCTATGCGAATTATTTTTTTAGCTGTTGGAGAATGAACGTATAAGCCTACGCGTTCTTACTATAAGAATACTCGTCAACTAAAAGCCGACACCTTTCTAGAAAAGAGTGCAAGTTAGACTTATGAATGTTGATTTAAAAACAACCAAAAAATTGACTTCTTTGAGACAAATTTAACACCAATCCGTGATTATTTCTTTATTATTAGCATACTAACTGATCCCTGCCGTAAAAATCTATCCATTTTTGAGTTCCTCCAGAAAGTACATAATCAATGGCCTATATCTGCATTTATCTGCTCGGGCAGTTAACGGCAAATTTCGTCAAGGACTATAAAAATTTGAATTCCTTTGTCATCTTAGAAGTTGTCTGCTACGGTATTACACGCGTGATAATGGCCTGCCAATTTTTTTTCAACGGTAATTTTAAAATAACCAATTTACAGACGAAGTCAAATGCATCTTAACCGCACCTGTGCGTAGCCATACCCTGCCATTTTGGGCTTAGTGATTCCCTGCCTCATGTGGTCATGTACGGTAGGTTGAAACCTTAAAGCGCAAAAATTCAGCTAACTCTGCATCTCCGTTATTTTTCAATAATTTTGTAAGAACCTATCTTCCACAAAATTATTTGAATTTTCATGGGTTACACTGGCTTAACCCTTTAGTTTGTAATCAATAAATGTTATGTGCACCTGCAAGGAAGGAAGCAGAAGAACTTTTCTTCAAATTCTTGACAAAACGAAACGAACAAAGAATTGTCAAATAAGATTTGTGACTTCACCCTGTCTTATTTAAACGAAACTTCAAGCCTTACTTCTGCCAAAGAGTGTCTGTTCGTTGTTCGACTTGCAGCTTCTAACCGGTTTCAAGTCAATGGATTTACAAAATGCTTAAATAGGCAACTAGCTAGACCTTATATTTACAACAGATCCCAGAAACTCTTCAGTGTTACTTTTTCCTTTTATTACTATCAAACATTGATAGCTTCCATACTTCTCACCTTCTCTCATTTCTTCACGAGTTCCCAATACAGTCTGCTCCCTCAACAGTTGTATATGCACTCGTATAACTTAGATAAAGCTTATTTTACCCAAATATTCATGATCTGAACAGGTTTTCAAAATACTACCTGGGGCACTCAGACTTGAATACCTGTCCAATATACTAACAGATAGCAACCTCTTTTTTGTTATAGCTTTCCAGATGTTCGTAGAAAAGCCAAAAGACGCTTGCATGATAAGGAACCTAGGTTACCAGTTCTAAAAATATCTGCACCGAGTATCTGTAACCTCATGCATGAAGAAGCAGGGCATTCACAGAGGAAGTGCTCCGTGTTTTCCTTATTTTCTCTACAAGATTTACAGAGTGTGGTATCACTTAAGCCTAATACGTTTAAATGTTTGGCAAAAGAGAATTGCCCGCTGGCAACGCCAATAAGCTTTTTACATTCTTTTTCTGCTACGGGATAACAAAAATGTTGCAGTCTTCTTAACAACGTTGGGGAGCATACGTTGGATCTGTCTGTATCCAATGGATAGGCATGTCATCTACGGTTTTGCTCTTGATAACCCCAAACGTTAATTGAAGCCCTTACTGAGGACCCTGGCAGACCTATCGACGGTTCAGGTCCTAAAAAAGCTGTCTGAGATCCTTTACTCACAAGTTTAACGGCGATCTCGTTTCAAATTATCTCTTGCTGGCCTGGAACCCAGAACAGACTCAAAGAATTTGGTCTTCCGGCAGCATTCAGAGATTTCTTGCATTCTTGAACCACTTTATAAGTAGATAGAGGGTTGAAAAAGGCATTAAACACAGCTTGACTCTCGCCGCAAACACAAACACTTCTCCCCATCCAGCCATTGTTCGTAACGTAGCTTATAGCCATTTAGATAGTATACGCCACCGCTTGGAAGACGGATGCGTATGAGAACTTTCAACGTGGTCAAAACAAATTGCTGAAAGTATATGATTCTCTGATGCACGATATACCAAGTTTCTGGTAGGCTGATTTGCAAAATGGAATATTGGGTGTACGCTTTTTTTCCTCTCAGCATTATAAACATCTTTGCTAACTTTACCTTAATAAAATAAATTTAATAATAAGCTCCAAAAAGTGTTCACATCATTTTAAAACTTCGTTTATTAAACTCCGACTAAAAATTTTATTTCGGTCACTCTGGCGTATGTGGATCATTTATAAAGTTTTTTTTCTTGTGCAATAGAATGGATGAGTACAGCAGGAGCGCCAAAACAGAACTAGGTCAATGAGGCTTATCACTTACATAGCAAAAATACCTTTCACAAAAAATTTGTTGTATAACCTTTTTTATAAAATGGAAGAAAATATCTTTAGTATTTTTACTTTAGTTAACGACGAAAAAGCTTACCCAATACCATTCAATTTTTGTAAAATCTAAAAAAACGCAATAAAACTCAAAACCATATAAAAAAGTTGTGCATTAATTTAAATTCCCAGGACACGTCGGATAACAAATTCAAGCAAAATCATTTATGAAAAAAATTTAAAAAAAAGTATCCATAAAAAAAAAAAAATACCATGAGCTAACTTGTGTGTCGATTGCTTTTATTTTTTCATCGTTTTTTCTTTTTAAAAAGCAAACCTACACAAGGGAGAAGTTAAAAGCGGTCGTTAGAACCATAGGCCTTGTTAAAGTACATTCAAAAGCACCGATAGACAAAAACGTTTGCATTGAAGGCTTATCTGCCTGCAACGCAACGGTTGTATGCCAAAACACACATTCTGTAAAACTGACTCGAAACCTCAGAAAGGACTAAACCAATGAACTTGTACAAATAAATGCAAATGCTGAATTCACTAGAGAGGAAGTAAAAAAAGAGTAATAATATAAAAAAACAAAAAAACATTCCAGACAACAATAAAAATAAATTTTGAATTTCAAACAGAGTAGTAGGTACATACCTAGTAGTTGTTTTTATTATAGTGTTGAGTTCGAGTGCGAGAGGCTATAGCTAGAAGGGTTGTTGTTATGAGGGTATTTCCAATTGCAGCATAAAATTTGGTTTTGGTTTAGTTTCAAAAACATCCACACAAAGAGACGATTTAAAACCATATTCAATGATTTTGTCGGAAAAATTCACAATTATTACACTTTCAATTAAAGTGAACTATTCGTGGGGTGTTTTTTTAGGGTTAAATGGGGTGTAGTTGCAATAACAGTGAAAATCTTACTTTTAAAAATATTTTGTAAGTGATTTGGCTTTTTGACAGAAAGTTGTTGTTTTATAGAACAATAGCGTAACTCGTTTATAAATATTCGTCGGAAGTTACAAACTGACTGATGACTCTAATGGTGAAATAGTTTTTGAAGTTGGTCCAGTACTTTCTTAGTTTCCCGTAACGCTCTAATTCTCGTGGGAATATGAAGATGAAGTATAGTCTTTGTTATTCGGAAGTAATGAAAAACTGTAACGGTGAAGAAATCTTTGAAATCGGTCCCGAATTTTATTAGTTCACAGTTCTTGGTTACGCTGCTGGTTTCGTTCCTGTTCCTGTGGAAGTATGGAAATGAAATATGATGAAAGAATTTTTGAAATCGGTACTGTACTTTCTTAAATCCCGGCTACGTTCTCATTCACGTCCTTTTTCATTGGGAATATGGAAATGATGTTAAGTAGGGATGTCGGAGATGAAAAAATATATCGATATTATATTGTATCGACATATATAATAAAAGGTATATGTATCGATATATCGAACTACAAAAAATATCGATGTGTTGATATATCAATATATTTTCAAATTGAATTTTGTGACTCATTATTAAATGAGTAAAATGTTGCAAATCTAATTTATCAACTATTTTATTTAAAAACTAGCTGACCCGCCCGGCTCAGGCCCTACTTTTATCAAATTGAAAGTTAAGTAAAGCAGTCTCCAAGCTTTCATTCTAGTGGCAGAGTGGGGATGAAATATAGTCTATGCTGCTCAGGTGCAATTAAGCACTCTTACGATGACAGAGTTTTTGGAATAGGCCACCCGTCGTTGCTCGGGTCTGTAGTTATAACCCTAACGGATGAAATATACGCTAAGTTAATGAGGGACTATATGGCATCCCAGTGCCGAAAGAATTTTTGAAATCTGTCCAGTAGTTTCTATGTTTCCATTTCCAACTCATTTCCTGAGGGAATCTTCCGTTCACGTGCAAATATGTGAATGAAATATAAGTCTATGTCACTGAGGGATAAGTTAAATGAATTTGAATTGATAAAATCACAGACGAAATTAATTCAGCAACAATCAGCAACTAAAATTTTTCTCATTGAACTCTTAAATATAAAATGTATTGAAAGTAGTCACAATTTATCAGAATAAAATTTAAAAAAAAAAAAATAGTACGTATACGCCAGAGTCAATAGTATACACTTAGGAAAATGTATCAAAAATGTGTTTTTTGTGTTCTGATAAATAAAAGACGTTTACTTTTGTCTAAATTAATTTCAAAACAAACAAAACAAATCCGTATTTGATAAAAAAAGCATTTTTTAATGAAGATTGAAATATTATTATTATTTTCGGCACATCATGTTGCTTATAGGGGCCCTACACTACTCAAACCGTTTGCGCAAACATATGTATTTTGTTTTTGTAAAAATGTTTGTGCAAACTGTTTGAGTAGTGTGTAGCGATGTTGAGTGTTTGCGCAAACCGTTTGAACAAATTCTAAAAAATTTTGAATTCTCCGTGTTTGCACAAACATGTTTGAGTCGTGTGTGGTGAATTTTGCTCAAACACGTGTCAATTTTCTAGGAGTAAAGATGAATAAACAAGTGAAACTAATTTTTTGGACGGAATTTATCGAATTAAATAAAAGTTTACCGGTGTTGTGGTGCGTTAAAAGCAAAGATTATTGTAATCGGGTAATTAATTAAAACAGCACATGCGAAATCGCTCATTGCTCCGTAGGTCTTATTGATATGAAAAACGTCAAGCAACTAATATGTCTGAAACATATTTGAGTAGTGTGTGGCGAAACTATGTTTGCACAAACACACGTTTGTGCAAACGTGTTTGCGTAGTGTAGGGGCCCTATTACTTACAAAACAGAGTTCTCCTGAAATAGTGGTTATTTATAAGGTTTAAATTTGATATTGACAGACACAAACTGCTATTATACAGTCTGTTAGTCAATTTAAAGCTCTCTCATAAACTATATTTTTTGTTTTGTTTTGTGGTGCATAAATAAACAAAGAAGACGGTTTTCCGACGCGCGAACATGCGACGTATAATTGTCCATGCGCGAAACAGGAGTTGATTCCGCAAACTTCTTACGACTGTTCTTGTGATTTATTTATGGTCATCGCAAAGGCCAGGCGTACTGGAAATTGTAACCGTTTAAAATCGAATGGTAAATCCGTTGGAATCATCGGTATTCGCGGGATCAAGACATCCTCTCCTTTATATTTTCCTTTTATGATTGTTGCTTCAATGACGTTATTCATCAGCTTTTTCACAGCCAGTCTTGTTCCATTGCACAGTCGAGGTTGATTTATAATACGTAGCATCATGATAACTGATCCTACTTTTAACTGTTAATTGTGAGGTGGTAGTCCAGGCAGTTCCAGTGAATTTAAAAATTCCGTTGGATAGTTGACTATGTCGTCCTGGTTCAAAACGGTGTCGACTGATTTGAAGGAAACCAACTGTCCTGGAAGAAAATTCTGAATGGTCGCATTGAAATCCTCGACATCTTTATTTTTCGCTGCCAATATTGCTCGTTCACTCAGCCAATTATGGTTATTAAACTTTTGCGCTATATCCGGGAAAACACGCTGAATAAGCTCCTCTTTTGATTGTGTGAAGTGACAGAAATCTGTGGGTAATGTGATGAATCCGGTCGAGGTGTCCACTGCAACTTTATTATTTCCAATGTCTAACAACTGCTTCGCAAACGCATTTGCAGTTTCATCATGTCATCATCAAATTCGATGATTTTAGGCATGCATTTAGTTCATCAGCTGCAGTTGATCGGGGAATAACTGGAAGAGTCTGACGAAAATCACCTGACAACAGAATCATGGCCCCACCAAAAATATTTTGGTTGTCACGAAGATCTCTCAACGTTCTGTCCAGTGCCTTCAGTGACCTCTTATGGGCCATTGTGCATTCATCCCAAACAATCAATTTGCATACTTGTAATATCTTGGCCATTGTGCTATTTTTGGAGATGTTGCAAATAGGTGTTTCGGTGATTTGCATGTTTAGTGGCAATTTTAAGGCAGAATGCGCAGTTCTTCCGCCTTCAAGCAGAGTCGCAGCTATTCTAGATGAGGCCAACGCTAGAGCAATATCCTTTCGCCATCTGATCCTCGCCAATAGCAACGAATTAAGAATGTTTTCCCGGTTCCTCCGGGAGCATCGAGGAAATAAATTCCACCAGATCCACTGCTCACAGCTTCTATCAAAGTGTCGTACGCAACTTTGTTGTTCATTTAATTGTGGAACACTTGATCGAACTGTTTCGGCCAATACTTCAATGTCGTCAAATCTTAAATATTATGGTTGCTTTCAGAAATCTACATACATTGTTACAGTTTGATAAATTGACTATTTGACGTTTCCATTGCCGTTCCTGTGGGAATTTGAGGATGAAGTATAGTCTATTGTACTCATGGGCAATAACTTAGTTTCTTACCAATCAAAAAATTCAAATAATTTTCAAAAACAAACAATCAAATAATCTTATTATTTGCTATTTATTAATTTAATTTTTTGTTGTCAAAAATGATTAAAATAAAAAACAAAAGTATTGTTTAGTGTAAAAGTATGGTAGTGATGTTGTGGATCCTCATCTAAGTTATCGAGTTCCACTTTGCTTACAAGTACTTTGCCATTATTCTAAAACCAAGTTTATGCTTGCTTTTGAAGTCAAGATTGTAATAAATATTTTTCATTACTTATTTTACTTTTCAAATAAACACAACATTTAAATAGTTTAATTTTCATTTTATTTGAAACGAAACAACATTTTGAGGTACTATTTCAGCTGTTAATGGATATGAATTCATAGGTCACGTTGTCCCCACTTTGTGACATAAGATGATGGAAGCTCAGTCCACTTTTACATGCGCACATAATAACTAAATCAACTTTCTTAATGTTTGTTTCGAGCGAATTTTTATTTTTACACCACACATCCATACTTGAGAAAATCTTTTCAGCTTCGCTTTTAGCTTCCGTGAGTAAAAAGCAAATATTCACCCCTGGTAATACGGACTTATGGTTGAACATAAGAAATTCGCGCGGACTGACCGCAATAAACATATAGTATGATACATGTGTTTTATGGATGTGTAGTCATCTTTGGTATTTCATAATCCACAATTAGGGTATGGACTTATGTATAGTGGGGCCTCGTCCCTCTGCCAGTTTATTCACATTGAAAATAAGTTAAAGTGAAAGCGGGTCTTATTGCCGCGGGACTTATTGCACTGCACCAATTTGCTCGTAGCGCTTTTTGAAACTGGGGCAAAGGTGTAAGCTCTAAGTTCAGTAGACGTTTGACTTTCTGTCTATATTAAAAAACCAAGCCTCTCTCGCCAGTTCTGTGAGGAGCTGAAGTGAATCCGTTTGAATCGAGGTTCTGTATGGTCACTTTATCAAGAATTATAATTTTTTTCGAGAAGCTGCATTCTCGCAACAATTGCACCTCGTTAACTGTTCTGAATAGAAATTAAAAGGTTTCATTTGCCTAATCTCTCTTTGGAGTAAGTTTGCAATGGTTATTGTCAAGCTTGCTAGAAACGTATTTCTTCCCTTGCTTTCTTGAACGGTAAGGAGGACTATCATATCTCGTATGATGCTCAGCTCCATTGAAGTTTAAAAATATTACTTCTGTTTAAAAATATTAGTAGCGGAAGGTTATATCTTCAGTCGAGGGAAAAATATCGCTTTTTATAGGTTTTCGATACATGAAATTTAGTATCGATATATCGAATAATCGCAAAAAATTATATCGGTCGATATGTCGAAAACGAAATATCGATTTTTCTATACAGGGTGTCCCGTAATTCGTTTTACATACTTTGGGATATGATTCTTGGTCATATTCTAACAAAAAAATTGTTATACAGTAAAGTCCGTTTCTCAATTTTGACATCACTTTTTGACAATTTAAAAAAAGGCTAACTTTGGTGTACCCTGACCTTTGTTAAATTCGATATCTCTGTCGTAACTGATGATAGGAACCTAATCTTAGACTCAATTTTTTGTAAAAATAACAACCTTTAAGACTGTATTTAAATTAGGCTTCCATAGGCTTAGGGTTGCCAGATTTTCAATTTTAAGTGGTGTTCAAATTTTCTTCCCAAAACAAAGTTTTGACTTTGAGGTCATTTTTTTGGAGAAAAGGCCTGATAAACATAGAGTTTCTTTATTTTTTACAGATGAACAGAACAATAATAAAGAAAAAACTCAGCATTAAGTTAACTTAAAAACCCATACATTTTAAGATACTTGGAAAAATACGAAATGGGAAAAATTTAAAAAAAAATAAAAAAAAGTTCTTGCTTTGAGGTTTGTTTGAATAAAACAATAATATGATCACTTTTAGTAGTTTTTTTATGTATTTAATACAAATACAGTTATAACAAGTGCTCAAAGCGCCCTCCTTCGTTTTGAATCCATGCCAGAGCCCGTTTTTGGATTTCATTGTGGATGTTTGCTTTAAATTTGGGGTATGAATGTTCAATAGGTAAATAAGTCGTATAAAAGAATAAGAAAACAAATTTGTTCATTAGTTTGTCAAATTAAGTCACGATTGCAGTTTGATCAGAGAGTTTTTTGAAATGCTTTCATTTACGAGAGAAGAATACGCAGACATTTTTTTTCTTATATGAGTTTTTTAATGGAAATTGAAGAAAAGCACAACAAAGGATACCAGGAACTTTATACTAACTGAAAATCTGGCAACCCTTAGCCTATAGGAGTCAAACTTAAATACAGTTTCAAAGATTACAAGACTACAAGTAAGACAAGAGTTATCGACAGCAAACACCCACAATGAAATCCAAAAACGGGCTCTGGCATGGATTCAAAACGAAGGATGGGGCTTTGAGCACTTGTTATAATTGTATTTGTATTAAATACATAAAAAAACTAATAAAAGTGATCATATTATTGTTTTATTCAAACAAACCTCAAAGCAAGAACTTTTTTTTATTTTTTTTTAAATTTTTCCCATTTTGTATTTTTCTTAGTATCATAAAATGTATGGGTTTTTGAGTTAACTTAATGCTTAACTTAATGTTTATCAGGCCTTTTCTCCAAAAAAATGACCTCAAAGTCAAAACTTTGTTTTGGGAAGAAAATTTGAACACCACTTAAAATTGAAAATCTGGCAACCCTAAACCTATGGAAGCCTAATTTAAATACAGTCTTAAAGGTTGTTATTTCTACAAAAAATTGAGTCTAAGATTAGGTCTATATCATCAGCATTGACAGAGATATCGAATTTAACACAGGTCAGGGTACACCAAAGTTAGCCTTTTTTTAAATTGTCAAAAAGTGATGTCAAACTTGAGAAACGGACTTTACTGTATAACAATTTTTTTCTTAGAATATGACCAAGAATCATATCCCAAAGTATGTAAAACGAATTACGGGACACCCTGTATATCTATATTTTTTTGACATGCATAATGTAAGGTCCATGCTACTCTGGAACAAAGAAGCACTCTTAAGGGGATATAATTTTTGAAATTATTTCAGTATTTTCCTGCTTCCCTTTTACGTAACCGTTCCCGTCTTTTTCCCAAGGGAATATGGGTCATTCCAGCGAAACCGACACTGTACGCAAAAAAAATAAATGACTTCATTTATATTCAAATCCCTATCTGGAGATTAGAACATTATAAATTCTTATGAAATGAAAAGATTACTTAAGTAACATTTAAAAGATTGATTAAAGAGCTGATTTAAAGTAAAAAAAAAAAAAAAAAAAATTTGTACACTTGTATGGCCAAATATTACTCGTCCCACCAGTCCCAAAAGTACTGTCCCACCCGTCACAGCATTGAGAAGCATATTATTTTTGTTTTACGAGATACTTGCGTAAATTATACTTAAACTATCTGTACAAAGTTTCTTGCTTAAGCCTAGTACGCTGCTGATGCGAAACGGAATTTTTCGTTGATCTCCACGAGCACGACGGAATCGTGAACGAACACTCAGCGGAAAATATTTGTATAGAGTATAATCAGCTGTTTTGAAAATGTGACAGTCAAAGTCAAGTCAAAAGTGTCACCAGAAGCAATAAAACAAACTAATATTTTTAACATAAAATGTGTTAACAAAACTAACTAAGAACCATATCCGGGAACTACACTTTCGAAAACTGTGGTTGAATATTTGTGTGGGTGAATCCGGTGATCAAGACTGTAAAGTGCATCAGTTGAATACTCAACGAATAAACATTTTTTGTCAAAATTCAGGTATCGGAACAATTGACTGGTCAACAACCAGTGTTTTCAAAGACTCGTTATACCGTACGTTCTTTCGGCATCAGACGTAATGAAAAAATTACTGTTCACCACTGTACAGTTCGTGGCGCTAAGGCCGAAGAGATTTTGGAGCGTGACCTTAAGGTCCGTGAATGCGAGTTGAGGAGCGACAACTTCTCATCCACAGGAAACTTCAGTTTCAGTGTCCAGGAACATATCGATTTGGGTATCAACGTTGGATTCCAACATCGTTTGACAAAGGAAGACGCCATGAAGTGGTTCCAACAGAAATACAACGGAATCATCTTGAACAGCAAGAAGTAAATTTCCAAGCTTTCAACTATTTTTTGAATAAAAGATAAAAAATTCAAAAGTAAATAAACCTTTTTATTCAGTTTTCAATGATTCGGTCGATGTTTCGACTACAATCAATGCGTGTTGTGCTGAAAAAATAGTTGCTGGTTGGGCGTTCTTTAAGATTCTTCGACACCTCGTTCTTCATAGTCGGTTTTTGTTGTAACAAACTTGTCCAGATTCTCACTGCAGGCGATCTCTCTTTCTCCAAACCAGGCATCCAAACTTGATTGGAAAAGCCTTATTACTTAGAGATCCGCTCTATGAGTCCTGGAAAATGATTTTCTTTAAAATTGTAACTTGGAAATTGCCTTCTAAGAAAGTGTACCTGGCAATTGAACGCATCCACCGGTCATAAATACTTTCTGTGCTAATAGAAGCTGCTCATCGGGGCAAAACATTTTGAAAACGTAATCAATCAATTCGGCAAGGCCAGAATCAGTGCTTCCTATCATACTTGGTTGGAATAGCAATTCAGTTGCTCGTATTGATTCCACTCCGACGTGTAGCTAAAACATTCAAAAGAACTTTTTCAAAGTCCATGGTCACAGTCAATTAAAAACTACGTTATCGATTTATTTCAAACTTTGTCTTAATAAAATTCTTCCATTTTCAATTTTATAAAATTCTATTCAAATGGATGTCACAGAAAATACACAAAACAAAAAAAAAAAAAAACAATAGAACTGTCAAAATTCCGCAAGCATTTATTGTCCCTAGAGATAAATGATGGACGGAAAAGTGTGTAGGGTTATAAAAATTGTAGTAAAAAGATCTACTTCAATCATCCACCTATAAAACCCTTTTCGCAGAGCAGCAGCGTACTGCACGACGGAAAGGTGAGCTAAATTTTTCGTTTACGATTCCGTCCTGTCATTTTTGTATGGGATTTTTCTTTTCGTTTCAGCAGCGTACTAGGCTTTATTGCGAATGATATAAGTCAACTCCCAAAGGAGAGGTAATTTGATGTCCCACCCGTCACACTTTTTATACCATCAATTTCTCCAATGATATTTTCATAAATTTTTCGATGGTACAGTATGGAATGACTATTCAAGTATGTGAAAATGTTATATTCAGTACGTAAATCGTTGCCGTTTGGCAGAAATTAAGCAAAGTGTAGGCAAAAAATGAGCATAAATGTCCCACCCGTCACAATGGAATGACCCATATGGAAATGAAATAAGGTCCATGCTACTCATAAAGAAGCGCTCTGACAACGAAAGAATTTTTCAAATTGGTTCAGTACTTCCAGTTAAGTTCCCAATCCCGTCCTTTTCAAAAACGAGTATAGAATGAAGTAAAGTCCATGCTATTCGGCGATAATGAATCACTCCAACGGTGGAAAAATTGTTGATTTCGGTCCAGTACTTTCTTAAATTCCTTTCTGAGTTCCCATTCCCGTCCTCTTGCTTGGGAATATGGGAATGAAATATAGTATATGTTACTCAGGGATAATGAAGCACTCTAATGGTGAAATAATTTTTGAGATCGGTTCAATATTTTCTAAATTCCGTGTTTTGTTCCCATTCCTTTACCGTTGGAATATGGAGATAAAATATAGCCAAAGCCATTTCTCAGGCTTTATACCATCTCTGCTCCAAATATTATTCAGTTTGGCTCAGTAGTTTTGGAGCTTATTCAAAACAAACCTTTAGTTCTTGTCTACGTTTCCGTTCCCGAAGGAATAAAGGGATGGTATATGATCTCTATTACTTCCTAGGCTATAAACCATCTCTGTTCATTAAAATCGGTTCTGTAGTTTGGGAGCCTATTCATACAAACAAACAAAAATGGTATTTCGTCTTTATAACAGTATAAAGATTCATTCTCTTAATGTCGGTAAAATATACTCTTTCAGTGGCGAATAATACCGTCTCTTGCTCCAACGGACAAAAGTAATTCGATGTAATATGTTCTATATTCACCCACCGTCCTCAACTAATACTAGTTTAGATATTTGAATTGCCTTCCAAAAGGAATTTCGTATTACTTTTTACTTACTGTAGCCACCAGTTCCCTTCTTTCATAATGTCTTACCTAAAATACTCGCAAGACAAAAAAGAAGAACATCAAATGTTTGGTAATGAATGCCACAATTTACAAGACAACAACGATTCTCTTTTTAAAACAATTGCACGTGCCAGCTGTAAGTTTGAAGTATCCCCTTCAACAGGATTAGTATGATGATACCCACTCTCCATTTTCAATCCAAACAATTTGAAATTAACCAACAGATGCCGCTAATTGTTAAGTAATTTGTGGACATCCTAATGGACTTTTTGTCTTTCATTTTATGGGTCATTTTCAAGAATCCAGTTAGAGATGGCTTGGCCCCTTTTTTGTTTCTTTAGTTATTTTTATTGCTTCTTCAATTTGCTTCTTTATCCATAATGCGCACACAGCATGTCATCCTTTTTAAACTCCCCTCTCTGATTCACATCATCACATCACTTCTTAAGACCAAGAACCCAAAGGATTTCAGTTTATTTTCTTGCTGAGATGAAGTTATCCCGTAGTTGGAATGCATTTTAGCAACAACAACAAGAAATGGAAGAAAAGAAAATGGGATGCAATCCGAGACTCGTCAAAACTGTAGAATGGCATCCTATACAATTTTTGACAAGTATCGGATTGAAGATTGTATATATGCAAAGTCATGTTTCCCTATCTTTATATCAAGGAAAGCAAAATGTTTCGAGTGGGTGCATATTTTAAAGTGACGGAATCCCAAAAGCTACATCGAGTGATAGAAAGAAATTATGAAAATTTATGCGAACCTAGGGTGGTGTATAACATAGAATGTTATGCGTCTTGGTTATGTTAGTGTACTCTTCGAGAAGGGTATGCTTTCTTGAAAACGAACAAAAACGAAGAAAGCATATCTTCTCGTCTAATGGTTATTTGGAGTGCTTCCCACTGCTGCGGAAATACCACTAGATTGCTGTTTACGATGACAATGGGAGTGGAATTCCTCTCGGACCGGAGATGGCCGTAAATGATTTAATTTTCTAGTCGCTTCTTGAGAATTATAAATCTCTAATGATTTCTAATGGATTTATCGCTTGCTTGGGTATTTGCACACTCCAGGGATCTGGCTTTGGCATAAATAATTTATTCAATTTTATTTCAAAGGACCTTGAGACGTGAGAAGAAAAGCACAGCATTACGAATATTTAGTTTATGTAAGTTTGGTTGTATTGCTATTCTGTCAATTACTAGCAAATCAATTTGTCAAGGTCAAAATGAGAGATATACGTACCAAACACAGCAGATGTCAATTTAGGAGGATATCTGTCAGATCAGTGTTTCAAAAGTGAACGGTCACTACTCTTTTTATTTTTGTCTTTGAAAAGTTCAAGCAGGTTGGATGTTCATACTGATACGCAGAATGGGACAGACTTATGACATTTTATTCTTGAAAATATTTTAAAGAAAAATATAAGAATAAAGTTTGTGTACCTAATTACCCTGTTGTGCTTAGGACAACATTGGGGTATGTTTTCGTATTGCATACTGTAAATTATTGCTGGTAAGGAAGCTTGGGTAAGTTAGGAAAGAGCTTCATCAAAATAAATGATTGATATCAAATACACAGCGAATTCTCGAACAAGCACGCCTAATTTGATGATTGCTTTGCTTGTAATTGGTCGCATAAGAGTTTTGGTATTCGGGCTCATAAATGATCTTAGTGCGGTGCGACCACTCTCAAAAATGAGTTTTCTCTGAGTCTCATGGTTTTTTATGGTAGATAGAATGGAAAAACTTACCATTGACTATTTCTTTCTTCAACTTCTTCTTTTTCTTTTTCTTCTTCGTCTTCTCCTTCTTCCTCTTTTTCTTTTTCTTCCTCTTCTTACTCTTCTTCTTCTTTTTCTTCTTCTTCTCTTTCTTCTTCTTCTCCTTTTTCTCATTCTGACATCTGTTATCTGTCATCTGCCATCCGTCGCCTGTCATCTTTCATCTGTCATACTGAAAATAGAGTGACTATTATTTGGACTCCATTCTTGTAAATGATTGAAAAATATAATTTCCAATTTTTGTCAAATTCAAGCCGATATTTTTAGTGCCAGTCATCTGTCAATGTCAATATTCATCTTTTTCAACCAATTGTTCTCTATTTACATGACACCCGAATCAAATTATTTATTTTTTACTAATAAAATGTTAGGTAACTTGAACGAGCACACAATCCTTTATCAGTTATGTAATCAATGAAGCGAATCATTCAATCACCTACAATTACCCTGCAGATATGTTTCAGAACTAACCGCATTACTCGTTAGTTCAAAAAACAATCCACTGAACAACTAGACTAGCTAGACATCAAATGATGTTATTAAAACTGCAATTACATCCATTAATTGAAACACACCATGTTGTAACCAACGAAGCGCGTCATACGGCCTCTGATTTTAAGGATTCACTGTGCTTAAATTGTGGCCCAGTTTACGTCAGGCGCGACAAATTGCAAAACATTACCCAGTGACTGAGATTTCACATTCGATTAGGTGCGCTACATTGAGTTCAGAGAGCTTTAGCAGCAGGATCATGTCACTACCTCCCACCAGCTAGTATCGTTTGAATGCTCTCAACTTCACCGCCAATGATGCATCACAATGAATTTTCAGTATTAATTGCAAAATGGCAAATAATTTGCTTTCCTGCCTGCAGCATGAACCACAGAAGCCCTTTAAAAAAAAAAATTATGTCGGCTATAATTTAGCCTCATACATCATGATCCTCACTCCACCTGTTCGAAAGTACAAAGCAGCTCTTCAACACACATTCTACGTAAAAGCCGGGATGCTAGTGGCTAATTTGGTTATCCAAGCATGGTTTTATGATGTTATGAAAAGTGAAGGCCAGCAGCATGCATTTTTGCCTCGTGTCTGACTATTTGACATACTGACATGAATACATTGACCATTGGCCATGGACAATGATAGGGCACACACACAATTGTACATCCCCTGGTTGATGCTTACGCCTGTGAATGAAATGTAAAAAGTCCTGGTAACTAGTTCGTGGAAATATATAGTGGCAATAGTTGTCTTGTCTATATGATGTGGCTTTTGCTTGTCAGGGTGAACAGCAGGGTTGTTATGTTTTAATTGCAACGAGCTGACCATGAATGAAACTTGTTTATTTTAGCATGTGATTACCCGATAACATTTGAAGGATTTAATTGCATTTTGGGGGGCTTATGACCAACGAAGTGCGGTTCATTTAGCTGGGGTTAGACAGATTGTGGAAAATTAACCCCATATTTTGCATTGAACTAATTTCATTTTAGTTGTAATAACAGAACCCATATTTCAATCGCAAATGAGATTGAACTGAGTTTCTGCTCATTTAGTGGGATACTTTTTGTTTAAAAAGCAGAATCGCTAAGTGGGGTAGTTAGTTCGGTCTTCGGTTGCAGTGGGTGACAATGTGATGAATCTTTTTGGCTTAGGTTGAGCATTTCGATTATTAACTAAAAAAGAACAAGATATAGAGTATGATAGGTGATTTTTTTGTTCTTAGCTCTGGAAGGGCATTGACAACCTTATCAAAAGACTTCAATGTTCGGTCTGTTTGTCACACAGATTTTTCTCGAACACCTTATTATGCAGAAAGAAGGGACCGAATTACCGCACCCGTGATCGAGTAACTGAATTATGTGCTTTTGGCATTACTTCTGGAGTTATCGAGCGCTTTATGCCCACAATTTGACATTCTTTCATCAGTATATTTGACACCAGATTGATGTTGTGTAATATAGAGCGAATTTTGATAGAAAATAGTTATGGCTCAGTTGATCATTGATGTGGTAATATGTCTCCAGAATTAAGGCTCAACATTACCATGCGAGCTATACCTAGAGAGGAGTAACTTCATGAGTTCAGAAATTGTTGCCATTAATACATTTGAATTTACTGATTCGTATCGTTACAGCTTAAAATGGGCAAAAACACACAAATTAAGTAAAGTTTTGACTTCACTTCAAGGTGAGTTTAAAATTAAACCAAAACAAAACACAAATGGGTGTAGTTAAAAGAAAAACTGCAAGTTTAAGCGACAGGGCATCGGCTGAGTTAAAAAGAAGAAAGAACTCATATGAAAATTTTGTATGAAATTCAATTGAAAAGGGTGGCTTATATGAAACATTAGAGCTACAAGAATAAAATTACTCCAAAAGACAGGTTTTATCTCCTCTGTTTTGGTGGGACGAGCATATTCAGAAGGAATTGGTTTGAAATAGCACAACATTACATCAATCAACATTTTCCAAAGTCAGAAGTGTGTATTTGTATCTATTTTTAAATCTTACAAATATTTACTAAAAAGTAAGATCTTAAACTCAAAATTTAGAAATAAAATAAACTTTCAGAACAAGTTTCAAAAATTTGCGTTGAATCGAAATGCATAAGAAAAATGGAATGTGGGAAGGCATTTGACAAACAGGTAGTGGGACCAAAATGAATCTCTTTACTTGACTGCACGTCCGAAGTTGCGCTCATGGTAAAACTGATGAGCATTGCTAGTGAGGCGCGTTCGCTAAAGTGGGCATTTCATTTCGGGGTGAACCGGAGCGTCAACCAACATCCTTTCATAACGACTTCGATTTCGGGAGAGCTCTATCCAGTTTTTCACTCTTAGTCGGTTGAGGCCAGAGCGTTTGGGTCCATCCGCTCTACATACTACATGGCCAAACCATCGAAGCGTCGCGATGCGTACTCTTCTACCTATGCCCATGTCGTGGTACAGCTCATACTGCTTGATCATTCGGAATTTTTCCTTCGAAAGGACCAAAGGTTTCCTCATCCGCTTTCGATAAGGTCCATGCTTCCGCGCCGTAAAGCAGGACTGGGATGATCAAGATCTTATACAAGTTTACCTTGGTTTTTCTGGAGAGGGTTTTGTTTCTCATCTGCCTTCTTTACCCAAAGAAGCAACGGTTGCCAAGAGTTATTCTCCGTTATATCTCCGCACTGATGTTATTTTTCGTGTCTATAGCGGATCCTAGGTAGACGAAGTCCTGTACTATCTCGAAGTTATATCTATCTATTGTGACGTTTTGTCCAATTCGTCGATGTTCTGTGTCCTTGTTTGATGACAGCATATACTTCGTTTTGCCCTCATTAACCATCAAACACATTTTTGCCACTTTTGTTTCAATACTCGCAAAAGCACCTATGACATAACGCTTTTTTCTTCCCATTACGTCAATTTCGTCTGCGTAAGCCAGTAATTGTACAAACTTTTGAAAGATAGTTCCTCTGGTGTTGAAGTTTGAATTTTGTACAATCTTTTCAAGTATGATGTTGAAGAAATCGCATGGCAGTTTGTCGCCTTGCTTAAAGCCTTTTTCGACATCAAAAGTTTAGGTGAGTTCTCTACCGACATTGACGGAGCAGCATGAATTCTCCAAAGTCATCCTGCATAGTCGTACGAGTTTTGCAGGGATGCCGAAACTAGAAATGGCTCTGTAAATAATGATATAGTAAAAAGATGGTGATGTATATCGATATTGTATTCTCGGGTTTTGTCCAAGATCTGCCGTATGTGTAATTGTTTTTCCACTCGCAATCGTGTTTCCATTTAAGTTTTTCTGCCTTCCAAAAACGTACTGAGTGTTAAGTGTTTGGCTTTGTTTGATGCTTTCATGATTCTGAGCTCGTTTTAAAGGCTTGCAACTCTTCTTTGGAGTTTTTGTACGCAGATATGTAGATTACTTCACGTTGTCTATCGTTCTGAGTCGTTTTAAGTATGCAAAAGGAAAAGATAAATTTGGTGCTGCCAAACACTCACTGTCGCAAATCTTTTGTTTATTTTCAAAAAATTTTCTGCTCAACGTTTTTTGACGCTCACGCATTTTTGATGAAGGATATGAGTATATCTCAGTGCGGATACCCTGGAACTTCTGAGGCTAACTGCATTCCGATCTATCTATTTAGAAAACGCAGAAAAATCACGTTACTCCATTGCCGCTGTAAAGCTTAAACATCGGCAACAAAAGATAGAAACAGAAGATAATTTGGGAATAATAGAAATATGCTGCCACCTAACAAACGAAAATAATATTTATTATTTTTTTTCAAAAAAAACTTATTTTTAAAAATGCGGATTCCATTACAAATTCCACTTTCAATATAAGAGAAAAGAATTTCCTTTAACAACACTTTCAACGCCCTCACACATTGTTTGTTTTTTTTTATTGCCATTCATCAATTTCTTGTGATCTGTCTCTTCGAACAGAAAATAAAAAGGGGAAACTATAGAGGAAATTAAAACCGTTTATACAAGCATTCCCATAGAATTTGCCATAATTTCCTGTCATGATAATGATGTCAAACATAAACGGATTTATCTTTTGAAGAAGGCGTCCTTCTGGCGTATTCTATGGTTGGCGTTCTCTTACACCCTACGTACACCCACTTCCGGTTACACAACAAGTATAGCTTAAGACCCTTTAATGGGATTTCTTCCGCGTAACTTCCCAGCAATGTTGTAATAAATCCAAACCCTTCGCAATATATTTTCCAACACTGTCGTCGCATAACCATGTTGTAAAAACAGAAATTTATTTTTTTTTCTCTTCCAGTTTCCTTTTTGTTGTAAGTTATCTCTATTTTCTTAAAAACAAAATAAAATGAGAAAAGCGGCATATCTCTGTTTAATGCAGTGCGAACGAAGCCAGAGTCCGACAAACTACTGGACAGTGGACATCACTCTGCTACACTTAGAGACTCATCTTTCATTCCTCCATAAAAACAAGCAAATGCATTGCACCATTGAGGATGTACAAAAAATCCTCTTAGCTGCAATTCTAAATAAAAGGAGAGACAGTAAAAGAAACCCTTCAAGGGTACTAATGGTGAAAGAAAACAAAATGTATTATCCTCCCCCCAGTAAGTAGCAAATCGTAACAGAACGAAAGTGTTTCGATGAGTAACTTAATTTCTGTTAAGAGCCTTTTTGTTACACCTCTGCACCATTAAAGAAATGTGCTTTGTTTTTGTCATAAAAAACCGTAAGCCGATTTATTGAGATCATAAAATGAAAACAGAGCAAAATCAAGTTACAAAGTTAGCTGCAGCAGGGATGTGTTCATAAAAAAAACACCACATAAAACTGCAGTCCTTTAGGTAAGACTGCAACCAGCACTTAAAAATTCTAATTAATGCAAACAAAGTGATAAACAAAAAAACGAAAATAGCAACACAAACAAAAAAAAGCTCATTTTTATACCCTTACCGCATTTATAAAGTTTCGAAAGGATTTTGTGCTGCATGCATGAGCGGAGGTAATAGAAGTTGGGCAAACTATAACAACACCTGGCTTGTTCGTTTAATCCAAATTTATTAACACTTATCCGGAAGACATTCTTTTAACTTTCCATTTTGTAGATTGGTTTGCTTCCTTTTGTAAGTGTAAATGTGGTGAGTGTGAGTGTTTGTTGCATGTGCACGTGTGGTGCTAAAAAAGTGTTACTCCGGATTGTTATAGGTCGAAGATAAAGGATATTTTGAGGTTATTTGTGTGTTTTGCAAGTGAAATAAATTGCAAAGATAGTTTAACAGCTTGTTTTATGAGGTTGGCGTGTTACACGAAATACGAATATCCATTGCTCGTGTAAATAGCAAACAAAATTCTCAAGAAATATTATCGAATCAATGGCTTTTTGGATAAACTAAAAATACAACGCGAGGGAGAGTCTATCTAGGTACGACTCAGGGTTATTGACATCAGATGCACCAAAAAGGCCATATCGAGTGGATACAAGAAGAAAATGAAAGTCAAAAAGAAGGGGGGGGGGGGGGTTCTATTTGTACCTATTTGGGTGGAAAAGGCAAGATTGACTTGAAAAACATGTTGAGAAGTCTACACAGGCGGGTATATTGATCATTTATATCTCGTTGTAGAGCAAAGACTTTATTCACGAATCATAAATTTTAATGTAGTTGTTTAATTAAAAAGATTAAGCGAATATCAGCGATTGAAAAAGGGTGCCCTGCTAAATGTTCTTCGTCTTTCAAAAGCTAAACAAAAACCTTAAGCAAGACTTTTGAATATATCGTGTTTTTTTCAGAAGTTGGTTTTTCGAATGAGGCAATCCACATCAGTACCTTGAGTCGGCATTACATCCACAAAAACTGACTTTTTGGGTCATACTTCCTATGAAAAGATGTTGGCGAGCCAGTTAGCGTTAAAGGAGACCGGTATATTTTTTTTTTTTTTTTTTGCATTTCAGAGACTAAGTAGTACTGAGCTTAGAACAAGCTCATATGTACATACTTATATACGCTCTTCATCATGAATGCAAGTGTTAGTATAACACCAACACCAGCACATAGAGAACGTAAGAATAGTAAAAACAAAAAAAAAGACATTAAAACAAGAACTTTCAAATAAATATTACAAAATTATCTTCAATAAAGTACACTATAAAATAAACAAGACATACAAAATGTGATATAATAAACAAAAACATACAAAATGTGATATATAAACTAAAATTAATTGAAACATGCAAACATGCAAACTAAACTTAAGAAAGTGGAGCACTGGTTTTTAACAAATTTTTTAGACTAGATTTACTTAAGTTGAAATCAATTAAACATGAGTTACGATTAAAAAGTCTACCCATACGAGTCAATGGCTCATTCATGCCATAATTCGTTCTATGGTAAGGGCAGTATATTAAAACTAAGTTGCGCAGGTGGTAAGATCCGCCTCGAAAGTTGAATTGAACACAAGAAAGTAACTCAGGTGCATCGATATGTCCGGTAATAAGTTGATGAAAAAACACCAGATCGTTAATGGTACGCCTTTGAGAAAGAAGTTGCATATGTAATAATTGGATTCTGTGCTCATATGGTGGTAAATCATAAGGGTTTACCCACGGAAGCCCTTTAAGAGCGAATCTTATGAATTTATGTTGTACTGATTCAATTCTTGAGTTGTGTATTTCATAAAAAGGGGACCACACTTGAGAAGCATACTCTAGATGAGGTCGTACTAAACAATTGTATAGAGCAAGGGTAACATATGGGTCTTGAAACTCTTTTGACCATCTTTTCATAAAACCAAGCATACTATTGGCCTTACTAACGATGTAGTTGACATGTTGAGTAAAGTCCATATTGAAACTAAAATACACGCCAAGATCCTTAAAACATTTCACTTGACTCAAAATATTATTGGAAATAGAATAACTTGGGTTGCTAGGTTCCTTCTTTTTAGAGAAAGTCATGCTTTGGCATTTATTGGGGTTTAGGTTGAGCCCGTTTTTAAAACACCAAACTTGGAGATGAGAGCGATCAAGCGAACCAGTTATCTTTTTAAAAATTTTCATATCATCAGCAAAAATTAATATTTCACTGAAGGAAATGCAAGACGCAACATCATTGATAGCTAAAATAAATAGAAGAGGTCCTAAATGACTTCCCTGAGGTACACCTGAGCCAGCATTAAAAGGGTGGGAAAGGATATTACGGAACTTTACTTGGTATGATCTCATAGATAGATAAGAAAGTACCCAATCAGTGAACACAGGTGGGAAGCCCATTGCATTTAGTTTGAACAGAATAATATTGTGTGAAAGTTGATCGAAAGCTTTAGAAAAATCCGTGTAGATGCAATCGAGCTCATTACCATTTTCTAGTGCTAAAGAACATTTTTGAAGAAAGCATAGCAGGTTTGTGACAGTCGATCTATTTTTGACGAAACCGTGTTGCTGTGTGCAAATAACGTTTTTTACACTGAAAGCCAGCTGTTCACATACTAGTTTTTCAAATAGTTTAGGAATGCTAGAAAGTTTGGCAATGGGTCTATAGTTTTTTATATCACATTTGTCCCCTTTCTTAAAAACTGGAGTGATAAATGATCTTTTCCAAAGTAGAGGGAATTTACTAGATTTCAAAGAAAGTAAGAACAAATATTGTAACGGGTATGCTAAGCATGACCTACATTTTTTTAGTACAATGGGAGGAATGCCATCCGGCCCGGAAGAAAAATCGTCATTTAAGGTTTCAAGACTCCAAAAAAGTTTATCAATTTCAATAACAATGTTACTAAAACATACTTGATTACAGTTACGTAGATAACTGAAGAAATCAGCATCAATGTCAACAGTAGTATCGCAAAATGAGCTGCGAAACTGGTCAGCAAATGCATTACAAATATCAGAGATGTTCTCATAAGAACAATTCTCATAAACAAAACTAGCTGGATAACCATCTGATTTTTTCTTTGAGTTAACAAACTGCCAGAACGTTTTTGGATCCTTTTTAAAAGAGTATCCCATTCGGTCAATATAATTTGAATAAAGATTTTTAGAAAGAGTTTTAAATTCTTCAAAAAGAAAAACGTAAAACTCATAGTCGGAAACGGAATGAGTTTTAATATAAGTGTTCCAAGCTTTATTTCTTTTATTTCTTAAGATTTTCAACTCTTTAGTATACCATGGATGGTTGGAGTCAGAATTTTTAAAAATTTTTTTAGGAATTGATTTTTCTATACATCTATAGAGAATCAAATAAAAGCTGCTAACAGCTTCGTCAATATTGGTAAAAACTGATATGTTTTCGATACCAGACATAATTAATTCACCACAGAGCAAATCGAAATCAGCTTTGCGGTAGTCAAAAACATAGGAACAATCATGAGAGTTACTATTAGTGTGGATTTCACCACTCAAGTCAAGAAAAATATTCAGAGGTGGGTGGTAGTCATCTATGTTAGTTTCATCAAGGCTAGGATCAGTAATACCGAAACTAGATTCAATAACAACGGTACTAACAGAGTCTGAAGAGAAGACCAAATCGAGAATTCGATTTTTAGAGTTTTTGATACAGCTTACTTGCCGTAAGTCGGTTGATGTTAAATTATCCAACAACATTAATTCCTGTTGAGGTGAAGTCAAAGATGGTTTAAAATAGGTTTCATCTGAAGATGGTAACCATTGAATATAAGGTAAATTAAAGTCACCTAAGAACAATACATAATTTTCAACGCACAGCAATTTATTAATATAATCTAAAACTAACGTTAATTCTTTATAAGATGAAGCAGAGCTCTTTGGTGGAATATATGTATTTATGATATAAACAATTTTTGATTTGATTGTGACTTTGACACATAATACATTTACAGTTAAATCAAATGGAAAGGTTATAAGAGAAGACATATATTTGCTACGAACAGCAGTAAGTACGCCACCTCCAACTTCCGAGGGTTTATTGTAGGTACGATCTTTTCTATACACTAAGTACTGGTGGTCTAACAATTCAGTATCTAAAATGGCAGAGTTAAGCCAAGTTTCAGTCAGAGCAAAAATGTCATGAGAGAATGCTTGGGAGTTGTTATAGAGATTAGCAGTTTTACTGCGAAGCCCTCTTACATTTTGGTAGAAGAGGGAGAAACTTTCAAGTTTTTTGGTCCATTATTGACGGTACTTTTACTATGACGAGCTGAAAATTCTTTAATAAGAGTATCAGCCGGCCAAATCTGAGGGTTGCAAATAGGGTCAAAAAGCGTTGGAGAAACAATAATCTTAAAAGAAGCCACATAGTTGTTAGGCTTACTTATTTTATTACACCTAACAAACGAATCGTTTGTGATGCATTTATTAGTTTTAAGGTGGAAAATTATGTCTTCTGGAGTAGTATCTGATTTGAGACGAGATATAAATATAATCTTTGGTTTAGGCACTGATTCCACAAACCGTGGGGGTCTATCATGATCAGATATTATAATAGCCTCATTGTTCGAAACCATAGGGGCGACAGATTCGATTGGATTAGGTGAGTTTGGAGAGCTTAAAGTGACTATTTCAGTCGTGTTTGAATTATAAGGCTCAATCGGATTAGGCTGAACAGAAGAGCTTAAGTTGAGTATTTCAGTCACATTTGAGTTAAGAGGTGTAGCTACATTGCTTCGCAAACCACTTCGTTTCGTACCAACAATTACAGAGGACACGCTGTCCTGTTTTTTCTTCAAACCCTTACTAGATTTTAAAGATTGGTAGGAATTAGAAGGAATAGGAGGAAGTTGAAAGTCTAAGTCGTCAGTAGAGGTAGAAATATCTACCGAGTACTGGGCGCTCGAGAATGAGTTGACATTAGCAACTGCTATATTAAAACAGCTTGAAATTTCGTTAATACCCTTTGATATTTTTGTTATATCATTTTTAAATGATTCTAACTTAAAGGCTAATTGAGAAAGAGAAATTTTTCTACAGTTGCTGCAGTACCAAAAAGCAATTTTCGATGCAGTAACTTTTTCAATAAATGCACTTGTAGAACCAACACATTTTGCATGGAATGCTTTGCCACATGGGCCAAAGCAGGCAAAAAGGGGGTTGTTGTTGGAACTATCAATGCACTTGTCTGCTGCGCAATTCATTTAAAAAAAAAAAAAAAAATTAAAAATTTTTGAACAAATCAAAATGAAAATAGCAGAAAAAATAAAAAAAAAGAAAGAAAAAAAAAATAAAAAAAAATTTTTTTTCAAGGGAAGTACCGGGATTGATCCTGAGTTATTGAGATTCAAAGTCGAAGCTCCTAGCACCTGCGCTGAAGAATATATGAAAAAAACTTGTAAAATTATGATAAAAAAAATTAATATTTATTGAATAAAGGAGGTAAACGTGTAAATTGTGAACAAAATATAAAATGAATAAAGAGAAAAACACTCAAGAGTAATTTTTGTTTATTTTTTTTTTTTAGCTAGTGGATATTGGATAACACTCAGATTAGTGGTAAACTACGATCTAAGAGAGATTGGAGTAGGAAAATGTAGGTATGTAGGAAAGTTTTTTACACAAGCAATGGCTTACCAAGAATAATTTAACAAATATCTTCACGAAAGCATAAATGCTAAATAGACACAACACTATACAATGAATTTTATTAGTAAGAATTAACAGGCTGTTATTAAAGAAAAAACTGATAAGGAACACAATTAAATAAAAGGTTAACTATCAAAAAAATGAAAAAATAATCGGAGCTAATTTACACGTAAACCAACACAGAAAAAAACCAGTGATGCCACTATACCTCTAAAAACACCCTTTATTTCGGAAAGATAATAATTGACTTAAGGAACGAAATATTCATGAATGGAACTCAATTTCGTGTATATGGTATGACGACATGGAATTGACTGGCTTGGATCGTTTGCTATGGAAACCTAAACGGGAGCGATATTTCGATAGATCGACACTTCGACCAACCAATTTTTTCACTGACATAGCAACATCGCCACACGAATATGTAGACTCAAATTTTTAATTCTAAACTTGGCATTGCCTGTTCAATAGGGCGATTATTACAACCGAAAATTGAAATGTACGCTATTGAAGTTGCCACCACTAACTCTGAATTAATTTTTTCCCTACATTTGTAAGTTAAATGATCACCTCCTCTAAGCTTGTGAATAAGAATCGTGATCGTTAACAATATAAGTCCGATGTCCTCCAACTTTTCTCAAACCTCTTATGATATCCAGCCCAAGTCCTTTTGGAGTTATAAGCCGCTTCACTGACTTCTTCGACTGTAATGTCGAATGCTTCAGTAAGGTTACATGAAGCATTCGAAAGCTAGAGGTAGCTGTTCGTTCAATCACAATACTGTCGCCACCTATACAGAAATTTATCGTTCACCCCTACTACGAATGGCGTTTTAGTAAAAACCCAATAAGATGACTTCTTTCTAGGTGCCACAATTGCCGTTTAAATAAAATAACTTTTGAGGGAATGGTAAGAGCAACGAGGAACGGATAGCGGGCTGAACTTATATTTTTATGAAAACAAAAATTATCGCGACTGGAGCTCTGTCATTTTTTAGGCGTTTTATTGAAATGCCTATCGCGATAAGGGTGGTTATCTACAAGAAGCTGCTCTTGAGCACCTTGAACTTCATAAAAGAGTCTCCTGAGCATTTCTTTTTCATTGAGCAGCTTTGAAGACGGTTTGCAATTTATTCATGTATTTTGTCGTGTTTCTTGAAAAGTATGGTTTGCATCAGCAGCCGGGCAGACTTTTTTTTCCAGTTCTTGGTACATGCCCTCCGAGGTCTCTGTTTGAAGCTGGTCGCATTTCCTTTTGGTTTCAACTTCTGTATTCCACTTTGAGGCGAGTCTTTTCATTTATATTATTTGAAGGGAACTTTGACTGTGCCTTTCTTTTTGTTTATCATTTCCCTGGCTTCATCATTATACCATCATGTTTCCTTGGCACGCTGGTAGTGTGTCTGAAGCCCCAGAAGCAATTTAGCTCTTTTCAAGCAAGTTTGTCCAATTCAATCTCACATAATTGGTGCTGTGCTTCTAAATTTGCAGCAATGCATCTGCTCAAATCCAAATTGCGGAATATAAGCTCTTACAATCAGCCTTATTATGAGTTTCACGTGAACAGCTTTCCGCCCGGAAAATTTTTGTTCGCCCGGAATTTTAAAAGCTATTATGAGTTTCACCTGAACAAAATTCCAGACTTACAATTTTTCCGCTTTTGTTGTTCACTTGTTCGCCTCACAAAAGTAAGTGAAATAAATTGCTCTCAACGTTTTCACATTTCACGGGGAAAAAAAACTCATAATAAGCGAAATTTTTCGAAAGTGGAAAATTTTTCCCCCGAAACTCATAATAAGGGAAAAGTGAAATGGGATATTTTTCGAGGGGAATGATTTCACGTGAAACTCATAATAAGGCTGAATATTCCAACTTTTTGCATCACCAATTACATAGGATATCCAACGGTCACATGAGTTGAAATGATCGACATGCTGCCAAGTAGCAAGTATTTTACCCATTCTATTTTATTTACAACGTTCGTTCGATGAAGCCCTGGAATCGCCCTGTACTCGCTATAAAGTCTTTTTTGAAAAACCTAACTCGCCCTGAATGTCGAACTGAGTGCTTTTTTAGGCCTGGGTTTACCCTGGGGTGACATTCTGTAAGTAAAAAGCGAACAAACATTTTCGTGTGTGCGAACGATTTGCAATGTCTTTCCTATTGAAAAACGTTTGATCGCTTTCGTTTCGCTTTTTATAGAATCTGCTGGCTGGTTTCCCTCAACTCGCCCAAGGTTTTTGCTGGAACTAGTTTAGGTAATAAAAAGGGCTTTCAAATGGCATATATTTTGTTCTAATGACAGGGATGTGTGGTGATTTTGTGGTTTAGCGTTTTTTTGAGGACTGGAAAACCAAGGTTTTTCTTGACAGCACATAGGTTTGTCAAGGAAACAACAGATCCAAAGCAGGAGGATCATAATAAAATAAGATCGTGATTACTTAGATGACTTGTATGTTATGCCGGTTGACTTCGAAAAAGTATTTGATTGCCGAAGAGATCTGAAATTGGTGTCCCTCAGACAACAAGGAGTTTCAAAAACTTTTATGCTGGTGATCAACAATATGTATGAAGGACCAGCTACAAAGATAAAGTTTCCATTATTTGGTGTCTCTGAAGATTTCCAAGTCACAGAAGATGTACGCCAAGGAAGCGTCTTCAGTCCTGTGGACTCGAACAACGAATTACGAAACGCGAGGCAAAAAGCGAAAACCGTTACAATGACAGCCACGACATAGACTCATCATGAAATACGAGAACGGAGCTGTAAATATGTAAGCACGATAACAGTACGACCTACAAAAGTATCCTGAATTGTAATCGCAACGTTACTTTAGCGAGGAGTTCTTTACGAGTATCGTTATTTGTAATGCGAGCTCTGCTCTATATTACATTCCTTGACCACCTTTTGAAAGATAAAGAATAGAACAAAAAAGTACATAAAATTTTATTGTTACTATGGAGCGTGATGCGTGAATCGTTCATCCCAAAAGAGCAAGAAGCTCTCAACGTATGTGTAAAACTTTTTGACGGTAATGAAACCTGTTTTAGTTAAAAAAAAAAGACAGCACTTGTTTTGCTCGTTCTTTGACCCAGACAATTATTTGGATGGTAATGTGTTTCGCAAGTGTAAAAAGAATAAATATCTGGGATCTATGAGCTATGTTGTACAAAATACAAGTATGAGAACAGTTTGATAGCAGTCGAGATGAAGATGCTGCGTATGAAAGCAGGAGTTAAGAAAGCTTGATAGTATTAGAAGTACCAAGGTTATGGAAACCTTCAGGTTCAAAATATCATCTTAGGAAGAAAGAAACCACAACCGGCATAGTTACTATCATTGTATAGTAATGTAAGTCAACAACTAATCAATATGAGATGGATTTGCATTATCAGATAGTTCAGATAGATTCGGAAGGAAACTTGAAGAAAGGGACACCAAAACACTATCGGTAGAGACAAATGACACGACATCTGGGTTTGGTTGTAAGAATCCAAAGCCCAGAGCACACCCACGTCTTTTTCTGTGGTGAACGTGGAGTATCCCACGATTGTATCACTAGTGTTGAGCAGTTAAAAGGGAGAGCTATTATCCCTCCAGATCACGATGCTCGAAACAACAAAATGAAGAAGAAGAATGCTTTGCTGCTTTGTTGTTAGTAAGGGGACATTCATAGGAGGACATCTCTAGTTGCAACTATCATTCAAATTTCCTCGCATTGTACAACGACGAGCTGACCCCCAGGGAAAGCAGCGGCCTATGAGCCTTTCCGCAAAAGCAAAAAGTTGGAAATTTGAACTTCGGAACTACCAACTACCATATAAGAGGACCAGGGATGACAAAATTTGATATTCCACGCAATTGGATGTTTCTCATCAAGGTGTTTAACATATAGGTATATCGCATTACAATCGATAGTTTATTTTTGTTAACAGATAGTTTACTATCGCAATAAGGTTGATTTATTATCGAATTTTAAGCATTTAGAGATCATACAGAAGACGAAAGAGATAAGACCGCGGAAAAACTAAAAATCACAAGTCCTTTCAAATGCCAAATGGAGAATATTCTTAAAAGCAAAGACTGCCGCCTTCCTCCCACAAAGATTAATGCTTTGCACAAAGTTTCCCTTAAGGATAGGAAAGAAAAACACCCTTCATATTTTTAATATTTAATTTTTATATAAAAAAAATTATATTTAATAGTAATAATAATAATACAATGTATATAATCGTTTCGTTTCTTCTTCATTATTCTAACAATGTTCTCATTCTAATTAAATACAAAAGTAAATATATGTACTCTTAAAATTTAAACAAAATTGTACAAAATTAATTTCCTTAATGCAAAATACTCTAATTTCAAAGAAGAAAAAACCTCTTGTCCGTTAAGCAAAACATATTCCAAATGTTAAAAGTACATTCTTTTTGTTTCAAAGCATAAATGACGTAAATAAAAAAATAAATAAATAAAAAAAATTATATTTCTTCTATACATACACACATTAGTGTAAAAAGTGCACAATTTTGATTTCTTTTATGATTTTATGTTTCGCAAATGTAAATTAACTTAAGAGAAAAATTAAATAAGAATATTCTGTGAGTGTGCAGTAAAACTAAACGAAATAATTCTTTAAAAAATGTGCTTACGTCTTGAAGAATAAAATATGTATATAAAAATAAGCTAAATCATATAAATTTATGTATATATATACTTCTCTACATTTCTCTTTTCCTCTCGCCCTTAATATTACATCTCATTCTTTATTATAATATTTTTAAATATAATATATTTTTTTCTTTCTTTAATTAATTACAGGTAATAATAAAAATATTGTTTTGTTTTTTTCTTGTTTGTTTGTTACTTCATAACTATCATCTCATTTAATTTTTATAATATTCAACAGTCAATATTATTTAGATCTTTTCCTTTTTCTTATACTTAAATTTTAAATTTTGTTTTTGCATTAATTAGCCTTAAGTTTAGTTTTAATTTATATTTAAACATATTTTTTTTTCTGGGATTTTAACTTGCAAATTGTTGTTTTGATTGAAAAATTAGTTTCCATCTACAGAAAAGAAACTGAAGAGGGAACAAAAAATTAAAAATTAGGAAGCAATACAAAAGTTTCTCATAGACATTCGCATATGAAGATGAAAAAAAGACTTAACCTAGGTTCGTAAAAAGAAACATTGATGTATGTTGGGAATGGGTGTGGAGGAGGAAGAGAGTCCTCTTCGAGAGTTGAAAAAGGGTTCTAGAATCATATTAACAGTGTTTTTTTTTTATATTCTAAATTTCAGTCGATTGGCACACAAGTCACTAAATTCGAATCTCAATTAGTATTTCTCAGCCAATATACAAAAGATCCATCCATCCATCCATCCATCCAACCTTGCGCGTAGGGGGAGATGGGAACTAGGGGTTTTTATTTATACAAAATTTCCTTTGGAAGCTGTGCTGGAACTGTTTGTATTGGTGCTGGTAGAAAAATAGGAAAAGATCGATGGAGTTCTTGCGGTAGAATGCGGCGAAGGAGGGCTATGGATGTATTGTGCGGCGACGAAGACGACAACCGGAGCCGTCTCCGATTTGCACTAAACTTCGGTGCCATCTTCTCCTTCGTCGTCGAAGAGCTGACTCGTGCTGCCTTGACCCTTCGATGTAACCGACATTTTCTTCTTCGGTTTTGGCGGTGGGCGTGGCGGAACTTTGCTGAGCTTCTCAGCACCCCCTGTTGAGTTCGATCCATTGCCGATGACCATGCTCGGCACAATGGTTACGCCACTGTGATGGCGTGCAGTACCATAAAGGGGCTCTGTATCGGAAGTCGTTGTTAGGTTGTTAACCAATTCTTGTATTGGTTCGTAAATTTTGGCCGCTTGCGCTGCCGCCGCAGCCTGTTGGGCAGCCGCCGCTTGCTGTTGTTGCTGCTGTTGTTGTTGCAACTGTTGTTGCATTTGCTGTTGCTGTTGTTGGAGTTGTTGCTGTTGTTGTTGCAGCTGCTGCTGTTGCTGCTGCAATTGCTGTTGTCCCTGACTTGTGCTCGGTGTAGCAGGAAGCGGCCGGTCCTTCATCGTGTATCGAACCGGTTCCAGGTTCAATTTGTGCAGATTTAGAATCGAGTTGCCTCCGGCTGTTGTGCGAAGTCCTAGATTGTCATAAACTGGTTCGAAAGGCTCTGTGAGCGATGTCCCTGTTTCGCTCGGTATCGGCGATGTGGGCGATTGGAATTCGGAGAGCTGTGAACTGTTGGTAGGTGTCCAACTCGGTACTCGCGGTTTCCGCGGAATGGTCATGTAACCTTGTTTCATGACCACCGGCGAGTAGACCACTGGGGCAGGTATAAAAGGCGATTGATTGCGTGAGTTAGTTGCCGCAACTAAGGCAAGATTCCGATTTTTCGGATGCTGAAGAGTCATGAAACCGGAAGGGGCTATCGTTGTACCATAAATGCCATGTGGAGTTACGTGTTGGTAGACTGGACTGGCTAGGGGAGATTTTCCATAAATTATCTCCTGTGGGATGTTTGATGTTGAGCTTTGAATGGAGGGTGAAGCAGGAACACGTGCTGGAAACGCCAGCAGGTCTGGTGGAAGATTTGTGCCATAGCCATCGTCGACAAAGGTTTGTCGCGATCGTGGCGTAGTATCAGATAGAGCGATGGAGTGTGTTTCCTCGTCACGATTTCCTGCAAAGAAAAAAAAAACAGAAACATGAATTAGTTCAAGAAAAATAAGAATTTAAAGAAGTCTCATCCATCCTATCAGCCTATCGCAGAGACCAAGGAAGCCAGTCAATGAAATTTTCTGTGCCACCCCGGGTCATTGAACCTGTCAAACCAAGGATATTAAAGATTCCTCGAATCTTCAGAAACACACTCCAACTGGAAGCAAATGGCAATCTCCAACTCGGAAATTTTAACTCGTTTTGCAACACAAAACTTTTAATTAAACTGAAGAGTGAACTCTAGAATGTCACTACCAGGCCATGTCCCAATTCCATCACAAAGTCAATTTAACTTAAAGAGCAAACTATACCCCCGCTCATTTTAAGAACCTCAGCTATGGTCCTCATGTACGGATAGTCAAGGACCATCAATTTCTCATCTGTTTCCTTGGCTTTCTGTCTTTCAACTGAATTTACAAAAACTAATTAATCGCATTCAAGTTTTGCCTCCCCCATGATCTCACACGAATAGAAAACATATTTGTATTGAAATCTACCTCCCACCGCAATCCCGCCCGCCCATGTATGCCAAGTATATTTATTTTTGTCTAACTTGCATCTCTAATATGAGCAGAAAGGACCAAAAAGGGAGTGTGTTTTGTGGTGTGGTGTGCGTAAGTAGTAAGGAAATATTGATGACACACAAAGTGTTTGCATTTGGGATGCCGTCAACTATGTAGATATCCATAGTTCTATCCTCTACCGATGTGAATGACGTTAGATGGGCATTTACACTTTTCTACTCGAATCTATTCTATAGCCCTTCATGGACACACTGTTACTGATTGAAGAGGAAGTTCCTTTTTCTCTTAAGTTGACGTACGAAGGACTAGAATCTCTGAGAGGACTAAGGACAGACTACGAATTGAATGAAATGAATTCCGTGTTGGTTCTGGTTTGCATGTGGCGTCATCAAAGACTCAATTCATATGATGATAAATGTGCAAATAATCATGTAAAATGTTTATTTCCTTTATCCATCGGGATAGATGGATTTTGTGGTGTGTGTGTGTGTGATGGATACTTGATGTGTATCCAAGGCAAGCAGAAGGAAATTTATAGATTTGCATAGCTTCAATATCATGTCAAACGAGTGCTGGTTTGTTTGCGTCGGAAGGATTTTGATGATCTCATCGAGAGAGTAGAAATGGAAATTGAAACAAACATTTTTTGTACGATGCTTGGTTGGAATACGAATTGCACTTAATGAGAGCATCAAAGTAGCGTAGGGCGACTGCTGTGGAAGGGTAATTTACTGGGAATTCAGCGAAGAGCTCACCGTTATAAAATTTAAAACTAAAATTTTCTCAAGATTCAAGAGCACTTTTGATTGGATTCGACTCATTGAGGAAAAAGTATCGTTTTGTTTGGTATATCGGACCTAATATGAAATCAGCTGCTCCACGAATAAGTGGTCGACATCATGGGAATTCTAAATATGCTCTATACAAAACGAAATTACTATCAAAACAAACTTGATCCTTTAACAGAGTTGATTTATTGACCAATTTTTGAATATATAAGTGAAGTGGAAATCTGTTTTTCCGTCGGCTTTTTTTGGTCACATTAATTATGGTACTGAAACAATCAAGTTACATTAACTTTCCCAACGTTTCGGCAGGGGTTGCTGCCTTCTTCAGGGGAACTTTATTCAAACAAAAATACAAATATATATGTAAATAAATTAAATATTGACAAATTGACAATCAGTACACTCACTTTGATAAGAAAGAATAAAAGAAAAAGAAAATGATATATTAAATCATTGAAAAAGAAAAAACTTTTCAAGCACTTCTAATTATGAAGTTGAGTCGGTGTTAACAGAAACAGAGAAATTTAGGTTGAGAGGAGAGAACAATAAACGGCCGAAATATTTTGTGTGTCTTGTTTTCTATTCATGTTGTTGTTGTTGTTGAGGATATGTAATGTTTCTAACGTGTATCGTTTTGAAACATGTTTCTCCGTTTGTAAGATTTTAACGCCATCAAAGTCTGGAGAATGGCCGCTCTCAATGCTGTGATACGCCAGAGCTGTCTTGTCCGGATTTTTAAGTCTTATGTCTGACTTGTGGTTAGACATACGTTGTCTTAGAAATTGTTTGGTGGTTCCAATGTAACAAAGATTGCACGGTTCGTTGGGTTTGCCTTTACAATTTATTTTGTAGATGACATCAGTTTGTCTGTCCTTTTCTGTTTTTGTTTTAAGTTTTGTGAAGCATTGGTGTAATGTTTTATTCGTTTATTGTTCTCTCCTCTCAACCTAAATTTCTCTGTTTCTGTTAACACCGACTCAACTTCATCATTAGAAGTGCTTGAAAAGTTTTTTCTTTTTCAATGATTTAATATATCATTTTCTTTTTCTTTTATTCTTTCTTATCAAAGTGAGTGTACTGATTGTCAATTTGTCAATATTTAATTTATTTACATATATATTTGTATTTTTGTTTGAATAAAGTTCCCCTGAAGAAGGCAGCAACCCCTGCCGAAACGTTGGGAAAGTTAATGTAACTTGATTGTTTCATTACCATAATTAATGTGACCAAAAAAAGCCGACGGAAAAACAGATTTCCACTTCACTTATTGATCCTTTAACGTTTGGTATGAAAACAGACGATAAATTTCTATGATCAAGTGGCAATACTTAAATTTTCAACGCAGAATCCTGTCTGATACAGATCCCTCTCGAACGTTGACGTGGTGTGGGCTTCAAGTAGCTTATAGTAGTTGAACCGGACGATGCTGATAGGTCTTCGCAGGATAAACGAAAACAAGAAGTGATCAACAAAAGTATGGACGACAACCCAAACTAATTTAATTCTCTAGGTGGTAATTGTCAAAGCGACAATTCATTCGTCGGTCGTAGTCTCGATTACGGCAAAGGTTCGTATTTTGAAGGCCTCATCTTACAACTGCCTTTTCAGGAACGTATAATAGATTAACTGTTGACCAGAGTAGTGCTGAACAAATTGATCTAGCTCCATTGGTAGCGCCCTCCGGGGGACATCTCTCGAGGCGCAAAGACTATATCAGTGACTGCTCAGCACAAAGAGGACACTTGGCTGGCCAAAGGCAATTGCAACCTTTTGGTACGTGCGGCAAAAAGTAACAGGTCGGAAGTGTTCGTACCCACCATTTCAGGACGCTCTACCGTAACCTATACACCCTTCCCTGCGAGGTTATGCTAAAATTCTTAGAGGTTCAATAGGAACGCAGGCCAATGAAACCGAAACTAAAACTCACAAAGGCTTGCAGGCGGTCCAACGGAAAGTCGGTGAATGGATTTGGATCTACTAGTTGCAAGTTCGACCACGAACAAAGACCGAAAGGAAAAAACCTCCCAAGGTTTCAAT
Source organism: Melanostoma scalare (assembly GCA_949752695.1). Taxonomy (NCBI): domain Eukaryota; kingdom Metazoa; phylum Arthropoda; class Insecta; order Diptera; family Syrphidae; genus Melanostoma; species Melanostoma scalare. The sequence continues at coordinate 32,601,098 of OX456985.1, forward strand.
CTCCAGCACTCTAAAGCTGTTGCTGCAATCTTATGTAACAGAATTTCCGTATTGAGTAGGTATATGTATAATCACAGCTTGTAGCCATAGACCTGAAAAGGTCGAGTTGTTGTTCTTGGAGGTCTGCGTTGTTTTAACATACTCTGTGATGAGCATTGTGACTTATCCCAGACTTGTCTTTACATATCGAGTCACTTTCTAGGAACTAAACTTGACGAATTTTTTGGTCAAGAGTTGGTTGCGAAAACTATAAACTACAAAACCAACGGAGAGCGACAAATTTTCGTCCTTTCGTGAGTTTACTTCCTTTGGAACTCCATTTTGCTCCCTTCCGCTAAACAGGCTGTGCAGCAGGTAAAGTTTTGTGGAATACGGAGGCCACAAGCCGGGGTTTTTTTCATGTGCTGTTATACTGACGATCAGGGTTTTGCCAGCAGCAATGCAACATGCGAGGCACCCACTTTCTGAGCTTCACCCTGTAATCAGATTAAGACATTAACCTTTTCGGCAAAAGGCCAATCTTTGTGAAGGCAAGAACAGAGACAGTAATTGACTTGACAATATCTAACAGATAAGCTGGAGGATAACTACCTGGAGTATCCTGCGGGACTTGCCAACAACAGATCACAGATACGTTTTATTCCATGCAGCAAATGTGATCTCTACCCTTTTATAACTAACAACGAACTCGATACTTTCGTCAAATTTATACCTAAGCTCTAAACAAAGCAGAAAGTGGAGAAAGTGGAGGAAGCAGTTCTCAACGTCAATTGTGCCCTTGTCCAGAGAGACCAATCACTGCAGTTCCGTGATAGAACGCTGAATTGAAGAAGCTTCCCGACAGCCAAGCTGAGCTTGAACCTCTACTTAATCCTCTCATTACTTCGAAAGAGGTATGCAGGAACGCAAGACATCTCTTAATGCGGTCGGAAGACTAGATTCTTTGAGCCTCGTTTGGGACCCCCCACAGCATTTATGGAAACAATATCGCCGAAGAACTTGCGAGGCAAGGATCTCAGACAGCTTGCTCAGGACTTTAAGCAGGGTCTCAGGGAAGAGGTATGCTATTTTTTCGCTATCCCGTAGCAAAAAGATTGTAGAAAGCATGTTGACGTTGTCACAGGACAATTCTCAATTGCTAAGTATTTAAACGTGCTAAGCTTAATTTACGTCACACTCTGTGAATCCAGTGGAAAATATGACGACACCGCGGAACATTTGAACGTTTTGGATATAAACATATTTGGGAAATTTTGTTACTGCAATATAAAATCTTCTTTTTCAAGTTCCGAATAATCAATTTAGTATTGGCTACCGGAAAATGCTTGTTATGCGTCTTTATAAAATGGCAGCAGATTTAGACAAAAAAAAAAAGAGACAAATTTGCTTTAACTTTCATTAAGACCTAATGATAAACCCTCAAACGTCAATTTTTAGACCATCCAATTCATAGCAATCTGCTCTTGCATTTGCAAACAAGAAGAATTCATGCATCATACCAAAATAACTCGAAGTTGTTTGCTCCATTGTTCATGTATGTATGACACTTCAAATCCAGACGATTATTGAAAGTGGATCTTCGGCTTCCTATCAAAGATGAAATTGCATAATCATCGGTATACTTACGGTCACAAAAGTAATCAATTCCCTTTACCAATGCACAGATTTAATTACGATTCGCCCCAAAATATCTGTTAATAGTCCACAAGCACCTACGTTTCTGTCACTCCAAGGTAGTTAACATATATTTAGGTTACGCTTCTAGTTGCCATTCGTTTGAGTCATACTAAGAATGTCCGCTTTGATTCCAAGCAGACATAAGTGAGGTAAACCATGCCATGTGTTGACAGCACCTCAAAATCAATGTTATCTACGCCTTAAAGATAAGAGTATAATTTACCGAAGATGTCTTGGTTTAATGCGGCCAATGGCAAGTTCAATCTATATGAGCCTGTAAATTTATGGTATTGCAATACTACTCGGTTAGAGTAGGTTGGTATAAGTAAGATGGAACTCTCCGGCTGATTTGATTACATTACTACATAAGATCTATGCAAATCTGATTTGAAAAAGACAAATGCGTGTGTGTGGTTGATTGTGGGATTGCTTATTGAGATTATTTCACCTCGGGTTTGCCGTTGCAGTTGATTGAATTCAAATGCAATGGAATTATTTGAATTTAGGTAATCTTTGGCAAGGCTTTAAATGGTTTGATAGTGTGTCAATAATCACTTCTTAGAAGTTACTCAGAAGTAGAAAACGAACATATAAGCCTTGAAACGCTATTTGAATAAATCTGATGCTGATTATGCCAAGACAATAATGATACAAACGATTCAGTTAGAATGTAAAGATAGAAAATGACAGAAAGTGAGAGAATTATCGTAACTTAATTATTTAGTTTTATTACTAAATAAAATTCTTAAAAATGGATCCGCGAACGTGTGTCCACGTTGGATGCTGCCGAAGAAGAGAGCGAACAGCAAAACCGAAAAAAGCAAAGTATCATAATGGGGTGGTGAATTGTGGAAATCCTTCTTGTGGTTCTGTTTAATGAGTGTGAGTTTGCAGCGGCTTGTGATTGTCTCCAAAAAGTAGTATTTGTTTGCAGCGGTTCTATGTTGCGTTGCCCCTACAATGAAAGACAGTCATCGCAGATTGAATTTAAGAAAAATTAACACGACAGAATCACATCTATGTACGTGCTCTTAGGTACCAATAGCAATATTTGAAAAAGGAAAAATTCAGCCTTATTATGAGTCTCACGTGAAATCATTCCCCTTGAAAAAGGTCCCATTTCACTTTTCCCTTATTATGAGTTTCGGGGGAAAAATTTTCCAAGTTCGAAAAATTTCCATTATTATGAGCTATTTTTCCCCGTGAAATGTGAAAACGTTGAGAGCAATTTATTTCACTTATTTTTGTGAGGTGAACAACAAAAGCGAAAAAATTGTAAGTCTGGAATTTTGTTCAGGTGAAACTCATAATAGCTTTTAAAATTCCGGGCGAACAAAAATGTTTCGGGCGAAAAGCTATTCAAGTGAAACTCATAATAAGGCTGAATACGAATTTTTTGGATTCTAGTTTTATTGATGCAGAGTTGACAGCCAAGCAAAGGTTATGAAAATGAAAAATAATTGTCACATCTGAAGTGACTGTGTTATTAAGAGATCTTCAACACAAACGAATGCAATAAGCTCAAATTAACCAAGAGCAAACACAACTACTCGTTTTCACAAAAAATTTGTGTGTAATTTCGTTTTAAACGAACCGACACGAATACCGAGATTTGCTTTTTCACCAGAAATTACTCAAAAAGGCCGTGTGAAACGAATAAACACGAACTACAACATGCTATTATATCCCTCAAATGACTCGTGTTAGGTGATTTTCGGTGCATTAAGGAGCACCTAAATTTTTGTCTTCGAGGAATGCAATAAACTATTAAACTATCCTTATCTCTTTCCACAAGGATTTACATTAAGAGTCTCAGCCCTTTTTGCGTTTGAAATGGTTGTTGTTGGATTTGATTCGTTGGTTTGCTTTACTTAAATGGCTGTCGCATATTTGATTAAAAATACATTTACCCAAAGTCAAAGTCACCAAAAAGGGCTCTGTGGTTTCGTTCTACACGAACCAACACGAATAACGCGATCACAAACTATTCAAAATGATATTTACATCTTGAAAGAAGGTCCATTTCCATTAAGAGTCCTCAGCATAATTTTTCAAATGCCTATTGTTTCCTTTGGTAAGGTTTGTTGGTTTACTTTCCTGTATACCTGTCGCATATTTATTCAAAAATATATTTACCATAAGTCAAAGCACGTAACTTTTAAAAAACAAAAATTAAACAACCTTGTCCAGCCCCAACCATATTTGTGTCCAGGAATCACGTTCGTTAAAGAACATCAATTATCCCGTTTAACCAAAAACAGTATTGTTAACTTAACCATGATTGTTGTGTAAATGCGTAGAGCTTCCCCAAGGGTTTACCGAAATAAAATTCACATCAAAATCTCGTTAGCTCAGCAGGCTTTTGCCTGTACAAATTATCTCTCCTGTTCTTAACCGTACAACCCCATAACATAGCAGACGTGTCCGATACCAATTTTTGTGTGTGTGTTCTCTTCTTTTTATCCTTAATTCAATATCTGCTTTGTTTGCTGCATTAAACGCTCAGGGTTATACAATCAGATTTCTGGCATCAATCCAATTTCGCAATTAAACTCAAGGGTAAACAATTTAATTTACCAATTAACATCAGTACTCAATTTTGGGATACGGAAATAAAAATTAACAAGAAAAAAAAAAACACACACACACAAATATCCATATGTGTTTGTGACGTTGACACGCAAAAAGTTTCACTTATCGATTTTAATTGAGCCGCTAAAAGACTACAGGCCTCAGGGCACTGGGGCGAAAAAATAGTTCGACTGAGAGAACTTTCAAAATATTTTTTTTTCTTATTTTCTTAATCAGTTAGAGAGCCGAGTATGCCTTCTTTTTTTTCGTGTCTCATGGCGTTGTGGTGTCAAAAAATTCACCCTTTGATGATAATTGCGAAATAAAATCAGTACGGCAGGGACACTCATCCGTGGGTTGCTTGTACCTACCAAGAGATTTATCGTTTGGAAAATATATTTAACGACATCCAATTTACAGGATTTTTAGGGTTTTTTTTCTGGAGCTATGTGCAAAAAATTAATTAAGAAAATATTTTGGTCGGTGGAGTTTTTTTTTTTAAGTTTTTGGTTCATCATTTTCTGTTTGTGTCGTGTGTGATTGAAGTTAATGAGATAGTCGTCAATTGCACAGTGGAAATGTGATGGGAAATGGGAAAAAACGAGTTGCGATGGATCTCAATGAAGCATAAAAAATGAAAGCCAATTAATTCAATCCAATATTTTAAATTTTGCCAGTTAACTGTGAAGTTAAAGTTTGAAAGGAAATGTGTTCTCTTTCATTTATTTTTTCCCCTAAATAAAAAGTTTTTACTGTTCTTTTTACACCTGTCAACTATCTTGACATGAAATTTCGTTGCTCTTAAAATCAAATTTTTTCCTTTCAACCCTTTACTAGGGTAGGGGGGACAGTTTTTTAAATGTCTTGTCATAGGAACTCTTATGATGAAGGGCGTACCTTGCAGTTGATTGCCATCAATCATACTTCTTTAATACTTCTCTGTTTTTGTTTTAATATGACGAATTCATAAAGTGGATAGCCAAAAAAGATTTTTTTTCTGAAAGTAAAAGAAGTTCTCTAAAAACACAAAATTCAGTTGAAGGGGTTTCGCTTGTAACAAAATAGAAACAAGAAACTACAATGTGCAAAAGGGTTGTACGTAACGTACATCAGCTATTTACTCTACTCAAGTGACAAAAACAAACTTCCAACCAAAACAAGCTGCGGTCAGCAACGCTATTCACTTTTCCCATTACGCTAGAACTCTCTTTGAATGTTTTAATTGAATTTTTAACATAATTTATGTCCCCAGCCATAGCAAGCACTTTCCTTTCCAACATCTCCTTTATGTAATTTTAATTCAAAACGCATTCTGGCAGCAAATTACAGTTGAAAACACTTAAGCGTCGAGACAGCGCAACGCAGTTCCCGCAACTTGCTTTTACCTTCATAGTAGCGGTGGCGTCCTTTGACGTGTTTGTGTGTGAATAGCGAATGCTAAAAGCTGCCACTATAGTGTATTGAAACACCATCAGAGAGAGAGAGAAGGAGAGTGAATTTAACGCTAGCACGTACACAATACGAGAGAATATTAAACTGCACTACCCAAAATTAGGGTTAATTAGCACAAATTTCACAGTCTCTCGGTATTGCGCGCTTTGGTGCGTGCTTTACAACTACAACACCCTCGGGTAACCCTACTCTTGCATCGGCTAGTCTTTGTTAAGTCTTTGCTATAGTATTTTGGTGTGTGAAGTGAACTGGTAGGTAAATATGTAAAAATGTTTTCCACTTTCACAACAGAGTAGGTAACAGACAAAATTTGTAAAATTATCATTCAACGAAGTGTTTGATGGTTGAAATGGTTTGTTTTACAACTAACATTGTGTGACAACGTCTGTTTCGTCGTATCATTTTACTGTGAGAGGGTAAATATAGCTTATTTGGTCTATTCTTTTGTATTCATTTGTAGGTGCCCGTGATATTATGAGGTTTGAATAGCAGAAGCATTCAACTGCTATACGGATATCGTCTTTCGCGAAGAGCTAGCAGGCAAGCAAGGTGGGAAAGCACTCTTCATACCAAAAGATGGGGCTTACCATGTGGTGCGATGGCAGCAATAATTGCAACATGCGAAGCATTCATCCTTTTAAATTCATTTCGTTCCCCAACTTAAACACCGACTTAGTAATGTTGGCAACAGGTCGAAAGAGGTTTAACCCACAACTTAAGAGCAATCTCTCGTAATCGAAATTGCCCCCTCTCTGTAGGACTCTGTAAAAATTCTAGGTGATCCAACCAGAAAGTCTAAATGAGACAGGAATCATAAGTCGAAAAGCACATAAATTCGGTCCACGGCCACTAGTCAGGAGCGGCAAGGCCATCACGATCTTAGCAACAAGAAATTCGGTGAATGAAACTGGTTCTGCCAGTTTGGCTTCATTCAAATTGACCTCCAGTACTGTTAAGCTGCAACCGCATTCCTATGTAGCAGGCTTTCAATGCTGAGTACAAAATCAAACATAGAAGCCATTTAGGACCCATGACCCTGAAAAGATCGAGATTTGGTCTTGGAGGTCTTCGTGGTTTTGATATACTCTGGTCTGACCTACCTCAACCTGTTTTAACACATCATGCGGAGTTCTCGCAATTAAAATTGGTAAATTTTAAGGTCAGATCTTTGCTGCAACTACCTTAGCATACGAAATAAAGAGTGACTGATAAATTTTAGTTTGACGAAAAAATTGCTGTTGCAATTTTTGACAACTAAAGTCACCTGGCACTGGTATATATCCAGCTATGTTTCAGGAAAGTATTGACCTAAAGCTGCCTACTTTGAAAAATAGGTTCAACAACCCCTTCACAGATCCGAATCGCTTTTATACCAAAAGTTAGTAAATAAGACCATTCACACGCCGAAAGCATAAGACCAACCAGCACCACCGCTTTCCTTGTTAAAATTCGGAGAAGAAGGGTGAAGCGGTGAGGAACCCCATTAAAGCCCACACTCCAAATACTTCCTTCTTCTAAGATGCAACATCCTTACAAACGTGAAAAATTTTGAACAGGATGAAATGTGCTATCGAAAAATACAATTTTGTGGTGGGCCTTTCCATCAAAATTGGGGGTGCTTTTGACAATGTTAGCTTTGATAGCATGTGCAATGCTGCCCGAGAACATGGGGTAAACAAGTTACTACCCAAGTGGCAGGCTTTGATACTAAAGAAGTAATATTGACTTCTTACTCAATTTTAGTTGCCAAGTAGTTGCTTTTTAAAACTTCAATGTCCTCATTTGAATTTGAAATTGGAATTAAAAAAAATAGTTAAATTTAACTGAAATGAAACCAGAAGGCCTAATTTAAGTGGCATTGCTGTCCCTAAAACACGTGTTTATTCATTTATTCTTAAGAAAGCGGCAGATTCACGAACTCTGGTTTCCGAAAACTCTAATGAAACCATATAGAAACTCTTTTGGTTTCCAAGCAGTTGAAAACAAGTTTTACTAGCGAGCTTTCAGTAACTCTTTGTAAATATTATAACCAACTTCCAACTGAAAACTTCTCTGTAACACTAATATATTGCAAACAAGTGTTATTAGTGAGCGTTCAGTAACTCAATAATTGAAACTTTTTTGTGACTATTTTGCTATGAAAAAGAAACAAAATATGAAACTAAACAAAAACTTCATCTATTGGTAGGTAAAAAAAAGTAGCTTCTTAATGTGCCTCTAAAGTTATTGATTTCATTCTGTCACTGAGCAATTACCACAAAGTGTATAAGGAGAAGTTTCCACAACTTTCATACGAGTTCCAATTGTGTTATCGCATTAAAAGCCTTCAACTCTACATTCTCAAATTAAGTAAAACATTTTAGAGTAATTTTAGGCGGCAAGCTTCTTTTGTCCCAACACAACGAGTCATAATCTGTAACTAAAAAGGATCCTCTCGATCTATACGACTATGATGAACCCAATCATCTACCAGGCATTAGTTGTTTGGTTAATCAAACTCACACGTAAATACGTCACTGCTTCGTTCGCTAAATTAGAGAAAAAAACTCCAAGTCTTCTAAGGTTTCCCAAGCATTCCCGGTGCAGAGGACTAGTATAGGACCGCTTCACTTTCAAATCAGAACCAGAAATTGTAACCGGATCACAGATAGTTCCAAAACCTATGATTTATATGGAGGTGGTGCCTTTGTGCAGAGCCTCATTAGACACAAACTTGTCAGTCTTCAAAGCGGAGACGTATCCAAAGTGACTTTAAATATCTTTACAAAAATGGCTGAATTGGGAGAAGTATTTGTGTCTCAACACATAGTCAAGTTGTGCTTGAGGGTCTACTCAACCCTCTTACTAAATACATACATACTTCGAAAGGCAGCCAGGAATGGAAGATATCTGAATGCGGACGGAAGTTTAATTTCTTTGAGCCTCGTTTTCTTCCAAGAATATCTGGAACATGAAGATTATTTTGTTTTTTCTGGAAAGCTACAGAAAGTGAAGGTTGCTTTCTGGTAGAACAATGACCGTGCACCGTCAGAAAAAAGAATAGTTTTTCGATCGCAAAAGATGGCGAAGTTTTCTACCACTTCTTCACTATTGAAACAGAGATCGCAGATTTCACGCTTGAAAAGTCCATTCCCATTCAAATAATTGTCTGGAATAGGCATATCTGGATCAGAAAACACAAGTCTCAGTCATTTTGAACTAATACGATATCGACTTTTCCAAAACTTGAAACCCATACGTCACGTGCCAATAGCAGAGATGTGGAATCCACGCTTATAAGGGCTCTTGGACTATTTTTTACAAAAAAAAAAAAAAACTTAACTTTGAGTGAAACACCTCAAATAATTTTATCAGTCAGCAGCACATTTTCTCATTTAGAAGAAGTAACGAGCCCAACGCAAAAGAAGACTCATAAACCGAAAGCATTATCCACTACATCGAACAACTTCATGCCAAATATCTACCCATCACCTTGGTCTAGGCTTCCAAAGCACCCCCTGTATCTTGTTGTAATGAAATTCAACCCTGCTGCACGAAAACCATCAATCCGAAAAGATTGCACTGTCACGTCTCCAGCTTTTGCGGAAACTCTGATAAAGCAAGGCCACCTTCTGTTCAAAAATAAAAATTACTTCTTTCCCCCGTCAGCTATCAAGGCAGATTAAAAAATAATCCTTCGTGACCTATCGTCACTCTTAAAAGAGAAGGCGTGAAAAATCAACCCCTAGAGATTAAACTCCAATAGCAAAAAAGAAAAAAAAAAAAAACATAAACAAAACGAAGCATTATAAAATAAATCAACTCACCAAATTGCGTTTCGTCTAGTAGAGTCTTTTTGATCTCATGTCCATCATCCATGTCGAGATTTTCAATGTCTGTCCGTCGCGGTGGCTTCTCCACGGGATTAACCTCTGTCAGTAGACTCTTTTGCATCTCCATTATCACAGAACCCTCCAGCACCGAGCCATTGTGCGACTTCTCCATTTTCGAAGCAATCAGTCCGTTTTCACTCATCGTTGCGTCCTTTTGGTAGGTTTTTATTCTTCGGCAATACCAACAAATCACCAACACTATCACAATCAGTAGGAGGAGAAGTGTAGTTGCCACTAGGCAGATAATCAGCAGTATATTCGAAGACGAATCAAAGCCATTGTCTCCAACACCCATTCCATCTATGATGGCTCCTCCATTAATATAGCGTTCTGTGCCGACAACTAGCTGCATATTGCTTTCGTCCTTGCCACCACGATTCTCGGCTAGGCAAGTGTAAGCACCTCTGTCACCCGACCGCACTCCGAAGATAATCAACTCCGATGTGAGGATGTTGGAGTTTTCAATGCGGTTCTGCTCCACAGAGTTTCGAACCTGAAACCGTTGGTCATTCACGTTGATAGGCCGTTTATTGTAGACCCAGAGGATGTCAGGCTGTGGGGATCCTTCCACTCGACATGACAACGTTATATTTTCACTGTTTGCCTCTATGTAGTGACCAGGCCGTGGGTAGACTATTCGCGGCCTACACGCAAAATGGTCGGGTGGTATATCAGACCAGAGTTTGCCGTGCAGTTGTTTTGGCTCATGGCAGTCTGTGGGCGGTGTATATAGCCGATGAAAGATTGCAAAGTCGCGAAACTCCTGCAGGTCACACGTACAATTCCATGGATTTTGGGCCAGCGACAGATGCAGCAGCTTGGGAGTGTTCGCAAAGGTTTCTTTGCGCAACACCGTCAGTTGATTTGATTCCAAGTATACCGCCGACAGCATGGGCAAGTGGTCGAATGAATGGATCTCAACACGTTTCAGACGGTTATGTTTGAACTCCACACGTGACAGGAAGTTCAGCTCAATGAAAAGATTGTTCTCGAGCACCTCGATTTGATTGTTGTTCATAACCAAGTTACGCAATTTTACTAGACCCGAGAAGATGCCCGGATGTAGCACTCGTATGAAGTTGTGGGACATATCGAGTTCGATTAATATTGCCAGGCCTTTGAGTGCGTCCCGGTTCAATTCCTGTAGGGTGCAGTTTCGCATGAAAATTTTATGCAAATTTTGCAGATTGGCATCAACGAAGTGTTCTCTCTTCAGCTCGGCTATGAAATTGTTGGACAGGTCCACGACTTGCAATTCATTGCTTAGGTCGGTGGGGATGGTCGTCAGGGACTTGTTCTTGCAGTCGGCAGTCTTTTTGCCTGAGTTCCAATTGCAATGGCAGGAACTGCAACTTTGCAGCCAGTCAGAGTTCCCACTGGCACCCACGAAGAGCAGCAGCACCAGAAGTTGTGCTATGCGAAGCTGTTGAGAGGTGGAATACATTTTGTGTGTAAATAATTGTGTATGTGTGTGGGTGTGGATTGGGGGGATGAAAAAGGCCTGTAATTGTTGTCGGTGTGTGTGTGGGCAATCTTCTTCTTGTGGTTTAACTTCTTCTATGGGGTTATCTTGTTGTTATCCTTGAGGGTCACTTTGATTAATTATCATGTCCTTTCTGTGCTGCATTTGGTAGTGGTGGTCCTTCCTTCTACTTCTTCTACTATGTGGCAATGAAGGAGGTAGTAGCTGGGTTGAATTTACAACTTGTAATTAGCATAAAATGAAACTGTAACGAGAAGAGAAAGATGAAAAATGTTGTGATTAATGACGTTGTTGTGTTCTGGAGAGATGGTAGTGGTTGGCATTGTTGCTGCCTTGGTTAAGCCACAATTATTTATTTTCTTTTCTTCTACTTTTTTCTTAAATTGAATGGCTATTACTTTCACAGAGCTCAAGGGAGTGCTGAATTATTATAACTGAAAAGTCAAGAGCAGTGTACAACAATGCACAACAGAATTTGCATTCTTCGTTTCATTTTCATGGGACCTGCCATGATGGTTTGTTGGTTAGTTGGTTGGATGGTTGGATGGAGTTGAATGATACATGATGACCAATGACCAGAGGATGAAGAAGATTTTTTCATTTTTTGTTGTTGTTCTCTGACTTTGAATGAAGATGGAGATATGTATGTAAATTACTTTGCGGTCTTGTGGTTGGGTGGATAACAGCAAATCATAAGAGACTGCAGTTAAACAAAAAGAGGGTTACAAATGACCTTTCAGAAGGAATATAAATAAAAGTGGCAGCCATGAACTATAAAAAGTGATTAACTGGCCGCAAGTCAATCAGCGAGATGTGTCAAAGAATGGAACCAGAGCAAACAGAATGATGATGGTGTGTAGTAAGCCAAACTAGGTTGTTTGGAATTCTGACTGGGAGTCATGGCGAATGAGGAAAAACAACAAAAATGTGTTACAAGGCTGCAAGGGGCACATGATTTCCTTTTTTAAAAAAAGACTTGCTTTTAGTGTACAAACACAAGCAATTGAAACAAATGACTTTGTCTCGCAACCATGGAAAAAATCATGGCCACATAACAAAACAACAGTCAAAAGTTATCGCAGTTGGGTACACAAAGTTGGGGCTGCTCATTTACTGGAAGTTTCGCAAAGAAAGTGCTGAGGAACATAAATGAATGAGGACAGGAAATTGTAGATGTCTTTAATTTAGGAGAGGTTAACAAACAATAAATATAAACTAGGAATTCAGGTTACCACAGTAACCTGTGTGCACAAACCAGTGATGAAAATTGACTTTTGTCGATTGTACTGAGAACTGAAAAAAAATTGTACTGAAAAAGACCAAGTAGTACTGAACTTTTTTAAATGATAAAGCAACGCAAACATTGTAAATAAATATTTTATTTAAACAAAAATACTGTAAATTAAATATGCCCACATTTCATTTTCATACATTTTATCTAAAACAAGTCTTATGGACGGATAGCAACTTTGGCAATTACATTCATACATATACATGTACATGTTTTTCTTACTCTAAAATTTACTTTGTAAATGTCTATTCAATAAACTTTTTTTAATAATAAAGCTGTGACAGCATTCATTTTTGATAAGGTTTTTTGTTTCTATTAGTGCAGAACACGTTTCCACCTGCATTCGGTTTCTTAGTTTTGTTTTTATAATATTTTGGTAGGAAAAAATTCTTTCGACGTTCGGGGACGAATGAGGAATAGAAAAAGCACCCTGGACAATTCGGTATATATTTGAAAAGATGAAATCGTTGCATTCGTTTTTCACAAGCCCAATTTCAGCCCAGAACTCAGAAACAGAAGCATTTCTTAATTTTTTTAAGTGTTGGCAGTCAGCTAGAGCTCGATATTCTTTATTAATGAGTTCAATGTTTTTTTCTTCCCCAGGAAAAAATCTGAAAACAAATTGAACTATCGAATTTACGCGTTCAGCTTATTCTTTTATTCGGCTATTGGGGCGCGTTAACAAATACTTTTCTTGTTGTGAAGATGTGTTGAAGTCTGACTGTTAATATTATATTTGTTTTATCTTAGAGATTTATGAAAACTATGTATTTTAAAAATTAAAAATAGTACAAATTGTACTGAAAATTGAGGAGGGGTACTTGCGTACTAGGGAAAGTCCAATTGTACCGAATTCAGTACAATAGTAAGCCTTTTTGCAACTGTGGCACAAACGGTGTGTGTCGCGTTAAGTTGGGTAACACGACCTCAATGGAGTGATTTGAAGACATTGAGTAATTATTTGAACTTAAATTACTCAAAAAGGCGTGCTAAACGATTTAACACGAAATACACGATCCACTTTTTTACCCCTCAACTGACTCGTTTAAGCTCGTTTAAGCTAATAGACACAAAAACATCAATATTTTTTGTCTCGTGAATAAAATAACGTCGGTCTGAAGAAGATTGTCGAAGAGACCGTTTCTAGCACACCCAACTGTCAACCAAATTCAGTAAAGCCTGTGTTCTGGAACAGCTTGGAGGCTGAATCCATCAAGAGCACAGCAACGTCGTTAGCATATATGCTTGGGCGTGGACGTAAGATCAGCACGCACCATATTATTCACCTCTATGTCGATGAAAATGCCCACCACAAACTTCTTCTAGCCGAAATCGCTGGTAAACATTGCATCTGAGACAGACAAATCATTTGATTGATTTTCGAATAAACCCTTTTGACGTCCTTCTGTTTTGATTGGTACAGGTTCTAGTCAGCCTCTGATATGATCTTGAGTGACGAGTCATCAAAACGGAGTTCCAACAGAAGCAAGCTGACCCAATGCTGAAAGTTTCGTACTCTACATTTGCTGCACAACAACCAAGTTTTGAACCCAAAACTGATAAAGTGTAGTTGATGTAAAGAAACTCTTTATGATAAGACAAGTCCGGTCAGATCGCTCATAATATCTTGAGAAGGTTAAAGAAAACCTCAAAGACCAAGAAGTCCAACATTCCACAATCATTGCTTCTGAATGGCGACAAGGTGGATTTAGTTGACTGCTTTGAAAGCCTGCTGTATAGGAACGCAATAGCAGCCTTAGACTACTGACAGTTAATTTGAGTGAACCTTTTGGAGACCTTTGCACATCCGGTCAGTGTTCGTGGATCCGAGTGGAAGGCACAATTTGGAAGGAAACCACCCGGAGCATTTTGAGAATGATTTAAAAAAAAATTCATTGTTTGAAAAATCTAACGATGGGGCCTTACAATAGAAAATGACTTCAGTATATTTTTTTTTATGTATTACCATTTTTTTAAATTAAAATTAACACATTAATTTGTTTTTTACATCCTACTATTTGAAGAAGACAAAGTTTGAAGTCAAATATTTCTTAGCTATCTGAATACAGTTGATTGATGCTACATACTTTCATAAAGGTCTTGTTTTCCCCTTTACAGAACAGTTATCATCTTTTGGATTAAATTTAAAATAGAACAAGAACCATTTCTTCGTAATCTCTAGCTGGTCCACTTAGGGAACGAATGTTTTATTCTTACTGTAAATTCAGAATCAAAAATAAAATAAAATAAATATTTTCTTAATTATAGCAGGTAATTTTAACACTGGGAGCTGTTTCCCGTTCGAGATCTTGACATTAAGTCAATATCATACCTCAGCGAAACGACAAAAGTCGATTACGCCTATACAATGTTGCGAAACATTAAAAACTTATTGCCGAAATGTCAATTGACTACCTATAAGCTGCGATTTGGGCTTTTTAGATATTTTTGTGGCAGGGAAACGGAATTAAAAAACTTATCCTTTTATTTTAATTCAAGATCTGGAAAAAATAAAGGAATTGCTTGATGAAGTTAAATTGCTATTGGAAACAGACCTTTAGATATTTGTGCTTCCTGAAACTTCTAAAAGCTGCAAGAGATTTCAAAAATTACAAAGTGTTCTATGGCTGTCTGGAAAATATCCAGCCTAAATTTGTTTGGGTTTGTAAAAGATCCTAAGCGCTTGATCTGCGAAGCTATATAAAATTTTTCAAACTGATTCCACCTCTACCGACTGTTCGAAATTTTGGAAAATCTTTCCAGGGTTTTACGAAATGTACTCTGCACAATCTTTTCTTTCTTCAATGTTTTAGCATTCCTCAAAAAATAAATTGTTTGTAATGATTCATGTGTCTTGGTTCTCGACCCCACTTATTTTCAAAAATTGCGTCTTCTTTCACCTTCTTCACTTTTCCAGCATCATGATCTCGGAGGGATCATAGCATGATATTATTTCTCCCAATTAACTGAATCACAATAGTAATCCGCTCGTACGGTACGCCACGTTTAACTCAGAATGCAAATCTCCCGGTTTTGGTTTGATCCATGTTCGAGGCAAATTTTTTGGCATTTTTCTGTACCAGTAATGATTTGGTCTGCCTTTTTTTTTCACGATTGTGTCTTACCGTTGAATGAGTTTGCCTTTTTGGCGAGGTAACAATACCAACTAAACCGGTCGTGCGATCTTTCTATCAAGAAAAAGATAACATTTTTGACGTTAAGGCTTCCATTGAATTTGGTACTTTTAATACTCCTGCTGTCATACAGATGGAGATGGTCCCACCTGAGTTGTCGTATACTTACTCTCATACTTTTCGCACATTGCCCAATAGTGCGAACCGTATTTGAGTGCTGGACGCACAGCCGCAGTGAAGATTTTTCCCTTCAGCTAAGAGGGCATTTTTCTATCGTAGAAGATGGTGCAGTTTTCTCGCCACTTTATTCACCCTACGCCTACTCGATGACTGATGTCGTTGTCGTCATAACAAGTTGCATCACTATTGATCATAGATCTCTGATATTCAAACCCTTCAACTTTGGTGAACACATTTTCATTCAAATAAATGCCTGAAAGAGGCATCAGAAAAGAGCCAAAACTATTTTTTGGGCTAATATGGGGCCCACTGCCTTGTAAGACTTTTACCCATACGCCAAGTGAGTATGATAGGGATGAAGGATCCTCACTTACGATGGCTCCATCCTTGCAAAGTTTCAAAAATTATAAAATGAAGGTTTTAAATAATTCAAAAATTAGTAGCAGTTAAAATTCTAAACAGTATACCGTTTTCAACAAAAAAATTGTAAAAAAAAACATAATAAAAATGAATTTCCTCTTGAAACTTCAATATACCTTTCGAATTTAAGCTTTAAGTCAACGACAAACATAAACTCAATTGTCGTTTGGGCTACGTGAAAGACAAGATGTCCAATGGCCACAGTTATTGAATCGATTTAAGATTTCAAAGATGGAATTTGTGAAGTTATGGAGGACATACAGCAGCAAATGTCCGAATTGATGATGTGAAAATTTCAAGCGTACAATATGCGGTCATTTAGCTTTGTTTTATTTTTTTTATCTAATGGCACACTCTTCTCCTTGCAATGAAATAAACATCCAATGACTTTATTGGATTTATTTTTTAGATATGTATATTTTTTACTAGAACACCCTCTTGATACTCATGATTAACCCGCGAGCAATTATGTACTCATCCGAACTCTTGTAAAAAAAAGAATTTCTGCTAAGCCAACACTTCATTAAATGAAAAAGGACTTCTAATTGATTGGAGATGGAACCATTAAATGTTGTTTATATGTCAGCAAATTGGTTGATTTTGTTTATTTGTATTTTCAAAAGACTTTACAAAACCGTTCGTCATTTCCCTCCTTAATTTTTTGTTTCCAGTGTCTTCTAAGGATTAAATCTTATCCATTCTTCAGAATTTCATCCTTAGAGCAGTTCAAATCGCGACAGTTAAGAATGAGACGCGTTGATGCTCATTCAAGTGAACACAGCTTTGTTAGAAGAACCTAATCTGATTCCAAAAAAAAAAGACTTAACACATCTTCTCAAGCCTATTCATTAGTCTGCCAAAATCAAAGTACTGAAAGGTTGAATTAACGATCTATTAGCACACCCTCTATATTCACTACCCGAGTCTTCATATTGAACAGCATTATCATAGCTGCTTTACATCTCATTTAACTCGAACTTTGTTAATCAAAATCCCCCATCAGACACTAATTGATTCGCAATACCATTCCATCACGAAACCATTCCACGTCGCTAAAATTACTTAATAGGCAAAGTATCGCCTCGGAACACATTGCAATCATCGATTATTCTGGAATTACACTAAATTGAATGCTAATCGACAGAGACAATAGAAGCCATTTAAAATGGACTCTGGATCTGGACCATTGCCTGGCGATGATGCCTTTTTCCTTCCAATTTTCCCATTAAACTTGATTATTCCGAAGAATTTATTTCCAAAAAGATAATAGCAATGAGTCCATTTTGTGTGCTGTTCTATACTATCGTCCATCTCCTACATAGAAAGGATATGTTTGGCACATCCTATACAATTTTTGTTCAATATCGTATAACGTTTTACTACGAGTATAGCCAACGTGTTGTTGGTTCAAAATGGTTCACTTTCATCGTCCTTAATTCCCAAACAGAGCAAGATAGAGAGAGAGAGGAAAACAAAAAACAAAAAAGTAATCACCTTGTCTATTAAGGGCTTTTACCGTTGTCATTAACTTAATGTTCACGTCGAGCGAGGTGTTTGAAAAAAGGAGAAACAAAACGAAACAAGATTCGATGTACAAAAATCCATTTCCAATCGTTCGATAACAGATAACACACACCAGATATATACTCAACCTCATTCCTCATACCACACCACCCACACAACATTCTCAATCATTAATGATGGCTGTGTGATCCGTTGCCGCAGTCAAATTATGGAGTTGGCCAAGAAGCGGGGGTGTTGATATCATATTGAACACTTTGTGATAAAAAGGAATTTTTACATACACATTATCTCCTTATTTTGGGGAAGGTGGTAATTTTTTTTCGTTTCTTATTCCTTTGGTTCGATGGATGGTGATGATGGTAATTTATTTTCTTCCTTTAACCGTAAATCGATTGATAGCATCTTTCTCTCTCTCACACAGACATACAACAAGCGGGTGTTGTGGCAGCATCAGAAAGGCCTTGAAAAAAAAAAACAGCAAACAAAAAGAGGGAGAAGAAGAGACGCGAGATTTATACAAAAGGATATCATAATTTTCGATTCAATTTTTTTGTTTTTAATTTTTCATTTTGTGTGTCTGGCGGCAGGCTTTCGGTATAGAAGTTTCTTGGAAATTATATGAGTGCTCATGGAAAATTGTGTGTATGTAGGTACTCAAGATATGTGAACATAATTGGAAATATGAATTATGACTGAGCCATGAAGAAGCTCCTAAGCATGCTTGCATATTTCAGCACATTAGGTACCTATAGACTTTGAAAACGGAAAAATATTGCTTTTGAATTTCCCCAAATTTACATTCCGGGATTGGAGCTGAAAACATGTTCTGTGATTGAGGAGAGAAGTAGAGGGCTGTTGCGAGAGATGCCAATATGGAAAGTTTACCTTTCTAATTTAAATTTTTTGCAAAAAGAATGATATAAATGTTGAAGTTTTGTATTTTGTTTTCAATGGCAGCCATCGGCATTAATGATTCAATATGAGAAGAGATTTGAAGTATTTTAATTTTGCTAATGGGGAGATGGAGTGGTTTATCCAATTAAACTTTTATCTATAAAAATGTTTGTGGGTCCCAAGCAAAAGCTTTTGGTAGCTTTACAATATTATTTAATCTTTTTCTCAGGAACAGATATGGGCGTTTCTCTAATATGGACAAGACAGCTTTTGAATTTAAGCTGAAATAATTGCTAGATTTCAATGACTCTTGTGGACATTTCTACTAAGCGGGTATGAAAAATATTTTTATATTAACTCGAAAGTTTCACAATACAACTTAAGGGTACAGTGAACTGCCTATCACTGGTTTCTATAAGGGCGATTTTTTTAAGCGGACAAGGTGGGTTGAAATAGTAGGCTGAAGTGATTTGAAAAGTATTTCCATATTTAAACGATAGTTTTAACAATATCCTTTTCTAAAGAGTACAATTGACGGTCGACGGGCACTGCTTCTATAAGGACAATTCTCTTAAGCGAACAAGGTGTGGTCTGTACTGTAATGCTTGGGTTGAACGATGCGATGTGAACAACACTTTCATATTCATATATTAGTTTTGCGATTGTACTTTTCTAAAGAATACAACGAATTGCCTCTCAACCGAAGATGCTTCTGTAAAGGTGATTCACTTGAATGGACAAGGAGTGCGGCAATGTCTGGCTGGAATGATTTTGTTTTAGTTTTTAGCCCTTTATATTTCGCTTTCATCCAAATATTTGTAGGTGTTATCTTTCAAGTTTCTCACTGGGCACTGCTTTCTATATGGCCGACTGTTTTCAGCGCGAAGAGTTTATTGCAATGGCTGAATTGATTTTGTTTGAGTTCTTAACCGCTTCAATAGACAAATTGACTAAGTGAGCAGGGGATACAATGGGCAGTACTTTCTCTCTCATTTAATAATTTTACTGTTATTTTCCAAGTACAGATGATAACATTATCAATAATTTTACTGTTATTTTCACTTTCAACGACCACTGCTTCTATGCGGACACTTCTCTTAAGCGGACAAATGGTATTGGTATAGTTATAGTTATTTTTACCAGCGTAAATTCTGCTAAGTTGGGACACTGTTTCTATGAATGCGGTTCACTTAAGTTTTTTACAATGGTTGGTTAGATTTCATTAAAGTCAGAGAATAATTGCACTAAATGGGGAGGGCATCGTGTGGGCACCATTTTGTCTCTCACTCAATTTTGATTCTTCTATATCTTATCATATCTTACATGAACTGTCTCTCCACGTACACTGCTTCTGTATGAATAGTTCGCTTAAGCGGACAAATAGTATTGCCATGGTTGGCTCTAATAATGTTATTTGAGTTTTGAGACGCATAGGTAAACAATTTTTCTAAGTGGGGAGGGTATAGACCCTCAACAAAAACTGCTTCTAAGAAGATATCAGTCTTAGCTTTTCTGTTCAAGAATGTTCTTTTGAGTACACCTTTCGACGTGGAGAAAAAACTTCTATCACACAAATAAATGTCGCTGTAAGACCTTCGTTTGCCTTAGACCTACTCTTTAGTCTCATAACAATCGAAATTAACAGCAAGCGAATCACTGCGAGTCATTCGTCTCAGAACCAAATCCCAATGAGCCGATAATACAACTGGGCTCTCTATCATTCTGAATTGATTCGGAGCCATCCGAAGTCACTTCGACTTCACCACTCACTAACCGGTTTTAAACAAAAGTTTCCAAGTCACCATCCTAACGAGATCATGTGTATTCCTCAAGCGGCCGGCACGTATTCAGAAGAATTGGATAGTCTCTCAATCCACACCCCTAACCGCTAAAACCTGTTCCAAGCGAAAAATCTGGCGATCAGAATAGTTCTTTTCATAGCTCAGACCAAACGTGATATCTACGCAAAATAACCACAATACATATCAACAACCAAAACTAGAGAATAATTCTCATATCTGGTCAGGTGCTCCACTAAGATCTCTGCACCTACTTGATGGGGTAGAAAACGGAACGGTTAAGATTGATAGGTGATAGTTCAATCGTAAAATCGATTGATTCTCTTGAACATCGTCGAAACGTTACCTGTATCTCTCTCTTTTATCGCTTTTTTCACAAACTGTGCTTATCAGTTTTACCTTGAGCCAAACTTCGGACGTATAGTCAAGTATTGAGATTCATATTTTAGTAGCACCACCCGAATGTGGAATGCTTTATCTGACTCTGTTTTTCCCTTACATTACGATTTACAAAAATTCAAAAGCAACGTGCTTCGGTGTCTACTTTCAAATCCTCTCCTATTCCCTTAATGTTCGCACTGTGTTCTATAACATTATAAGAGTAGTCATAACCCCTTGATGTGCGCGTTAGTTATAAAAAAAACTGTCTATCGTTTCTTAAGGCCATGCCAGAGCAGTTGAGTACACACCTGTTCTGGGTGCCAGAGCACAAAAACTCGCCAGAAATGGATTTACCACACCAATGTCACCCAACAGGATAAACTTTGGCATACGTTCGGCTAAATGCAAATTCATGCTAAAACGAAATGCCATGAGGTTTATAAACACTAAACAGACAAAAACAGCCAAAGAGATCTGGACAAATCTGGACCAAAATAGTAAGGCACCAGTAATCTTCAAGCAGACTGCACCTTAGCTCTGCAATGTGTGCCACAATCGGACATGCATTCGCTCACATTAGGGAGAGCTATCTTCAATGATCCAAGTGATCTTATGAATACCAACAGTTACATAGTATTATAGAGAGCTCTCAGTCATTTAAATAGGAATGTAATTCTTCGGATGTGATATCACCAGGGACTTATTATTGGTCTAAATGCGTCAGTGGACTTCCTCACAGCCAACTCTAACCTAACTTTAATGTTAGCTTAACAGAATTTTCTTTGAACGTTCCGCTACGCCGCCGCGCCGTCAATAGTATCCCAGCTTGATATATATTTCTCCCATTTGAGGAGAAACTTTTTAAAGTGGAGACAAAACGTTTGTTCCATGACTGTCCACTTAAGAGAGTTTTCTTTAAATATTTCGCTAATTTGTTAATGTTGTTAATTTGTTCTGCTTGCCCTAAAAATCATTTTGTATTGTGAAATACTGAGTATGAACACAAGTTTAAAAACGCTTTCAAGCCACTTTTCAAAAAGGTTATCTAAAACAATAGTTATTCATCCTTAAAATCAAACTTCTACTAATTAATAAATAAAATCTTCACAAGGGAACGCTTTGCACCGCACTACCCCCTATTTTACTCAAAAGTTTTTCATCTACAGGTTTAAATATCAAAGTTTTAACATTACTCTGGTGACTATTTGCTGAAAGTTTATCCTCACTCATATCCAAAAGAAAACTTTTACGAGTTTTTGATAACTCTAACGATCAGCAATTTACATAACTGGGATACCCACAGCAAAATATTTAGAGCATCAGAGTATTTCTAGTTATTGTGTTGTTAATGTATAAAAAAAAAGTTTAACTGTGCATCATAGTAATTTGTTCAAATCCTCTAGAGAAAGTTTTCAACTGCATCAAGCTGATGCTATTTGTTACTTTATTTCAACCTACAAAGAATGAATTAGGACTTGTGAAAATGTTGCATTTATTTTTGAGTTTTAATTAACAAATTAATCTTCTATTTTTTGAAAAATATTTCTCCATCAATTCAAATCAAAAATGCACTGGAGCCCTAAGTTTTGTCTCAATTAGATTTGATAAGCAAGAATGACTTTCGTCGTTACAAGTGCTGTCGTTTGATAGACACTAGACCAATGTTCATGCTGTTGTCTGGTTTGCTGGGTATGTCAAAAAAGACATAACACAAGCACCATCACAAGTAAAAGTCTGTTTGCGTGTCTAAAAAAAAAAAAACTCATTACAGTAAATATTGGAGTTCTTTTACCTCGCTCTTGACTTCTTTTTTCTCGTCATGCCGCCTTTTTGATGGCTGCGGTTGGTTGACGACATTGGTAATAATTGATTTGGTCGACAAAAAACGATACATTTACTTAAAGTTTCCAATCTACCTACCTTGTTCGCCCACAAGTAGCTATAATCAATCACACAGTGGCTACAGTTTGTGAAAATATATAACGTGCGACCTATCCCTTGTGTGCTTGGGGATGAACGTTGAACGAAGGGTGCCTTCTACTGAACCATTGGGTTTAATTTATCATTTTGTCAACAAATAAAAACGACATGTGGGTTTTCAAGAAAAACAAATAAAGTTTCTTCTTTTTTTTTAGTTCCTTGCTTACTTGTTGGGTTTTATTCAACCGCACTCGTCGAAGAGGAATTTTTTTCAACATCAACGAAACCTAAACGTAAATGATTTAAATGAAGATGAAGCTGTTTACAAAGCCTAAATGAGCATTTTGATATGCCAAATAGCTGTGTAATGGGCAACCATTATAGCTGATGTAATGACGTTTTAGAATTTGTTTACAAGTTTTCACCAAAAAGAGAAAATAACGTACATACTTATGAAACGGTACATTTGAACTCAAAGCAATGAAATTTCAAGTTATGAATTTTTAGGATTTTGGAATAAATTGGGTGAAATAATTTCAAAGCCATTCATGTGCAAGGGGTGCAATTTATCAGGAAGTGATGCCGAGTTAATCCCTTTAGTTGCTTTTCTTACGAAGTTTTCTAATGGTATTGCCAAAAGTTTGATTTAGGACATAACGGTCTAAGCTCTGAGGTGTATGAATGTCAATTAAACGCTCAATTTAAAGAAACTCTAATCGAAAAAATTATAAGTTGTAAAAAAAAGAGAGAGAACTGAAAAACAAGCTTCACAAAATTAAACTTCCGTTGTGCGTTTAGGGCTTTGTGAATTAATCGATTCAGCCGGGGCGCACTGTAATTCTTAAAAAAAAAAAAATTTTATTATTAAACTTATTTAAAAGTCGTCCATTGTAGTTGAATTAACAATTTTATAAGCCATGTGCAAAACTATAGCTGCAACTACTTGCAATGTTGGGAGAAAATGCATTTTTTTTTAAGTTATGTTCCTTTTGCCATCATTGTGGTCCAGTAAATCAATTTTGTTTGTGATGGGCTGTTGCGAATGGCAGAAAACTCAACACGTCAATTAAATAATCATTTGATTTGTCTAAGTTAACATGACCAGTCCAACAAATTCTTGCAACACAACTTCACATAGTTACGACTTATTTCTAATCAAAAACGCAAACATCGCCCAACTTGACTTGAGGCACTTGGGTCTTCAAAGCATGATCCAAAGTTTCTACTTCTATAATTTAACCCTCTCGTTGGACAGAAAAGAGCATGGTTTGACGAGTTCGTGGTATTTCTTATTTGAACTTGATGTTTTCCAAATAACAACATTCTACTTTTGTTCGTTTGATGTTAGTAATTTTTGATTTTAAATACATTTGCAAGTACGAGCGCCCTACCGCTTTGAGCAATTCTAAATCCAAGACGACGAAACCTTTCGTTGAAGATTGATTGATTGAAGATTGATTGTGTCTCAGCTCCAATAGTCGGAGGATTTTAAGGACTTGTGAAAGGGCAGTGTATGCCGAAACGTTCCACTAAGATGTCCTGCGGCACCTGATTAATTTTTTTTGTTAAAGCGAAGTGTTTGGTTTAAAACCAAACTATAGAACAAAAAATATTCTTAGCAGCAAAAACATCCTACAGAAAATTTGTGCCTTTGGGGTTTAGCTTACTTATAGGAAATATAAAAACAAAAAAAAAAAGAGATTATTTTTGTTTCAGCAGAACGAAAAGCATAAGTAGTAAGTTGAATAGTGGTTGAGTTGTATCAGATCTAAATAAAAAAGAAAAGGCGACTCGTTGCCTTAGCTGAATTATGCATGACTTGTACATACGTTTTATAGAGAACATAGTTTTCATATTACGAAGTCTCACTTAAGTGGTACCTTTAAAGGTATGTACATAAATAAATATATTTCTTTTAATAAAAAGATCTTTGCACCTACCTTGTGCAAAGCTAATAACTTTCCCTGAATTTGAGATAAAAGACAAGAAATTCTTTTGAACTCTTACGTGAAATGGAATTTGCTTGAGATATCAAAATAAGTTTATGTTGAAAAAGCCATCCGAAAAAAATGCAAGTCAAAGGAAGTTGTCTTTAATAAAGGGAATGCAAAAATATGTTTACGAGTTAAGGGGAGATTCGAATAAAAGAGATTGGGACTTAAAGGAGTTCGAGATACGATGTTTTCTTAAAGAAAACAGGATATTCTTGAGAGGCGTTATGACTTTGAAGGAATGAAAATCATTTTCATATTAATTTTCAGATGCTTTGGTTTATTTGGGATCATCATTTTCCTGAACAAGGATGATCCTTAAATGAAATTCTGTAAGCAATTTTTCATCCTCTGAAAGCCATTTAAAATCTCTTTTAATTAAAAGTATTGACTTCTCTTTGCATGGATTTTATCACCTGCTATGCCATTGTGATTTTATTTGGTGACTAGAGGTAGTTTTTTACAATCTCTCTCATTTGTTCGATAACAGCGGAGGTTTGAGGCTCAGCCTCACTCTATATTTCGTGATTGAAATGAAAGTGGCTTAGGTTTAACAAGGTATAGGTTTACCTTTCTGAGATTATGCTACATAGAAGAAAGGAAGGTCAAATCTCTAAGCGTAACTCGGATTGAAAGTTTCATTGCATCATATTTTTATCATTTCCGTCAACAGTCATATGTCAGTTGATTCTTGTCAAAAATTGAACAAGCTGCGACATTTAGTTTGTTTTTAACAGCCGTTAATATCAGACTACCGCCTTCACTGAGAAGAAAATGGAAAAAAGTGAATTAGAATTTTTTTTTTTGCGGAAAAAATCCATTACGCAGCCCAAGGCTAAGCTTTTGATAAATTTTATGGGGACTCTGTACCATCCATTTTCGAGGTAAAAAGTTGTTTAGTGAATTCCGATGTGGCCGTACAAGCACAGATCTCCCTTTGCAAACACCAAACTATGCCTTATATCTAAAAACCGGACTCCCTAAACTTTACACCAGCACACTAAAATTACATGCCGATTATATCATTAAGGTATTGTCCTACCCAGATGTCCGCCTGACAAAACAAATGGCACTGTATGAATTGAGAAATGAAGATTGGTGGGTGGCAAAGTGGAAGCAATTAGGGAACATATGTGGTGAAGAGGTTACGTTCAATCCCCTAAATTTGAACCATTTGAAGGAGCAGCTGTACAAGGTAATTCAAGTACATGAAAACTCCGTTCATAGTACATTCATGGAGGAAGCACGAAATTCGGAGAGTAGAATTCTCTACTCCCAGCTGAGACTTAATCTGGAGGAAACAAACTACTTCAATGATTCGCTATGCTACAAAGAAATTTCTTCAAACTTCAAAACAAGATGCGAAGTTCTTGGCCTCAACGGAAATCCTTACAACGACAGTTTCAACCAGTTCTGCACATTATGCAATTTAAAAGCCAAAGAAGACTGTTTCCATTTCATAAGTATATGTCCAATATTTGCTCCTTATCGAAATTCATATTTCAATAAGAAAACTATGACGCTGCAAGAAACAATCACCGTACTTAATGATACTGACTGGAAGACGCTCTATATTTTTTTGAAAACCATATATCAATATAGGATGTTACTTATAACTGAATTTGTTTAATTATTTTACTTTCTGTTAAGAAAATTCTCATTAATTTGCTAACCGAGCTGACGGCAATGCCATAGCTGTTTAAGTTCATAGAAAATTATAATCACTGTAACATACACTACACAATAAAATGAATTTTACTACTACTACTACTACTACTACTACTACTACTACTACAAGCACAGAGAAGCCGAACGTTCTCCACATCCGAAACAATTTTATTAAAAAAATTCACCATATGGCTTTAGTCGATCGGCGATTTGGCATTTGGGTATGAGAAAGCTTTCCGCAATATGGGTGCAGATTTTGCTCACAATCGACCACAAACGCAACCGTGTGACAATTTCGCAGGAATGCTTGGCGTTGTTCAATCGCAATATGAACGAGTTTTTGCGCCGCGGCGTTTCGTAACCGTAGACGAAACGTGGATCCACCACAACACACCGGAGACCAAACAGCAGTTAAAACAGTGGGTTTCTCGGGGTGAATCGGCGCCAAAGAAGGCAAAGGTGGGTTTGTCAGCCAATAACATATAAATACAAACAATTTGGGATGTACGTACTATCATAAAAGGGCAGATTTACAAGGTCGAAGGGCATTATAAAGCCCCTAGACTTTATGCTTTCATGACCCAAGTGAGGACACTTACATTCTTGGCCATAACAGTTTGGAATGAAACTGGGTCTGAACTAAAATCTTCCACCAACAATTTCGATTTCTGACGAGCACTCGTTGAGATCTTGTTTCACCGACCTAAGTGGAGGAAGTCCTTAATCAGGTATCAATCGACGCGCCACAATTTATTCTTTCCACATCAGATGAACAGGATAAATTTACTATAGACATAACTGATACGTGCCATAGTTAGTTGCTGTCGACGAGACCATATACTGTGACATCTTTGTTGTCAAGCTTCAAGTCACCTGGATACTGACGGTAATGTATCTATCTAATTATTCTGCAGAAAAATGAAAACCTTCTAAAAATTTTCACCAAGCAGACTAGCTTAAGCGTAAGCTAAAATTGTAAAAAAAGGGATTAACTCGTCAAGAGCTGTAAACCCACCATTGTATCCTCCTTCCTTGTTAAAACGCTAGAGAAAATGGTTGACGTTTACAAACGCAAGACCTCACCAAACACATCCTCTGTCTCAGATGCTTACCACGCGGAAGTCTTGTCCTTTCGCACTTCAAAAAATCGTCAGTAGGAATGACTATGTTTCCGGCAAGAAGGATTTTTAGGTGTCTATTTTCATGGACATAGAGGGTGTTTTTGACAGTGCCGACACAGTTTTCTCAAGACTTGAACCAGCTTTTTTAAAAACAACGACGTGTAAGAAGTTTAAATTGGATCAAATTTTTTATTAGAACTTCTCAATCTCAACCTCTCCACAAAATAAAATAATACAGATTATTGTCATTCTTTAACTATATCACTTTTCACGGTCGAACGTTTAACGATGAATGGAATTGTTTTTAGAACGAATGTTCCTGTCGTTATTCAGTAAGGGTCCTAAAAAAAATAGAACGCTCATCAAATGGGGATGTTACAGGACCTTCGTCAACCGGGTATGTTATAGACGTTAGTATTTTATGGGCCTTAACGCATTTATTGTGTCTCAACTTTTATGTCTTGAAATTTTATACTGTGCCAAAAAGACTTTTTCATATGTTTTTGAAGTGAAAACTTCTTTAGGCGCGTTTGGCACTTTTGCGATGGGGGTAAAGCATTGAATTCGCGACCGACACCATTTTTTGGCTCATCGTACTTCGTATGTAAAGTCGTCATAGCCCAGCGTCTCAGGTTCGATTCCCAGCCATGACTTCCATTTTTTTATTTATTTAAAGTGAAAACATAAATAAAAATTGTCGCCACGGCTGAGATTCGAACCGGAGATCCTGAGTTTAATAGCCAACGACTCTGCCATTGAGCCACCTTAATTTTGATGTTGCTAAATGACTCAGAAGAATGTAATAGCAACATTACCCAGTAATATTACTTACCGACTCGGAGAAATACAGAGAAGAAAGAAAGGAATTGAAGAACAGAGAAAAATTTATGCAACGCAGAAAAAATAAAAAGCATCAAATATTTTACTACCATTACAATGAAGTGGATGATTGAAGCTGGAAATTTCATCATGGCAGAGTAGGAGACGCACTGGTCGATGATTCGAACTTTACAAGAAAAAGAGATCAACAACTCATCGCGATGATTTATCGATGGAATTGAAATGGTTGCATGAAAACCATTACTCAAATATTAATTAATTTCGTTTCTAGACTTAATGCATTGTCCTTTTTTCATTTTATTGTCAAAGTTTACGAGCGCAGTTACAAGATCAGTAGACACTATCGTTAAAAAATTGAATGCCTTGATTTTAACAGAATTTCACAAGGGTGACGAAGAAATATAGATATTATGATATTCCAGATTTCAATTTAGTTGCAAGTTTCAGAGGGCACGATCGTCCAGCAGCAGGAGTAGCTAGCTATCTGTAAAAGGTTGCCTGATTTTGCTCAAATCAAAGGGAATTGCATACGAGGTACGCTAGTATGTTTAGTACTAATATTTTTGATGTCGGCGATTTGTGTGTTTGTCGTTGCCACTCTGGAAATGGACAGCAAGTTTATAACAGTAGGCGTTTATAATTCACCGAATACGTCTTCAAGTGTAATACAACAGTTTTTATATAAAAACTAGCTGACCCTCCCGGCGTTGCTCGGATCTAGGTTATTTAAAAAGTTGTCAGGAGCACCCGCTGGACTAAGCTGAAGATAGATAGTTTCTAGTTT
Organism: Melanostoma scalare; assembly: GCA_949752695.1. NCBI lineage: Eukaryota > Metazoa > Arthropoda > Insecta > Diptera > Syrphidae > Melanostoma > Melanostoma scalare. The sequence goes on from OX456985.1 coordinate 32,630,100, forward strand.
CACGTTCCCGTTTCCGTTGGAATATGGTCATGAAATATGGTCTATGTATGGGATAATATAACATCCTAATGTCGAAAGAGAATTCAATAGCGGGTCACATTTTTTTAACAAATTAATTATAAATTTACTTGAGAATATAGCTGGTATGACATTTACAATGAGACTGTAAAATCTAATATATAAAATTCTCGTGTCACAGTGTAAATTAAAGAAACAATGTTAAGGGTAGATGGCCCTTATCACTTAGGGATATGGAAAATAATTAGTAGCCTATTCTCAGACCTACTGAATACGCATATAAAATTTGGTAAAAATCGTTAAAGCCGTTTCGGAGGAGTATGGTAACTAGCATTGTGACAGGGAAATTTTATATATAAGGATTTATTTATTTAGTCTGAAGACGCTTCTGCATAATTCACGATAAAAGTAGGGAGAGATTTGATGATTTCCCAATGATTTTGAGTGGTGATTTTAACATCAACTTCGCCGATGCTACAAATTTGCCACTTTTTCAATTTTTAAAAGAAGAATACTATTTTACAATGAAGAATGACCGCAGCCTTACCTTAGTACAACGAAATATAAAGCGACGATTGATGCAGTCTTTGCGATATATTTAAATAGATTCGAGACAAAATTGTTCGTTTCCTATTTAAGTTACCATAGGCCTATTATTTCAGTATTAGAATACGATGATTGTAGAGATGATAATAGAAGAGATGAAATTGTGAATGAAAACTCATAAGTTTCATTGATGTTCTTCTATATAAAAGAATTATAAAAGATTTTCCTGTACATTAAAATATTTACTGAAAATTCAATTCTTTTTTCACTTCTGTCGGCACTCCCGGAGTGCTTCTTTTTTTTTTTTTTTGTAAGAAAGGCATCTGTCATCTCATCAGTTATCTATGATCCGTCATTTGTTCTCAGTAATCCGCCATCTGAGTATTTATTGCGTTGAGCCAACAATTTGTTACCACCTTTAAGCGCTCTCATTTTTTCTCTTGCGTACGATTACTTTTGTTCGAGTCATTAACGGAATTATACTTTTGTTTATAGAAACATTATCTACATTGACTATAATGAAAATATTAAATTTCCTTACAACATTTTTTCAATAGTTGAAATAAGTGACCATCCCCTGACAATGTTTAGTTTACTCAAAATTCAATTCTACAAACACCTGTTCAAACACTTATTATTCAGCTTTGTATTTCAAAACGTGCGCACATTTCAAAAGCAAATAATTATTATGAACTAACTACCTACCGTATCCTGACTACATCCGTACAAAAAAAAAAAAAATTAATAACTTCAAACTTCTCCACTCCTGCCCACTGAATGTTTCCTGAATCAGATACTACTCCGAAATTACATGAAGCATAATATTAAAAGAGCAATACAAACTCCATAAGGACACATTTTAATATTTTAGCAACGCACCCACTGCCATATAATAATCACATAATAACCAACACAACCATCAATTACTGCCTCCGCACTCTACCAAAAAAAAAAAATAATGACAGTCTCTATCCAAAAAACCATTGAAATATCAATATTTGTGTAAGTAATTTTTTAGGTCCTGTAAGCACGACGCGACGTCATTTCAACCGTCCCCCATTCCTCATCCCCTGCAACAAACTGAACCCCTAGATTGTCTGGCTGGGAAATATAGAACTAGGGTGAAAAGTTTATTCAACACAAATTATTCCATGCGATTGGTATCTTTTGCAGCAAATATTTGAAATTCTCGTTAGATGTCAACTTAGCTGGCGATGGCGGTATACACAACACAACCAATGGAAATAAAATTGAAATTAAAAAAAAAAAAAAAAAATATTCACTCCTAATTGAGGATATCTATTGCGGTTAAGCTCATTATTTGAATAGCAAAGGTGGTGGTGTACCGGATACAACTCTAGGTATAATAAATATTTATTGCCGTTTTTATCAGCAGCTTGTGCAAACAGATAACTGGGTGAGAAATTCACCCTCTGGCGTGCTTTCTCATGATCTAGGGTGCAATTATTCCTCTAAGTTATGCGAACGGCTAAATTTGAGTCATTTAACAAACATACCCACAGACAAATATTGGGTTTCGGTCAATGGACGTAGATTCATCTGATTTGCAATAATATAATTTGGGAAAACACGAGGAGAACAATCATTTGAGATATGGATTAATTGTGAGGCTACGATTATGGTAATAAGGGAATACAAAACTATATCGGGTCTCTTTTTTAAGCTCTGTGAACGAACGGACAAGGGACTTATTTGATTAAAAGGATAATCGCTGAAGATAGTCATCTCTTTTTTTGTAAATGCAGATAAACAAGTTCCTAATTTGCAACTGGATGTGGACTTTGCTGAGAGTCTGCTGAACAATAACTATTCCCTCCCATCTGAGGTATCACAGCGTATACACAGTCAAAATCGTAAAATAGATTTTTTTTCGACTTTATTCACCACGTTACAACACACATTAAGTTCTCCCCATAAAGACTATAAGAGGGCAGGTGAAATCAAACAAGAACAGCCTCAAAGCAAAGCAGAAATGCATTTGCCAAATTTTTCAAGAAAAAAACGATTGATACTCAGCCAGGGATTCTATAGAAGAGGTTTAAGCAACGCTACAACACCTGCCGCAGAGTGATACTCAAGTCAAGTCACTCAACCATGATAGCCTTGAACGTGATTCGGAACCAACATAAAACTTCACAAATCCAGATGAAGTAGCTGAATAGATCCATGGTGGATTGGAGATTATGTCCGAACCAGACATAATCACCAATTACATCACAAGGAAGTTTCCGAAAGATTTGATGTCGTTCTTGGCAATCCTGTTCAATTACTGCTAGTTCCCAAAGAGATGGAAAGTAGCAAAGATCGTGTAACCGATTCTCAAAAAGGTAGTAGAAGTGCAGTTTCTGGATATCGTCCTAGTTCCCTCAACACCATCGACAATTCCATTAGGAAGGACTTAAGTCATTCGGCGATCAAAATATCAACATCACAAGCATGTAGAAAAGGCTTTGGGAAAACCACTCTACTCTTCAGTCAATTTTAAGTTTGCAGAAAGGCGTCATCGTTGGGACCATCAACAGCCACCAAGTTGCCACTTCCTCGATATTGAGAAACCTCATTAGTATCGAGATTCAAAAGCTGATTCACAAACTAATTAATCAAAACTATTTAAAATTTTTTTAATTGTAACCTGTAATTCATAGTTCAGATTGAAAACAGCCAATCATTAATTAAAGGCATCAGAGGAGACTTGTACAAGGATTGACTTCAAATCAGCGTCAGCTACACAACACCAAGAATTAGCTGTAAGCAGATGATTGCCTCACGTATGCTATGCTTGACGACTCAATGTAAATTCGTCAAAATCCGAGCAGGCTTGCTTCATGCGACCCATAAGTCGAGTCGAAGCACGAGCCGCAAACAACAACAAAATAACCGTCAAACTAACTGATGGATTATAATTGAAGACTCAATCAAGCATTAAGTAAATCGGTAAAAACTTTGAAGAGAGATTACGGTTCAACCCTCATGCAGCAGCAGTACAAAAAGCGCCAATCTCATCCAACCACTGATTCGGAGATGGAAATGAATCAGTTATGGAAAGGATTTAGCCAGGATGCCGTCGGTGATAGGAACAGCCCAATTGCTAGTCACACTTGTGACCCAAGCTGGGATAATCGTAATTGACACCAGGAGGGAAAAAACATTTAAAACCTGCCATTTACATATAGGAACCATTCCAATTGGACCCATCGATCAGACTATAAAAGTACTCAAGCTCGGATGAAACACTCGGAGTAGTTAGAATCCATTCGAAGTGCTCATCTAAGATTTAACAATACTGACATCTAAAAACTATCTTCGAGCTCTTAACACTTAGATCTTACGGACTGACGGGTTGTGATTTCAACGCTCGATATAACCTTTGCATGATCAGCACTCTTAATACAGGCGGAATCAACCAATTGTTGAACGTTAAAAGGAAGAGACAGCCATGGTTTCGTAATTGGGATGTTCACGACTAGTCACAAACTATCATAGCATGAGCATGGTTCATATTTATTCCACGGAACAGAGTTCACCCGTGTCGTGATGGTCAGCATGTCTACCTGCTATCCCAGAGGTTCGTGGTTCGAAACCCAACAGAGGTAAAAATATTTTTCCACGTGTATCACCTTTCGCGAGGATTAAGAGAGTCCACAGTTATTAAATTCATTGCTATGAAAAAACGCTTTTTCGATTAGCCGTTCTCCAACAAAACCCATCGAGAAAAGCCGGGCAAACCACGAACAACGAAGCCAAGAGCACACAAATCCTACCCGACGATCATACTTCAACCCTAGCCAAAAAGTATCCTCAAGAGTCGGTCATTGTCAACTCAGATAAAACAACCAATCAGCAATGAATCTACAAAAATGTTCATTCCAAACTTATTCCGTTGGTCCTAAAAACCTTATCCGCTTAAACAAATTAAACAAAGTCAAAATGATGACTTTGTTTGCTAAATCACTATTCTAAGACGATATTAATATAATCCTCACAGTCTTACCTTTATCCTAGAAGTCGTCTTCAGCACCCTCGTCTCGCTGTTAAACTTGTTACTTCTTCCTGAAAAGATAAACACAAAGAGTCGCATTAAATTTACTTGCTTCAATAGAACTCAAGTTATAAATCACTTAGAACTAAGCAAACCCAAACTGACAGTCGTAAGAAAGCCCTTGGCTTTGCCACAGTCATTGCAAAGTGAACTTCACAGATGAAGTAACAAAAGCGGGAAAGCATATCAAACGAAATAAAATAAATAAAAAAAAAACAACATTTCGGAACATAATACCGAATGCCTTCACTCTGCTGTAGACCGCAACGTCCTTTTCGCTTGAGGTAGTCCCTAAGATAAATATCTTTCACTATCATCGAAGATATCAGATGCGATTATCGGGCTTTTGAATAATTTATCGGATTTGCATGGTTGTTGGTGCTAACTATAGATACGACCATATACCCTGTCTCGATACCAAGAGCAGAGATGAAGGCATCCAAGCATAGCGAGAGTATCATTTTGCAGCGCGCAATGTTGGGTTGCATTGAGTCGTGGAGCTCTCTGTCTTGTAAACTATCTTCTCAACCTTTTTTTCTTGTACATTGGATGGAAGAAGGAAGAGCATCGATATTTATTTCTTCTCATTTTCTTAGTAATCGATATAATTTTGGTCGTCATGGCTTTCGTTGGATGGATGATTTTAAGACGGTATATCGTTTAACAAAAGCACGAACAAGAAAACATGATGACGCATTTGCCATGATTTCAGAGGCAACAAACAAACCTCAAGCTCAAGACGATAACAAAGACTCCTTGAGTGAAGAATGGGTTTTGACGACTTCTCGTCTCAAAGAATCAGATTCAAACACCGAATAATCGTATAAGCTGTTGACTGATTCATGAACTCAAATAACTTCACCAATAATTAATGACGTCGAAATAACTTCATTCCTCCAATTGCAAGTGTGTGTGTACTATTTTAATTTTCCCTTCCATCATACTTTCGGGTTTAATTTTAACAGGATGTAATAAACCGCAAACCCCAACTGATGCTTACACCTATATGAGCAAAGCCAAATCACGCATTTTCCACATCAAACAAAAAAGCAATTAACTGAAGCGGATTGCTGCTTCTTAGGTCGCTAATATGCTCCCTATGATCTATTTTAAAGTCTTCCGGTGATGAATGATGAAGAATCTTTTATGCTTCTCGCATTTAAATGGTATCATTCCCGACCTTACACACACTCTACACACACACACTTCTCAAAAGGCAATGGAACTTTGAGATGACAGCAAAAAAAATGTAGAGAAAAAATCACATATTTAAGCGAAGGAGTTCAACGCCTTTAAAATGTGATGAGAGGGACACGGACTTCTTCACCTTCTGCCTAAGGAACATGGCTTCTATTTTAATTGCTTCTCGCGTGGAGGAAGAAATTTAGCATGTTGTTTATGCAAATCAAAGGGAAGATACATGCAAACGTTGTACGATTTTCTGGTACCTAATTTAAATCACGAAAAGCGGATGAAGTTTTTGCGGTTAACCTATTAAATTTATGACAGATATGGCGTAGTTTAGGTTTACTATGGCACATACATTGGTTTTATGAATGAAAAATATGTGACTATGCTTTTGGTTTTAGTTTAAAGGAAAGGAAAGATTGCGAAAAGAACTTGAACAGATTTCTCGAATATAGCTCTAGTTTTTGGAAGACAGAGTCCTTGGGGGATTCCTACACATGAAGTCAATGTGAAAACTGTAAGATTAATTTTAAAGTGGTAAGAGAAACGAACAGAATCTTCAGCTGGTGAGATTTTTTAAATATTTTATTTGTTCTTTGTAAAGATAGTTAAAAGCATCATCAGCAGGATCTAAAAGGCGTACATGTTTAACAGGATGCGTAGACTTACGTCAAAGCTATTCATGAAGACATCAGTGGCGACTATCGCCTCGATCAAATTCGGCGATGAACGGTGGAAGGTCTCCAAGGTTTCTCGATCGATGATATGGATTCGATAATTACAAAACAAGGTAACAGCATATTGAAGTATGGTTTTGGGGAGATTAGACAAGAGTTCTTTTCTGAGCTCAACGCAGACCTGATTTAGCATCTTTGGAGGAATTGGCTAGTCCTCCGAAAGTAGTTACACTGACATGAATAGCGATTTTTCACTCAGCCGTTCGGAACCTTGTAGGTCCCCTTTAGTCATCACAATGCATGGTTGAGAGGAAGGCTAATTTCTTTAGGACTGAGTTTTGTTGCCATCGCATAAACATTAACCAAGAAATAAGAGTTCTTAAAGGTAAAAGAGATAAAATTCATGTACAACTTCATATTCAATGCAAGATAACAGTGAACTTGTAGCGTAAGAATATAGGCGGCATAAAGATACAAAGGCGCGGCGTGGGCGGCGTAGGTATTCAATGAAAAATTCTTACTTAGGGCTTGGGAGATGATTGGCCAACGTGTAAGGTCAATAAAACTTGTTTTGTAAAGAGCCGAAGTGTTGTCACAAGACCGTTTACTGACATAGGGAAGAAGTGACAAGTAGAGGTTCAAAAGCTCAACTAACATGAAATGTAGTGTTCGCGGCCTCTTACATGGGTTGTTACTCACTTAGTGTTTACCTACTAGAGCCTCTTCTCACTTGAGATTAAACATACACAGCGTTTACTGACTGGAGTTTACGCGCTTGTGAGTTTGATCACTTAGTTACATAACACTCAAACATTTACTTACTTAGCGTTTACTTATTTCAAGATAAGCTCATCAGATCGATTGCTCGCTTGGGTATTAGCTCATTTAGGTGTCTACTTTTTTTTTTTTTTTATAAAAAAAGAGGAGGCTTATATGCTAATCTGGAGAACTCAGACCTAATATCCGGTCCATTGTACTACCAGAGTAGCAGCCTTTCCCTTTTTTTTTGTGTTGCAGTAGTTGGAAATAAGTTGTTAGTAATTTCACATATATAACCTCAAGGGCGGCGTCCATATGAAACTGGGAGGCTGAAAGAAAAGTAGATGCCCAGAGCGGGATTCGAACCCACGCGTCCGGCCTATCTACTAAACATTCTACCACTGCACCACGGCCGCCCCTTAGGTGTCTACTTACTTGAGTACTAAGACTTAAGGTATTTACCGTATTGTTCATTTATACATTTCAGCGCTTAAAAGCGTGTACTTACTTGTTGTTAGCTCACTTGACGGTTTACGCACTTGCGAGTTTACACACTTGCAAGTATGCTCACACAAAGGTTGCATCGGGGTTTAATTACATATAATTCAGTAACTTGAAAGTTTACACCCTTGAAGTAGCGTTTAAGCGTTTACTCAGTTCCGTGTAAGATCACTCAAGCGCTTACTCGTTTAACGTTTCACGATTTGGGCGTTTATTCGATTGAGCGTTAACTCACTTTATCGTTCACTAATTTGACTCATTTACTCACTTGCCGTTATTTTGTCTGTGAGTTTACGCACTTGTGAGTTTACGCGTTAATGAATTTACGCACTTTTCATTTGCTCACTTAAAGGTCACTCGCCAGAGGGTTTACCTGGGAATAATTTAGTAACTTGAGGGACAATCCATTTGAATGTATATTCATTTTAAGGTTAACTCACTTCAGCGTTAAACCACTCAAGTGTCTTCTTGCTTCAGAGAGAAGACCTTGTGTTTACTTGAGTGAGCGTTCACTCAAATCTACGTATACTCTCTTCAGCGTTTACTTACTTCTGCTTTTACTCACTTTAGCGTTTACTCACTTCAGCGTGTATTCACTTCAGCATTACAGACTTCAGTTTACTCATTTAAACATTAATTGAAATTAGAGTTAACTTACTTCAACAATTACTCGCAAATTGCTAACTCCCTTGAAGCATTACGTACTTGTGAGTGTGTTAGCTTAAATGTTTGCTTGTTTGAACGTTTACTTTTCACATATTTGAGGGTTTATCACTTGATCGATTACTAACTTGAGCGCCAACTCAATCGAGCATTTAAGACTTAGGCTTTTTCTCATTTACAGATTTCAGGACTAGTTCAGTGAAAGACTTATTCACAAATCGTCCATATTCATCTAAACGTTTACTTACTCGCTACCTAAGCTTACGAACTTGTAGTCACTTAAAGGTTCGATTGAGAGTATGAGTAGATAATAGCTATCAATTACCTGCGGTTTCACTCAGCGTAAGCTTATTCAAGTGTTAGCTCACTCAATCATTAATTTATTTACTGTTAAATTACTCGATCATTGGAGTTTACCCACTTGCGAGAGTTTTTTAAATTAAAATTTCACTCGCTTAAGAAAACGCTCGAACAGCATTTAATTATTTCGATTACAGGCAACAGGCCATCATTTGAACGCATACTCACTTCAACGTATACGTAGACAAGCGCTTGCTCACTGTAGCTTTATTCACTTAAGCGTCTACTAGTCTGAAAGTATATTCACTCAGCTCAATTGAGCTTTTATACACCTAAGAGCTTACGCACTTGTGCATTTACTCGACTAAGCATTTACTCACCTCGGCATATATGGAAATGAGTGTTCATATTTTTGGAATATGTTTTATCACAAATACTTTTCAGCCTTCTCGATTTATGTTACCCTTGCTGTACATGGAATATCTGTTATACATATACATTCCTTAGTAAAATTGTTTGGTGGTGTAAAAGGTGATCTTACTTGGACAAGTTCAAACCCGGAGTTTTTATCTCATTTGATTGTTTAGCTTCAGCCCTGATACACATTAGCTGGGTAGTTAATCTTAGTATTTTTCCTTCCCCTTGTCAGTTTTAATTCTGACTTAGTTTGCTTTTATTTATTCGAGCAAGACCATACGACTCAGCCGAGTCATTTATCAAATTCCCATAGCATGATAATGAGTAAGAGACGTTAAGAGTACAACATACACCAGCAGTCAAACCACACAAGCCAACTATCAAAGCAACGAACTTATGTTCTGGTTTTTGTCTAATTAGGCGAAATATACTCGGATGGTCTCTGGATGCTGAATGTGGTATCCTTTTGAAGAATATATGTATATTCAAACTGATGCCGTTGAAATTGCTCTCCCCTTGAAAAAGGAAACGGAGTTTGAAGAAGACGAATGAGTTTGAGATTCTTTCAAGAGCCCTTTGGCAAACACATGACAAATAGAGCGTTCAAAGCCTTAAAGTAAGAAAACATAGGAAACTTTTAGCAGAAAGCAGCTAGCTACATGAAGCTGTTAAGTTTGAAGTGGCATTTAGAGGAGCACAAGACAGTTAAGGTTTAGCTTATGGAGTTGATTAGAGAATGCATGTCGTATAAAGAGAAGAAAAATTAAATCGCAAAGCACAAGTTCAAAATGGTGGTGCTGCTTACTAAGAGGCATAGTTCATGACTCAAAGACTTGTTTGTTGTTTCACATATCTATACCTTTACCTAGTAGCTACACAAAGCTCTAAGTGTGAGGATTACCTAAAAAGGTTTCCTTCCTACATAATGAATATTGATGAATGAAATTAACGATGTGTAGAGTATATATTCGTATATTGGGTTACTCAAAGCGCGCGTGCTTCTTAATCCCACGCAACACTTTTAAAAATTCACATAAAAAGAACCACTCCTGGTCATAAAACGAGCGATTTTAACCCTCTAAGTTAGTAATTTGTTATAATTACGTCTTGTTTTCACTGTTGCTGAGTGGTTACACCCTTTATCAGTAAAAACAAAACCAAAAAATAAAAAATAAAAAAAAGTAAATAGAAAACAGTCAGTCAGGTGGGTGGGTGGACCTCCGGTTTAGCTAAAGGTTTATGATCGAAAACTGTCGACACGAAAACTTATAATGAATGTCCTCAATGGCTTAATTTCGTTTCCTTTTGTATGTTTTTGATTGATTGATTACATTTTATTTGGATTAGGAGGTTGGATTTATATGCATTTATGAAAACACTAATGATACTCTGTTTTGGATTTATTACAAAAGGGTGTGCTGCGTCCGGTTTTGAAGGTTTTCTTTAAATTTAATGCCACTTATTAATATTCAGACAGTTGAACTTTATTATACTCACGAAGGAGGTTGAGTGAGAAATCTGAACTGTTTCTTGGACTGTGATTCACCCTGTTATTAAATAATTTTCTAAATGAAGCTCATTATTATTTTCTTCTTCTTCTTCTCTTGCAAGGACTGACCGAATAAAATGAAATACCACCCAGTCCTCCCCTCCTAAACGATTTTTTCTGTTTCAACCAATCCTACACGCTATGGCGTTTTAATGCATTTTATGCAAATCAACCTGCTGTAGAGAGACGAAACAACCTGCGTGAGGTTATGCGTGCTTATCACGCATAATCTCAGAAAGTGTTCACTGTTCAACTGGTTTTTGTGAATCAAATGATATAACGTTCCTTATGATTGTGAGAATGTTTAATACTTTTGTTTTTACTATGTGAATCAAACATCAAACAGGGAAAATTGTGTAATACCTCATCTTCATTCCATCAAAAAGTTCAAAGCTTCAGTATTCAATATCTTCGGGAGACAATAGAGGTTTGGATTCGTCAGACGGTTGGATTTACAATACGCAGCTTTAGTTATCGGGGGAGTTATCAATTTCTTGCGAAATATCCGTGGAATGTTTTGCGATATGTGCTCTATAAATCAAAGAGCGATCCGCTTATAGGAGTGAGAGAAACACATTTCTTTTCACCAATATCGGTGTAAACTAGATATGGGATAGTCACACAGGCCCACGAAAGGATAATGTCAGTACATATATCAATGAAATTACACGAACAAGATCCGATAGAATGCTAAACATTTTCCTGTGAGATTTTAAACTTAAAAGCAATGTAAGAGAAAAAGAGAGAGAATAACAAACAATAAAGGCAAATATTTTTGGTGCGTGCGTGAACAATTAATATGCCGTTCTATGACAACACAATTTTCGCGACATGAGTTTCCTTTCAACTTTGATAGGAATTCGGAAAATGTAGAGAATGGATGCGAAGGTTTTTTGGGGGTTTGTTGTATAAATTGTCAACATTGGTTCTTGGTGACCGCCGATTTGATATCCCACAAATGAATGGTGTTTGATATGGTTGCATTTATTATTTAATTGGAAAGTTAAATAAAGGAGTTAAATCAATCACGTGAGCATAGAGAGGCATTACCGTTTTATCTGAAACAATCAGCAATCGGGAAAGCACATGTAGGATCACGGCTGAGTGACAAAGAAAGGAAGGTAAGTTGCAGCCTATTTTTCAGTAGCTTATATTTATCTGAACTAAGACGAAAAGGAAGGGGCAGGAGTTCATCGCATTAGAACGTATTAACAGAAATTTCACATTAAAAAAGAAACCTCCCGGAACAAATGGTTGTACTTTTCTAGTTTAACAGTGCCCTAGTGTCACCAGAAGCTGCAATAGAGAATCGAAGAAGATGTTCTTCAACTCCAAGCAAAGAGAACAGAGGGTATGTAGCGGCAGTTGGAAGAAATGTCTGTCCCAACAGCTGATGCAAACCAAGCTATTGAAGAAATACGACAAAACAACTTGAAACAAAAATTTGCAAAAAAGCTGCTCAAAGAAAAAGAAATCTTCAGGATATTCGTTCGCCGAAGTTCATTAACGATGCTAAAAAATGACCACAAAATTCTACACAGGTGACGACAGTATTGTGATTATTTTGAACGAACAGTTTCTTCGAGAGCATTTTGAACTTAACTGAGCCGATATATCCGAGTTAGCGAATCAAACAAGGATTAAAAAAAGGTAAAGGTGCTAGGTCAGACACGATACCACACGAGTTTTGAAAAAAGATGAGAAACATCGGGCTAAGATGGCTAACGTTTCTCATTTCAGAGTTTAAGGGCCGGTCTGTTCAAGTGTGGTTAAATCTGTGGTTTGGTTACCAGAGATTTTGCTTAACCCGTGTTTATGGATCTATGGTTAAGGAATTGCGTCTTTTCATTATTTTTTCGGCCTTGGTTAACAAACCGTAGGTTATCGAGAAATTCCAATATTTTTCCAGTCTATCTGTCAAATTGATCACTAACCTCAATCAATGGTTATCTTTTTTGGTGACATGTGTTTATTGTCGGCAGTTCATAGTGAGTTATTTTATAATTATTCATGTTTTTTTTTTCCTATGTTATTCATAATTTTTGTTATTTTTGAAGAAAATGTCACAATCAAAGCAACGATCTGTATTTTATAAAAAAGAACTATAACAAGAATAATATTGGAGATAAATATAATGAAAAATTAAAAACAAACGCACTCCATCACACTGAATTGTTGTATAGCCAAATGATGAGTCGAAAATAATGCGTAAAGACAGATTAACCAAACGTGAAAAGACGAAAATCCAGTAAATCGATGGTTAAATAGCGTTAACCGACCAAAATCGACTGGTTAACAATTTCTCTGGTTAGTTAACCAAACCATTCATTTGTTAACCAAACCAAGGTTGAAAAGACGCATTCTATGGTAACCACTGGAAATAACCACGGGTTAAAATTAACCAAACTTGAACAGACCGGCCCTAAGAGAGGTGAGAGTGCGCCTAGCAATGCTGGGAAAGTTACCTTCCGCCAATGTACAAAGAGAAACACGAATTTGCGAGAACTACCCGTCGATCATGCTGACGTCCCACACTTTGAGGAACGATGAGAGGGTATTTGTAGCGGGCAAGTCAACAACAGACGCAATCCAAAGTTTATGGATTCGAATGAAAAATATCGTGATTCTTTAGACGACTTGCATGTTGTACTATTTGACTTCGAAAAAGCATTCGATCAACAACTCTAATGATCTAATATGGGTGGAACTCAGGCAACTAGGAGTTCCAGAGACAAATTTGCGGATGATTGAGGACATGCATGAAGGAGTGGCGAAGAAGGTTAAATGTCCAGCTAAAGCCACGTCAAGTTTTCCAAGTATCAGTAGGTGTACACCAAGGAGCCATCTCGAGTCCGCAGCTTTTTATTACAGTCCTGGACTACCTGCTGGTGTGGTGCTCGTGGCGTAAAGGTCAGCATGTCTGCCTGTTACGCGAGAAGTTAGTGGTTCGAATCCTAATAGAAAACAAAAATGTTTTTCAACGGGTATCACGAGGAATTGGCAAGTTTTTCTATAAAAAAATTTATTTCCATGACGAGCGTTTTCTGGAGAAGCCGTTCGGAATCAGCATAATATTGTAGGTACCCACCATTCCCTCAAAAGGTATGTTTGCAAGAATCGCCAAGGGGTTTCCGGCTCTGTTGAGAGACCCTACTTAATAATTTCTGCCACCTGCTGGAAGATAAAGTACAGAACACCAAGGTACATCAACAATTCTTTGCTGACGATGGACCCATCATACATAAGTGAGGATTCAAAATCAATATTAGAAGATCTTGAGGTACATACAAAAGTTTTTGAAGTTTTTGCTGCTCGTTTTCTGATAAACGCCTGTTCCAAAAAATTATTTGACTGGACTTGTGCTGAGTGAAAAGTTTGAAATATCTGTGATCTATGATCAATAGCGAAGCAACTTGTGATGACGACATCAATAATCGACAACGCAGGACGGATGAAGGGGAGAGAAAACTCCGCCACCTTCTGTGTTAGAAAAATACCCCTTAGGCTGAAGGGAAGACTCTTCACCGCGGTTATGCGTCCAGCTCTTACATACCGTTCCCAATGTTGAACAATGTACATGTACAAAAAGTTTGAGAGTAAGTTGACAGCAACTGAGATGAAGATGCTCCTTATAACAACATGAGTAACACAGCTTGATCCTACTAAAAAGCCCAATAACAGTGCAGTTGAAGTCTTAACGTCTAAAATACCACCTTGGAAGAAATAAAACACAACCAATTCAGTATCTATTGTCAGGTTCAAAGGAGAGATCTGATCTGCGAATCCCATTTAAAAGCAAAATCATACATCGTTTCGACACGATCGCAAAGGAAGAAACAGAAAGCCAGACCAAAACACTCCTGGTACAGCCAACTACAACGAAATTGGCATTTGGTTGGCCTCAAACACGGAACAATCCAAGAACAGGATGTTTGCCATAGCAATCTTAGATCAACGCTGTGTAGCCCACGAGTGGATTACTAGTAGAAAGCAGTTCAGTAGGAAAGCTGCGAGCCCTTTGAGATCATGCAGCTCATAACTTGGGAAACGGAAGAAGAAGGTCTGAACTCTTGAGAAGAGAATATAAACAATTTGGATCACACAGAAAAGGGGCAAGATGTATGAGAGTTTTCAGATCGAAATGTTTAAGATAAGTCTTTGGAGGGTTCAACAAGGACACATAGAGGTTTCCGAAAATATCAAAAAAGGAAGACTCCAACGGATTATGCAGTATGGTGGGCAATGACTGCTGGAATATTCATGTTCGAATCAGAGAATCTAATAATGAAAAAAAAACTCTGAAGCTGACAATTTTGTTGTAAGAGGGTCTCCTTTACATACCCCACAGATGATACCTTAGCAGTGTATTCTTCACCCTCAAATAGCAAAACCCACTTGTGTGTAAGAACCTTCCTTCGGAAGTATCCTCTCAATTTAGAATAAATTAGCTTTTTCTCAACAAAAAAGTGAAATGTTGGCGAACCTCAACCCATCGAACACCCAGGTTTGCGTTCCTCTTATTTCATATTTTTAATTATTCCATAAGAGCCTACGCATTTTCAGTGTACCTAATCTTGAAAGAATTTAAGGAAAATCGGAAACAGTGTCTCCTGTTTTTAATTTAAACTTCAACGGTTAACTTTAAGGCTCTGATTTGCCAAATGATAAAAAATTCATAGTCTGACAAAGAAACAACTTCCTTCTTTTTTTTTCTTGTGTGTGTTTGTGTGTCATGTCTGTGATATCTGAAAGGGTGTTTGTTTTATTTTAACATATCCTACAGACTACAAATCCCTACCCTAATTTTCTGCTTTACGCTCATTTAGACATTATTTATCTTTCACTTTCATTCGAGAAGCCCAAGCAAAAGAGAAAGGAAAGGAAACTCTAAAATACATTTGTCGCAGAAACGACAACGACTTAAGGTCCCATCAAAATGTCAAGTGTGTCTATGTCTAAGTTTCATACTTTGCATAGACATAATGTACATAGACGGATGAATATTCTACTTAAAAGTCTGGGAGGATAATACCTACGCAAGATGGTCGTAATTTACACGCAGTTACAATTGCCAAACTTTGATGGTTTCTTTGACTTTGGAGGATTTTTTTTCCTTCTTTTTTATTCATTGCGAAGGTTTACAAATGTATGCCTTTACAAGTAGGTGTGTAAATATATTATACAGGACTCGTTTTGAGATTGATGGAAATTTTAAGATATTTGTTTTGTTATCTGTCACTGGAATGTTTTATGGAAAAGAAGGTACTCAAGTTTAAGGGCTTACTTTCTACTTTGAAAGAGATTGTATCATAATTCAACAAAGTATTTCGAAGGCGTTTCAACTTTTCTTTTCTTTTTTTGTAGGATTCTAAAGAATGAATTCTTGAGTTGAAATAAATGAATGGGAAGCAACGCCCGCCCGCCGTGTCCTCTTTCATTCGCATGGCCAAAGTTGGGTGTGTACCTACTTCTAATTCTTTATTTTTGCGAATTTTCAATCAAATCTCGAGTTTAAAATCATTGACGTTAACAACATTAAGGCCAATTGAAAAACAAGGCCTTAGCCAATGATGGCTCTTGAGTTAGGAGCATTATTTTGATGTCTGCAAAGCTACGGTTAGTCGGTAAAACTTACAGACAAATGTATATGAAGTCCTCTGAATACGATTTGGAGATCGCTTCTATTCATAAAGTGCTGTATGGTATTACTTCTGAAAATGTATGAAGTTTTGAAAGAATTAAAATTTCAAAGACAAGCCAGGAGTGCAATTGCAAAAATTAAAAGGCACAAGCTACATTCACCCAACCAA
The DNA here is from genome assembly GCA_949752695.1 of Melanostoma scalare. Taxonomy (NCBI): domain Eukaryota; kingdom Metazoa; phylum Arthropoda; class Insecta; order Diptera; family Syrphidae; genus Melanostoma; species Melanostoma scalare. The sequence goes on from OX456985.1 coordinate 32,646,588, forward strand.
TTGGTGCATTTTTAGTACCATACTATTGTCGCTCATTAGCAAGTAAAATATTTTCAGAAATCGAAACAGTTATGGATTTATAAGAATTAGTTACAAAAATTAAAACAAGCAATTAAAACAATTGTCGCACTGGTTGATAATATTCTTAAGTACTTGCATCTAATTTGTCTCACCTGCAAACAATTCAGGAAAACAATGACTCTACTATTCTCTGTTAAGTTGTTGCGACAACAAAGTCGTTGCGATCCTTCATCCGTTGCAACTAAAATGTAGGTGCGACCATTAAGTTTCTACAGCTAGATTGTTGGGACGGCGATGGCGTTAATGGCTGTGAAAATTTTGACGTTGCTACTAGTTACTGTTTATGACTACTATGCTAACAATGCTAAAGCTATTGCAACAGTTAAATTGTCAAATTTCAAAATTGTCACGTTGCGAAAAACAATAAGTTGTTACGAAAAACAAGCTGCTGCGACCAGCAAGTTGTAGCAACAATTCGGTAGTAGTACCCGTGGTGTGATGGGAGGTTCGTGGTTCGAATCCCAACAGAAGCAGAAATGTTATTCACGGGTATCGCCTTTCGCGAGGAGTTGGCAAGTCCTCCGATAGTAAATTCATTGCCATGAAAACTGCTTTTTCGATTAGCCACAATTGTGTCGTTGTGACTTTGCGACTAACAAACTGTTGCAACAATACAGTTGTTGCATCGTAGCCATAGTTCTGTCTTAGCGACAAATCGGTGGTTGCGACCATTTAGTCGCTTGAAATATAAAGTTCTTGCGACAGTAAAGTTGAGGCATTAATTTAGTCGTTGCGAACAAGCTGTGGAGACTATTAAATCGTTGCGACAATTTAGTCGCCGCGTATACTAAGTTGTCGTGGCTATTAATTAGTTGCGACTTGAAATCGTTGCGATTGTTTAGTAGCTGAGACCATTAAGTGTAGTATTAAGACGTTGCGATTATTAGTTTGTAGCGACTGTCAAATCGTTGCGTCCAACTATTACAGATCTTGTAATACGAAGACGTTTCACCTATAAAGTCGACGAGAACTTAAAACTGGTTCCACTTTTAAGAAATTCTGACTACGTGTTTTATTTTGCGCAGGTAAGGGCGTTCTAGGAGCTTCGTCGTCTAATTCCCACCAATTGCAGAAGTATAAGAAGAGCGATTATTTTCAATAACAAAACAGCTCGTTTGGATGGCATACCAGTCGAATGTCGGGAAACTGATCGCAAGGTCAATCTAATTCGCTTTCATTTGTTCAGGCGAAACCTTTACAGTTTTGAATGCCCACCTTACAACTATTTGTCATAAACACAAGAAATTTAGACTTTTTACACTTGGCTTAGTGGACAAAACCGATACCATGATCCTTGTTTATGGTGGCTCCATTGTCAGCACTCTTTTCAACATTGTTCAAAACTGTTGCTTATCGAGAAATTCTGCGAACGTGTATTCCTTGTTTTGTTTTTTTTAATATTCAATCCATCCCTAAGGCATTCTCAGGTTCTGTCTAATTTGATTAGTTCCATTGACATGCGAGTGTTTTTTATTTCATTTTATTTATTTTTTGGGATTGCGAGTCACAGTAAAACTAAGGTTGAGTTCAATATTATCGAAAAAGTAGTCTCCTAGATGCAGTTTTCTTTTGAGGCAGAGTGCAGCACATAAACAGAGGGGCTGAGGGATTGCCTTTTCATCCTCCTCGTCGTCTAAACAGCTTCTGTAGAATTCTGAGAGCCACATTAATTTTCTGTTATATATTTTTTGACTTTCTATTTACTTAACAAAAAGTGTGTAAAAGTTAATTTCAACAATCAACGCAATTGATTCGAGATATAGGTACAAGTGTTTAAAGAATAGAATACTTTACCCATAACCATAAAAGTGACTCAAAAGTTTAGATAAAACTTCGTGTTTAAAGCGCAAATTCACACTCTGTTTTTCTTACCTTATACCTTGACCTTTCATAGCTATCAATACATAGATTGCTTATGCAAAAAGATCAGACCTTGAAACAAAGTTCTCAAGTCCAATTAGATTAGGTCTATTGACAAACTCAACATATCGCACACCTGGGGCAATGCCCGACATTACAAACAGTCACACGAGAGCTCTTATCTTATATTAGTTCAAGGTTTCTTCATTAGATGTAATTAAATCTCTAATGAAGTTTGCCCATTCAACCACACACACAAACACAGACACATACAAGGAACCAAAAAAAAAAACCAAGGAAATCCCTTGATATATATTCCTTCCAAATTCTGCTATCGTACATGAGATTATTATTAAACCCTTGAACGAAGGCGTTCGTAATTAAACTCCCTTTATATGAATCGTCTCCTTCTTTTGCGTACAAGTTCCAAAGCAAAGCAAAAGGATACAAAACCGAAACTCATTTAACTTTAACATTTCATTATTATCACTCGCTGTCATCTGGATTTGTCGGTTTGTAAATATATGTACGAGTATATGGAGCCACCATGCTATAATCCACCTCTTCTCCAAGTGCATACACACAGAACAGAGAACACCCACATCCTCCCATCTACCGGAATCCTTTGAAAATCTAATTTGTTTATAATGACTTAGACTCTCCATTAGATTCACAAGCAGTAGCTCCTCTATCATGATAGGATGTAACTAAACTATATTGGCACCTCTCAAGTAAATCCTGATCTGCTTTGACGTTCGATGACGTTACATTATACACTACACGTTTTAGTGGGAATAAATTGAAAATTAATAGATTCGTCCTTGTGATAGGAACTATATAATCATCCTCCTGCAATCATCGAACATGAAGTATCTCCTCTTCTTCCTCTGGGCCCTGTGTTTATATATGCGAGAGTTTATATCAAATAACCCAACCTCCAGCCCACAATAAAATTGAATTATTTTCCCATCAACGACAAACGAAGATGACCCTGATTATGATTGGCAATGAACAGGAAATGATGAAATTGGGTGTTGAAACCAGCTATAAAGAACTCAATAAGGTCGAATGGCAATTAAGTGTTAATACGAAAAAACCAAATTATTGTCTTTAGATGAATCCAAAAGCAGTGCATGTAATTTGAACAATTCAAAAGGTCCTTGAACTGTTGATTATGTGAAAAACTTAGATAAGTTAAAATAGATCCTTATCGATCGAAACAATGAATAATACATTCTTTGCTCTTAAAAAAATGGTAATTTTGTGGATTTGGTCGAAAGCAAATCCGTTGTACAATTTATCTAACCTACTACGATATTGTGAAATGTAGGAAATTGGGACTAGTCTCAAAACGAGAATTTAGACCTTTTTGAAGAACACAATTGCGATATATATATATTTGAGGTTTAAGTAGCACAAAAGATATGAACGAAGACGAGGTGTCGTTCTATCAGTTGGGTCATTAAGTGTGTGGCCAATGACAATGAGGCTGTTTGGAAAATCATCTCCTTCGCCTCAATCAATCGCTTGGAATATGGTCAACATAAATTTCTAACGGAAGAGAATTCAGTTCAGCAATGCGAAAAACTGTTACAATGTGAACGAATGTCTTTTCCTCCTGTGTGAGCGACACGATTACCAGGACACTTCCGCACTTAGTGATACTTCGTCATTAATACGGCACTCATGCAAAAGATCAGATTTCATTGGACTATTACAACTCACATCGTGTTCGCCCCGGTAATGTTACAACACACCCAATGCAATGAGTGAAAATTCAGTCCACTTCTGAGGAAATCCAACAGATTCTACAGAAGCCGCCCAAAAAAGTCTACAGTACCGAACAAAATCTCCACCTTCATCTAAAAATGCTGCTTCAATCAGTGACGATATTGCTCGCAATAATCCTTAATAATTCCATCAAAAACTGCTATTTTCCCATTAAACAGAAAACACCGAAGATTATTCAGATCCCAAAGAAATCCAACAACAAAGACGTCTCTGGAGTTCTGGACACCGACCGATTTCACTTTTGTGCTGTATGGACAAAATACTGGAGGCGCTTCTACTGAAGCGCTTGAAATACTTCTGCAGCAAACCACCAACATTATACCAGACCTTCAACCTCTACACGTCGAAATAACCATAGTCAGAAGACGCACCGACTCTCTTGTTTGCCGACAACTCCCTCACATATGCCAAGTCAATTTCATCGGTATTTGCGGCCAGAATAGTCAAAGCCCACGTAAAATACCTTTGCGAGTACTTCCAGCACTAGGGCAAAGTCAACTCAGCCAAATCCGAGCTAAGTTGCTTTAGACGACAGATCCGGGAATGCAAGAGACGCTCAGTAAAAAAAATATAGAAGGACTAAGATCACATTGCTCGATGGAAGGCAGTTAACAGCCGAAAACAATGTGAAGTCCCACGAGCTACACAAGTTCAACCCATTTGCAGCTGCTGTGCTAAGAAAGGCTAATTTTGCTTTTCCCCGCAGCCTTTAAATACTGCCGAAGAACAGTGGACTAAGCCAGAAGCCGAAACTTTTTCTCTACAAGCAGCTTATTCTTTCTGTGATCACATACTGTTTCCCTACTCAATACACGACAACAAAAACTCATATAACAAACTGGCATTTCTCGAGCTCTTGCGAATGTGCACAGGACTACTCTACCACAGGTAAGGAAGGAAGCACATCAGCAACAATAAACTCTACGAAGAAGCCAAAATATTGAAAATCGACAGATAAATATTTCAATCAAGCCGAAGATGTTTACAGAACATGACCGACCACCCGAACCCCCTAATAAGAAACATCATACGCCAGCCAAGATCCCGACGAGCGACAGCGGTACCTTTTAGCTAAAGAGCTTTTGGACGAAGATCACAACAATTGACGAAGAGAACTTCTGTCAGCTCATCACCCTGGCTGAGAGCTACTAACATTCCCCCCACACCCCGAAAATTCAGTCTGGTTCGGACCCAAGTCGAACAACATACCCCATAGACAGTGCCCAGGTGGTCTTGCTGTTTACCAAAGTATTAAGAATCGATCTTGGTTCAGAAAAAGTAAGCTAAATATTGCCCAGTGCTACCTCCACTGGTGAAGTTAGTGTCCAGTGCTACCTGACTGTGGAATTTAGTGTCTCGCTGTTGAATTCACTATGCAGTGCTACCTCAGTTTCGAATGCAGTGGCTTTTGCGACTAGAGACCGAACTTTAATTTAAAGTTCAAAAAACATGTTCAAGACAACCACCATCACCACCGTTCGAGTCCCAAAATAAAGACTTAAAGCCCATACGTATAACCATATTAGTGCAAGGTGCAGGTCTGGTACCTGAGCTGTGAAATTAAGGAAACTAAGGATCCACATCACCGCAGGCGTAGTTCAAAGCTACATCTTGAAACCCAGACCTTTCTCCGTTCGCATCTCAAAACTAAGACTGGAAGCGCAGAACTGTCATCATCTCAACTGAGTACCAGAACCAAGCCGTAAAAAAGAGACATCTCAGCCATCGATCCTTTCCTCACCGGAGGACACTTCACCAGAATCCTCCCAAAGCTACTTTATGCACCGGAATCATATTCAGAGTTGTATACGAATACCGCTTGTATGAATTTGTACAGCTAAGTTTTAAGAGCATGGGAATAGAACTACCTTCAATGAACTAAAGTTTTCTTGCTACTTTAGTCCACCATGGATCCGACAAGTTTACCTCAGCCGAAGATAAAAAGCATCCTTAGGGTTTAGTTGCTACGGTATCAAAAAATTTTAATGATGTCGGTTTTCGCATGTTTTCAAAAAAAGCGTTGTTTATAGTTTACTCAGGTCGAGGATACTGCAGAGTTATACAAAACGTGTCTATGGTGACTGAATCGATTTATTTGTAGTCGGATCTTTTTGAAGATCTACCAACGACCATCAGCGGCCAAGATTCTGTGACTTTCTATAACACCACACAGCCTTGTTTCCTGGCATAGAATAGTGAGACAATGCTAAACCCTCCATCCTTTTTAAGACTACAAACCGTTATCCTCTGCCCAGCCATACTTATCTTAATATTTTTAAAATGAGGAGAGGTTTGGTGTCAATATCATCTTAAGTAATAATCGATAAACACTAACACACAAACATCTATCAAAATCTGATGTTTCTTTCTGGATTTTAAGACCACGAAAAAATATAACTACTCAAGCGACTTTAAGAGAAAAAAAATGTCCACTCTCTTGGGGCTACCAATGAATTTTTTTTTTCCAACCAGCGATTGTATAGTTAAAACACAAATAGTTAACCGCAAGCAACAAATTCTAGTCAAGTCCGTTCGAAAATAAAGAAACTATTTCCCACTTCAACACGAAAGCTCTTCCATTGATTACAATAATGTATAGGTTCACGTATCACTCCCCGAGAAGATATTCCTTCTTTACACTACTGATGTAATTGAAATACAAACCGCTCACACAATCAGCAATACGAAATTCCAAAACCCCACCCCAGGAGAGTAAGGAAAAGTTAATAAAAATCGAAACTTTATACGCCATCAAGTGCGGTCGATTTCCAATCAAACCACACAAAAGTGCTTCTCAGAAGTAGAAATAACACTGCCAACGGATCGGAGGAGCTGCTTAAAAAAAAACAGAAATGCGAATCAGGAAGGTAACAAACTACTGTACATAATAAATTTCTTATTCGCAGTGGAAATTCAGCAATAGGAGTTGAACTTCTGCGAATAGGGGAGTTTTGAATTCATTTTCTATCCGCGTCTTGTAGGATTTAGCTTTTTTTTTCTTCTTCTCTGTTTTATTTGTCATCGAAGATGTCGTCATCTTAGACAACGAAACATATCCACGCAGTAATCTTAGGAGCTCCGCAGGATTGTCGACTCGGGTTTTTTCTCTACCATATTCCCTTTTGGGGAATATCAGATGGTGGGCGGGGGTGATATTGTGGACTTAAGCTTGATTCAGCGTTTCTCTCCATACAGTTCCTTTGAGATACACAAACTTTACACTAAGTGACAGTCGAATAACTTTCATAACATTATTATCTTCTCTTTACCGTTGGCTGGTTGGTTTGCAATGTTGACAGCAGTGGGATACTCCGATAGATAAAGCTTTTAACGGTGAACACGTTTTGTGTTGTGTTGTGAGCTCGTTTATCTACACTTCAACACGCTACATGATGATGCAACTTTATTCCGGTCCCTGCAGAAGGACTCCGAAGGAAATGCTATTTTTTCTTTTTCCTTATTTTAAGACACAACACCACACTACACCGACTGCGGGCATAAGTCAGGAGTGCATAAAGAACGGAAGACGACCGGGATCTATTTATCAGATTCCAGGTGTTAACCATTTCCGTGGCAAATTGTGTGGTGGTGTTGAGGTGGAATATCAGGCAAACACACGCCTAAGCCAACATTGCTCGTACAACAGTATCATCAACTTTAGGGATTTCCTGAATTGACGAACAGGAGACGCAGAAGAGGATGCAAATAAAGAGTTTGGGGTTATCATTGAGGTTGATGATGTTGAATGTTGACGACCGACATATCGGCTTGTGGGTGATTGCACAACATGCACAGCAAAAACTGTCAGCATTGAAGGCAGCAGCAAAATCTATGAAGTTCTGCGGTATATGCTTCTCTGCTGCGGACGACCTACAAACCATCTGAAAAATGTTCATTCCTACATTTTGATCGTAATCACTGTGGATAACCACAGCTAATTTGTTGATTACCATATGCACTTGCACGTGCAAGAACAACTTTGCGCATTGCAACCATCAATCTGAATCAATAGAGAAACAGGATATGGATTAGGCAGAGGATGACACATTGGAAGCGTTGAGTGCAGATACGTGCTGATGTCAGAAAATAGTCTCTTTAAAGTGTTTGGGCTGTAGCCAATTAATTATCCGCTTCGATAACCACAATTCATTGGTTGACAGGTATCTTGGAAAGCATGGCATTGAAAGTAAGAAGTGTTTATATACACCTATGGTGTGTTGAGTTGTCTAAAACACTTCAATCGAGTGATTTGAGGGGAAAAAACACATTGTGTCATTAGCGGCCGTTCGTTTAGAACGAAACCACTCAGTCATTTCCAGTCAAAACCTTCACGAGCAACCACATGAAGTATTCAGGTCAAACGACTGCTTAAAGCTAGTTTCAGATTGACTAATGGGAAAAGAAATTATTATTACATTATTCATTGTGTCGTTCCCAACAAACAGATGTGTTTATTGAGTTCAAATTACGCATAAAGGTCGTGTTAAACGAACAAACACGAACAACACGATCCCTTTTTACGTATTGAATAATTCGTGTAGGCTCATGTTGAATGCATTAAGCGGTAGACACACGTCCTAGTCGGCCACAAACATAACAATTCTTTAAAAAAGCTTCGACGCAGAAGCGACCACAGCTACAAATTAAACAAAATTAAGTTTTTGCCTCAACTTTTTTGTTTTTGAAGTGGTTGAAAGTTGAAGGAAAAACGTAATTATCGTTATGTTACAATAAAAATAAAACACATTTTGAGTGTCCGGCGACAGCCTTTGAAAAAAAATGAAAACCTTACACTAACAGTAACTATCAGGTGCAAGCACTGCTTCATCCCCAACACAAAATCAACCGTTTACATGTGCTTTGATTTCATCAACTTAACTTTCTATTTACCGTAACACTCACCACAAGCTAAACATACTCTTAAGACTAAAAAAACCCAATACTTCTGGTTCCTCACCTGGTCACGAACTCATTCAACCTCTTCTAACAGACACTAAAAACTTTTCAGCAAATAGGTCCACTAAATACATTCTATTCTTGTTAACAATAGAACACTAAGCATCCAACCGGAAGGCAGGATATAACTTGTCCACAAATCGCATTCCATTCGTCCTCAAACAGCTCATCATCATCTCTACCGTAATACATACATAGTTGCACAATTGTTGCAAATTTTTTGTTGTTAAAAAAAAACCTTTAGAACCAAACCAGAGTATGGAATGTTCATAAGCCATTTTGTGACGAACAATGAGTGGCAAACTTATAGTTCTTATACCACATGCTGTCGTTGTCTGGTTCATATTTGAATCCAGAAAGGAAAGAGCTGCATACGAATCGTCTCAACTGACGCTGTTGATGTTTAGATATCGCTTCATTTCCAGGACTAGCTCAGGCACCCTTGTTTGCAAGGGAAAAAAATAGAAAATAGTTCTTTCGACATTTTGCATCTGCATGAGCATTCTTGCATTTTTATATTCCTTTTTTCCCTTTTGCGCTTTCAAAAAGAATTGCATCCTGAGTAGGATTCATCCTGCAATTCCTAATGGAGGAAGTAAGAACAATTATACCAGAAGAGGTGGCTAGGATGGTTATAGAGATAAAAAAAGAACTTCTGAATGCAATTGAATGCAAGAATATGATGGCGCTGACGCAGTGCAGAATAGTTTATACTTTTTTCTTCAAAAATGTTTTGTGTCTTATCAACATGAAAATACGGTAATCCTTTTCATCTGCACACTCACACCCACACACTCACACAAAAGTTCGTTAACCTGACTTAAAGCCAATTAGATAGTTGAGCCACAAAAATTTTTTAAAAAAATTCCACAAAAGTTTCGAAAAGAGCCAGGAAATTTTTTGTTGACTTGGTAAATTTTCTGCTCCGCTCCGGAAGGAAGCCCAAGTCCATTATTTGTGAATATTGCAAGCCACAACCCTATAATAATAAATTATCCCACACACCCCACCTCATGCATTCAACACTTTAATTGCGGTCCAAGCGTTGACCTCGATCATTATTTATGTGCAAATTGTTCGCAATTAACGTATAATAGCTCACCTGGTGCAATATACTTTTTCACAATGGACTATAGACATAGAGACTACCTATGTACACGTTCAAAGCAGGGATGGTGGTAGCTTAAATGTGCACGTAAATAAGTAATGGATAACGCCTATTACAAAATTATGTGAATCGAATGCAAAAGTTGTTTGGGGTGGTATTAGTGTAATAAAGTTGGGTAGTTTTAGTTGGGATTTGTATGGAGGGTTTTCGGTTGGATAAGGATTTGCCATGCAGACCCACAACCTTCGTGTGAAAGAAGATTTATGTGAATGTCAGGGTTCTAGGAAGTTCACGAAATTAAATTTAATTAGTTTTTGTTATGCTGGATTAAGTGCAGTGACCTAACAAATAACTTCGTAGAGGAAGTTCGGTTGAACAAGAGAACATTTTTGGAATGGTTTCATGGAAATCTTTTGATTCCATAAAACGTCACTGAACTTCTTCTTTCTGAGTTTTTTATCTTTTGTCCACCGAATATAGCGAAGAACTATTTCCTGTTGGAATAAATCACTTGTCGATGCGATAATAAGACTTCCAAAGACATTCCACAACCACTTGGTTGTGAATTGGCTTTTGGAAGCATAAGCAAAGTCTTCGAAAAATCTGATTAGCTAGTTTTATGAAATTAAAATGAAAAAGTTTCTTATTGGCATTGAATTGTAACACAACATCACCATCTATGCAAACCACCAGCCCTCTCTCACCAGATAACAATTCAAAACATCACTGTAAGAAACATCTTTAGCAAAATTTACCTACAACTACCGACCTTCTGGCGCAATGTACATAGATGATGTCTTTCAGCTGTACAGAAACCTGAAGCTCAGACTCACAGAAAAGACGTCAATCGGATGAACATTTTTCTGGTATTTATTTTATAATTCACCATCATCCATATGTAGAAAAGACATGTTATTAGTACTTTGAAGCTTGCCTGATTCCTTTCAATTCCGGGAAGTAAGAAAAGCTCCAGAGTTTGGTGGAATTTTAAAGACAAAGCTTATTATTTTTCTCAGCTCTTTTGTGAGACTTTTGGATTTATTTTTCGGCTTTTCGAAGAAAAAGATATTTTTTAGGCAATATAAACGTTTATGTAAATCATACAAGGTGTGGGGGACATACAATTTTCTGCCAGCTCCGATAGGCTTGTTGTGAGAGCAATAAAATTCTACAAAAAATATGTATTTACAAATCTTTGATAAAAGGATTATTTGCTTACAGCTAAACTAAAAAATCTGCTCACACAGCTAAGCAATTGAATACACCTATCAGACAAAGAAATATCAAAGAAAGTTCAACCTCAGATTCCTGTTAATACGACCCAGCAATGTCTTGCGCATGGATTTCTTTTTTTTCTTTTCTTACCAACAAAATGACTAACTTAATCTATTCCATAAAGATTAAGTTAGTTATTTTGTTGGAATATCACTTATTAAATAATTGAAGAAGCCTTAACTACACACGCAAAAGATGTCGACGCTGCTCTCAAAAGGTTAGAAAAACGTCAACAAAAAACAGAATAAAGCTTAAAGAAACAGAAAAATATCTCCAAACTCTACAATCGACTGAAACACACATTGCTAAAACATAAGAACTCGAGAGAGAAGTTCTAGAACTGCTTAAAAAGATGCGATGCATTTGAGCGATGGAAAATTGTAGCAGATGCAATTATTTTTGATGTACCGCAGATGGAAGACGAAAACTTAAAGATTTCATCACCTTTGTCATATCATCGAACGCATTCCACCTATACTAAAAGCTATTTTTTACTGCCAAACGCCTAACCGAGGTGAGACAATCCAGAAACACCCTTTATAGTTAAATTTCACTCTCCAAACGAAGGAAACAAAGTTGTACAATCAGTTGCTGTTTTTTGTCAGAATGAAAGGTAATTATGTCTCGAAGACTTTGGCATCAAAGCAGAAAACAGAAGGAACATACAGCTGTATGGCAGTACGACCCTTTGTATCGTCCCATTAGTAGCTCGACGCTCTAATGGCGGCAGGGCGTGGGTTCAAACCCATCAGACTTTTTGCAAACCTTTGGTTTTTTAATGCAACTCAGCTGTTAAATTTTGAAAGTATGTACGCAAATGAATCAATAAGAGATGTGCACTGTTTTTCTCGACCTGGGGCCAGATTACACAAATCGTCTGAAGTTGAACTTTCTCAAAAAAAAAAAAAAAAAAATGGACTCAAAATCTATATATCTATCTATATATAAATAGGCTAAGGAAAATCTTTGGGTCCCTTTTTTCTGTTGTTTTCCAACCGATTCTCTTAATTTTTTTTTTGGTGGTTTTGTATTGATGAGTAGAAGTGTCACCAATCATTTTTACCTGTGTCTACCTGTCCTAATTGCTTAAAATCAACAGGTGTGTTTTACATGTATTTTATATGGGAAAGACATATTTCAGAGCTTTTTGTTGTTTTCTTATGTACAGTGTGTTTGTGCAGTGCGTGTGAGGAGTGTATGTGTAGTGTATGTGTGTAGTGTGTGTGTGCAGTGTGTGTGAGGAGTGTATGTGTTGTGTGTGTGTGTGCAATATGTGTGTGGGCGAATTTCGACCATTGGGCGACCCTAGTATTTTTAAATATCCAATAAAAAGGAAATAATATAAACATTTTCAAACAATGAAGAGCCTTACAAAAAATGAGTATGAGCTTTTCTTCACATTTTCGAATTTCTTTAGCAAAGATTCCTCTCAATTCAGAAAGTTGATTGTGAGTACGTGCGATTATTCCGAGCTGTGTGTTATGAAACTGTTACCACATAGTACCTTCGTACTTTATTAAGACACATAATAAGCTCATAGGGCCTAGCATTTCTCACAACCACTGCCTTGAATTGATACTTGGAATTGATACCATAATCTGCTCACTTATACTTATCTATAGATCCAGTTTTGAATTAAGCTACATCCCTCAAACTTGGAGAAAGGTGAGAGTAGTATTCATACCAAAAGCTGGCAATAGATCAAACTCAGACCCAAAATCCTTCAGACCAATCAGTCTCACATCCTTCTTTCTAAAGGTCATGGAAAAAGTGATTGATTTACACATTCGCAGTACGGCCTTAATAGCAAATCCTCTCAATGCTAACCAATTCGCTTACCAAACTGGTAAATCCACTGTTACAGCTCTCTATCAGCTGGTAAGCAAAATTGAGACTGCGATTGCTAAGAAAGACATCATACTCTGCTCTTTTCTTGATATTTCTGGCGCCTTTGACAATACTACGTACTTGTCAATTCAAACCGCTGCAACTGTCATTGGAATTGACACACCAACCATTAAATGGATTGACTCTATGTTAAGTGGCAGAATCATTTCCACCACACTTGGTCAAACATCAATAACAGTTAATGCTGTTAAAGGCTGTCCCCAAGGGGGTGTTTTATCTCCCCTACTCTGGTCAATTGTAATAGATCAGCTCTTGGATGACCTCAATAAGCTGGGCCTTGATACACAAGGCTACGCTGATGACCTAGTCATCTCTATTCAAGGCAATCAAGAAGCACAGGTCACAAACCGTATGCAAAGTGCCCTGAACAAAGTTAATGACTGGTGCAATAAAGAAGGGCTTAAGGTCAACCCCACCAAAACAGTCATCATTCCATTCACCAGGAGACGTAAAATCGATCTCCAAACACTATCCCTAAATAGTGTTCAAATTAATTTCTCCAAAGAGGTCAAATATCTAGGAGTAACCCTGGATAATAAACTCAATTGGAAACCACATCTTGACAAAACCATAGCAAAAGCAACAAATGCTTTCTGGGCCTGTTCTAGACTCTTTGGTAAAAAGTGGGGACTTAGGCCAAAAATGATTTACTGGACTTACCTCACTATTATCACACCCATCATAACCTATGCTTCGCTGATCTGGTGGCAAAAAACAGAACAAGTTTATGCCAGCAAATCTTTGCAAAAGTTACAAAGACTAACCTGTGTAGGTATCACAGGTGCAATGCGCACCTGCCCAACTTTAGCGTAGGAAAGTTTATTAAATTTTCCTCCGCTACATCAAAGAGTAAAGAAGACTGCTGCACTAAAGCGGACTAAAGCTTCATCTCACTAACTACTCGAGAAAGGAAAACTTACAAGGACATATGAGTATTCTGCAGGTGCTCACAATACTGAAATCACCTGCAGCCCACTCCTCGGACTTTATGCCTAAACGCATAATGTTACACCACCCCTTTGAAGTTATCTTTCCAAACCGCTCAGCATGGAAGAACCCTGTAATTCTTACAAATAACTTCCAATACATCTGGTATACTGACGGTTCAAAAACAAACAACGGTGTAGGTGCAGGGATTTACGGTCCCAACTTTAAATCATCTACATCCCTTGGTAACACAACTACTATCTTTCAGGCAGAGGTAATGGCTATAGAATTCTGTATTAGGGAATGCATTAGAAGAAACCTCCGAAGATCAAGTATGCTAATCTGCTCTGACAGTCAGGCAGCACTAAAGGCTCTGTCCTCGACAAAAATCGAATCCAAACTAGTTTGGAACTGCCTGACATGTATAGTTCAATTAGCTACTCACAATAAAATAACTCTTTCATGGGCGCCTGGTCATGAAGGCGTACCGGGTAACGAAGAGGCTGACCGACTTGCTAGACTTGGCTCTCAGTCCCAATTCAAAGGCCCTGAACCCTATTGTGGTCTCCCAATCAGTAGCCTTAAAAACGAATTAGCTACCTGGGAACGACAGAACATGACCAGCACCTGGAACAACTCAAATGGCCATCGTCAGTCAAAACTATTCATTGACTTATCCCACAAACGTATGAAAGAAATTCTTGACATGAGCAAACGTGACGCAAAGTTACTTACGGACTTCTTCACTGGACACTGCTCTCTCAAGTATCATCTTAAAAACATGGGCATCAGCCAAGATGACACCTGTCGTCTCTGTCTTGAAGACATAGAAACAGCTGAACACATTTTATGTGAATGCCCTGTCTTAGCTAGATCCAGGCTTAAAATATTCAATAAAGGGTTCCTCTGTCCCCTTGATATCAGAAACACCTCTTCCTCGAAGATTCTTAGGTTCTTACATGACCTCAGCTTCGAATGAACAAACCTATACACTACGTGTTTCTAAACCTAAGGGAACAGCACAAAAGATCTTTCAGGTCGACGTGCTTGTAAAGGTAATTTTCACCTTCACCCTATATAATTTAAAAAAAAAAAAACCACTGCCTTTGTGAAGTAGGTAATGGAGGGGACCTGAATACTTTCTGTCGGTTCCGAACGGCTAATCGAGAAAACACTCTTCATGGCAATGAATTCACTAACGGAGGACTTGCCAGTTCATCGCGAAAGGCGATACCCCTTTATTTGCTAAATTTAGAACCATAATAAATTGGAGACAATTGAAAGTCTGGAAGAATCTCATCAAAGGCTCGTTAGCTTCAAAATTATGTCTTCTCAAAATGATTAAAAAGGTTTGCTGTTTCGAGTACAAAGAGGAGGTACGTTTGATATAATTGGCAAAAGAAAATATCCCATCTACATTTCACCATTTTACTACAATGCAAAATCTTCCTCCTTTCCTCGGGCATTTTTATATCAAGCAACAATACCCCCTGACTTTATGGTTGAAAACTTAGAGCTATTTTGAGTTCATAAGCAATGAAATGCAAATAACACGAACTGTTCTCTTTTTAAGACATTTGAGTTAGCTGAAAGAAAAGTGTCCTTTTATTGAAAGTCTATAAATGTTTTGAGTAAAACTTATATTAACTTGTATGTTTGGAAGCACTAGTTGTACATCTAGTGTAGATTTCTTCTTTCAAAAATGTATGGGCAGTTTTCAAGGTCCAAACAGTAATCGACAAAATCGAACTCACCTTGGCCCTGCGAACTTCACACATCTGACACCAATAACTAGTGAAAAAGGACATTTCAAAACAAATTTAAAAAAAAAAATTACCAAAACCTCACCATTGCGGCCTTCAACAATTTGCTTCAAATCGAGCAGCATTAAAAACAAGCTGACGGTTTTGGCAAGGCCTTTAAAATTACATATCGTCCTTCCCCACAAAACACATACGTGACCTCAATTTTCATTGAAATGGCCAAATCGTGAGTCTTAGCGAAAGTTAAAAGTAAACTTCATTTCACTTCCAGGTCAAGCTTGGCAGAACATATATTTTTTACTTTTTCCTTTCTACCAACTAACCGCAAACTTTTCAAATGGAACATACTGGGGGATCAAGATCTACATCACCATGGACCTTTCTCAAATTTTTCAATAAATTTATCACATCAGAATGTGCAGCAACTGATTTGGTTTGTCCCACACGTTCCACCTACATTTATTTTAATCTCTTCCCAAATGACATTTGTAACCCAACGGCTGAGATTCTTCTTCTCTTCCACGAGTATATATACAAATGTACGTATTTTTTCTTATAATAAAGTACATTCCATTGTTCAGACACAACCGCCAGCATCTGCACGTACATCTGTTCTCAGTTTTGGGTTAAAAATTCATTGGAGGCATTGTAGCATCAGAGCCAACTGATGCTGATGCCGCTATCGCCGTCGTCGACGCCGCCGCCACGCCAGTTTGCCAAACGAACAAGTCTCCCTGGGGACGAGGTCGACAATAAACATTCCCTGTCTTAAAAATTCTATGGAGAAATTCAACTGTGCAGTGTTGAATCTATTTTAAGTTCACCCAAATAAGGAAATCCAGAGTTCGGCACATATTAGTTGCATACTTAGGAGAGCGACGCGAAGGAGACCTGGCACGTCTCTACCGGGTATTGAAGGCACGTAGAACGTGAGTTCATTTGGTTTATGAATTCAAATCTTCAAAAGCAAATAAACCGAACGATTTAAGATAAACACAATCGATTTTAAAGTTCGATTATTATTCTGTGGGGGGAAATGAATGCCAGACCGGGTAGGGGACGACTGAGACAAATGTATCGATTTCTATCTTGCGACAATTTAGGAACTCGTTAAAAGTATTACATTGGAACAGGGGGAATCGATAGGAAAATTGTATTTTTTTTTCTCCCAAATAAAAGGAAACATAAGAACAGTGCTCAAATCAAAAAGATAATTGAGCTTTCACTTAATTTAAATGCGATTCCGCTCTTGAACACGAGGCAAGAAATGACAGGAAAGAAGTCGTAGTTGGGATGGAAACCCATACAAATGCAACTTTTGAAAAGGAATCGAAGAATTAGAAAGATTTTGTGGAGTAAACATATACTCTTGGTTAGAATAAGAGCGTAGTGATAAAAGGGTAAAGGGGTACTTTTGACGGGCAGATTGCTGGGCACAGAAGAAGTAACATGGACATCACTGGATTAAAATAGAAACAATTCGACTTAAGGTAGCTCCAATGGAGTTAAATAAACTAAAGTGGAGTTAAGTAGACTCCAGTGGAGTTAAGTAAACTCCAGTGGAGTTAAGTAAACTCCAGTGGAGTTAAGTAAACTCCAGTGGAGTTAAGTAAACTCCAGTGGAGTTAAGTAAACTCCAGTGGAGTTAAGTAAACTCCAGTGGAGTTAAGTAAACTCCAGTGGAGTTAAGTAAACTCCAGTGGAGTTAAGTAAACTCCAGTGGAGTTAATTAAACTCCAGTGGAGTTAAGTAAACTCCAGTGGAGTTAAGTAAACTCCAGTGGAGCTAAGTAAACTCCAGTGGAGTTAAGTAAACTCCAGTGGAGTTAAGAAAGCTCCAATGCATTTAAGTAAACTCCTATGCAGTTAAGTTAACTCCACTTGAGTTAAGTAAACTCCGTTTGAGTTAAGTAAACTCAACTCAACCACCGGAGTTAATCAAACTCCAATGGAGTTAAGTAGACTCCAATAAAGTTAAGTGTAATCTAATGCAGTTAAGTTAACTCCACTTGAGTTAAGTAAACTCCGCTTGAGTTAAGTAAACTCCACTTGAAATAAGTAAACTCCAGTTATAAGTTAAGTAAACTCCACTTGAGTTAGGTAAATAAGACTGGAATGATGAAAACTCCACCGGAGTTAAGTAAACTCTACTGGAGTTTAGTAAGCTCCAGTGGAGTTAAGTGAACTCTACTGGAGTTAAGTTGACTCCGCTGCAGTGAAGTAGACTCAACTGAAATTGTGTAGACACCACTGATGTAGGGCACACACCTCCGGAGCAGGATCGGCAATGTTCGTAGCCTTGGACCAGTAGTGGCCAAATGATTCCAGTTGCTTTCACCGTCCACTGCTTGATTTAAACGAAAACTGCTAAAGTTTTAAGCACTGAAGTTGAGTGAATATAACTGCAATAAAACAGACACTTTTGGAGGCAAGCTCACATCGCTGAAGCTTGATTAACATCAATGAAATATAAATTCTAAGGATTTTGTAATCAGAAGTGCGATTTTCTTTGCAACAATGCTCATGAAACAATTAGGTTGAACGAATATATTCCTTCCTTTTGTAGTATTCATACGTCCAATCAAAACTACAAGCGGACTACAGCAATCGGACCAGCAGATGCACTTAATTCAGTTCAGTCTTGTAAGTCCATTACCGAAAAAGGATATACAAAAATTACTCACGAGAAATCATATGTCATAAATGTGCTTCGATATGATGCTTCCACGAAAACCTATCAATGAGGTGTCAGACGACTTCACTTAGTGTTGCATTTCTAATTCATTGACACAAAAAATTGTCGACCTACTTCCATTCACTACAGTACTTTCTACAGCACTTGTGATTTCATTTTACAACCAAAGTTATCATGTCCAAGCATAACAGCAACAACGACTTACTCTAGATTCCATTTCAAATGATGTTCCAGAGTATGTATCTCTCCGACTTTATACACTTTCCTGTGCTGCTACATGAAAGTCAAAGTGAATGGACAACGTTTTCGACATCCACATCTAGTTGTGGAACCTTCTGTCGTGTTTAAGAGTCTTTTCAAGTTAAAACTAAAATCAAGTAAAATGTCACTCGCCCATCTAACCATCTGTTTCTTTATTGTCGGTACAATAATTCCAATTTAAGAACATGACCAAAACATATTCTCCTCCATTCCCTCCTTCACTCACTCACCCCGCTGCCGTCTTAAAACAACACTCTAACCAGTACTTTCCAGTAAGTCTTAAATATTTGCTAAGACAAGCACATAGACAAGCCAACACCCTCAGCGGATTTTATACTTTATTTTCTCAAAGGCAAACTTTATCATATGGCACATCTCTTGGAATGGCGTTAAATTAATCTTCGACATCTTGATTACAAACAAAGACAAAAAAAAAAAGAAGAAAAGTATCAGCTTTCATCTAAGTGAGAAACTACGTACTACACCATGTGCATGTTGTGTTTCTCTGGCAGACATGTTTCTTCCCGTATAGTTGTACACTCATATATCTTAATGAACTCCCTTCTTTATCTTAATAGAGAAATAGTAAACTTCTGGTACTAGATAATATTATTACACAAACAATACCGCGCAGCAGATGGTACCAGATACAGATACTTGTACTCTATCTCAACAATTAATGAATGCAATGTTTATACATTACAGCGAACAGTGAAGAGTTCAACTTTTGAAAGAGAAGTGAATTCTTTCTGTTATTGTAAGGAAACAAGTGAAGAAACGAAGAGGATGGCGGGGAGGAAATACAAAAGAATGTAAACAGAACAAAACAGCAACACTCTTTTTATGATCCAAATAACAAACGAACTCTATTATAGGAAAGTTTGCTTCAAACAAGCAGGTCAATATGACGGTGACGAAGGAGTTTGTTGTTCGTTTTACGCTTGAGACTGAGTGTTTAATAGAAAAGATAACAAAGCAAGTAAAAATAAAAAACCAAGGTATGGCGGGAAGAAGGTGACTAGTTCCCAAAATACTTTTTCGTTTGCTGAAAAATGAAAACGCTGAGGCTATCAAAATTCTTTCGAATTAGAAATTTTCTAATTTTAGTAAAAATCTCCTTTGTTGCCTTTAGGAAAAAACAACTTTAAAAAAATTAAAACAAAACAAAATATAGTGCTATTAATTTTGCCTTGGGTATGCAACATCAACGTCTTGCATAAATTGATACAAGGAAAAGTAAATGTGGTACCCGTGGCGTGATGTCAGCATGTCTGCCTGTTAACCTATAGGTTCAAATCCCAACAGAAACAACATTGTTTTCCACGGGTGTCGCCTTTCGCGAGGAATTGGCAAGTCATTCGATAGTAAATTCATTCCCATGAAAAGCGCTTTCTCGATTAGCCGTTCGGAACCGGCAGGAAATTGTAGGTCCCCTCCATTCCCTCAGAAGGCATGGTTGTGAGAAATGCGTTAGAGCCTGGGCTCCTTGCTCTGTTGCGTCACCCTATTAATTTGTTTAAAAGCATATTAGCTCCGAAGAACAAGATAACCTCCGAAAACAGATATCAGCACCAACCAACTTACATCTACAATCGGTACCACCACTGATAACAAATAAGGATGACTAGGATTCATCAACGTGACCTGAACGCGAGTAAAACCGGCTATTAGTTCTGCCTAAACCAACTGAATTGAACAAACACAATGTTTAAGAACGTAGTCCAACAGCGTAATAATAGAAAAGAGAAGAAGTTTCGCGACTCAATAAAAAGCCAGAAGGATTTGCCAAATTTTTCGAAGAAAATCTCATACCAAGCACAACTTTAGGTCCCATCTTCTTTGAATGAACGATTTTGACGATGAAACCCTTTCAACTGATACCAGAGAATGAGCGATTTTTTCACAAAACATGCTGCAATTGATTTAAAGTTGGCGCTCCAAAAAGATCAACTGAACCCAACAAATTATTTGAAATTCTTCTGGAGGAACTTTTACAATCGGTGATGATCTTTCTGGGCAGTCATCATCAACAACTGAGTCAGCATCTCTTACTTTCTTGAGTGCTGAAAAAAAGTTTACCGAAACATAACATGGTTATTGCTTTTCGCAATACCCGTGGTACCCGTGGAGTGATGGTTATCATGTCTTCTTTTAACCGAGAACTTCGTGGTTCGAATCTCAACCAAAGTTTTCACGGGTATCGCCTTTCGTGAGAAATTGGCAAGTTCTCCAAATGCAAATTGATTGCCATGAAAAGCGTTTTCTCGATAAGCCATTCGTAGTTCGAAGAAAATCGTAGGTCTCTTCCATTCCCTTACAAAGCACGGTTGTGAGAAGTGCTCAAGAGCTTGGAGCTCTCGTTTTGTTGAGCCACCCCATTTATTTTAACTTATTCTATTAGCAAATCAAACGCTATTGGAAAAAATAAACTGCAATTCCGGCTACTAAACTACGATTGCGGCAAATAAAATGCGATTCCGGGCAATCGACCTTAAGTTCAACTGTTTCGCTGCAAAAAAAAAAAAACACAATTGGGGTTAATTAACTGCAAGAGCGACGAACCAACCGCAACTATGACAAATCAGCAACAATTTCTTCAAATCAAACGTAACTGCTGCAGATATAATCGTACGGAAGGAGTTCGTACATACTTTATGCTGATAAAGCGTCTAAACTTTGTTTGTTGTTTCGCTTGTGTCACCAAAAAGTGCACTGGTGTTATTGAGATCACGTTCCATACGTATGGTGGGTAGGTGAATTTCTGAGTGTGTAATCAATACCCACTTATAATATAAAGTAACAATTATAATCAATAACTTGGGTCAATACGCTATATAGAAATTGCTTTTATCGAGTTCATACCATTACTATCCCCCCACCGGTAGAGAGTCTGGAACATCTGTTCGATTCGCACTTCCCTGGATGCAGCCCTATAGAGAACAGTGAAGTAGATACCACTAATTACTCTAGACATGAAATCCCGACAGATATCGTAACAGAAGAGAAGTTGGAATGGGCTATCAACTCCTTCTCCCCTTTTAAATCTCCGGGTCACGATGGCGTTTTCCCTAAGATGCTTCAAAAAAGCAGAGAAAAAGTCATCCCACATCTCAAGAACATTTTTGAATGTAGCCTCATATGGGGTTACATTCCCAAAATATGGCGGGAAGTTAAAGTCGTTTTCATACCGAAAGCCGGCAAACCCAGCCATACAGAAGCAAAAGACTTCAGACCTATAAGTCTGACCTCCTTTATACTGAAAACTTTTGAAAGGTTACTTGATTTACATATCCGTAGCTTTATGAAACCGGAAGTAATATCCACCTTTCAACATGCTTACACAAAAGGAAGAAGTGTGGAAACAGCACTTCACTGTGTAGTAAGAACCATAGAAAAAACGCTGCAAGATAAGGAATACACTCTGGCAGCCTTTCTAGACATTGAAGGAGCTTTCAACAATGTACAGAACAGTGCAATTAAGAAGGCCCTAAATGATCTAGAAGTTGAAGAAACAATAACAAATTGGATAATGAATATGCTAACAAAACGTCAGATCCACAGTGAACTGGGAGGTGCAAACTTGAAAAAGTGTGTGTCAAGAGGAACCCCACAAGGAGGTATCCTCTCACCCCTGCTCTGGATCCTAGTCATGAATGAGATCCTCGTAGCTCTCAAACATGATGGCGTAAAAGTGGTCGCCTATGCCGATGATCTAGCTCTTCTGGCAACGGGGAAATTCCCTTCCACTATTAGCGCACAATTGAATTATAAACTAACCAAGGTAAGCGCTTGGACAAAAAGATGCGGCCTTGCAGTTAACCCCCTCAAAACAGAGCTGGTACTCTTTACAAATAGAAGGAAAATACCTACTTTTGAGTTACCAAGACTAAATAAGACCCCTCTTAAGATCTCTGATCAAGCCAGATACCTGGGAGTGATCTTAGACAAAAAACTAAATTGGGGTCCCAATATACAAGAAAGATACAAAAAATCTATGATAGCACTGTATTCGTGTAACAGGATTTTTGGCAAAAACTGGGGACCAAATCCCAAAATCATCCTGTGGATGTATACTGCCATTGTAAGACCTATCCTATCTTATGGCAATTTGGTCTGGTGGAAGGCGCTGGAAAAATCCACGCATTTAAAAACCCTAACCAAAGTACAAAGATCAGCCTGTATTTGCGTAACTGGTGCAATGAGAACTACACCAACCGCGAGCTTGGAAGTAATCCTCAATCTCACACCTCTTGACCTCTATGTTCAAGAAGCGGCAGCAAACAGTGCACTTAGACTAAACCAGTGTAATGTCTGGAAAACCAGCCAAACAGGACACGCACAGATATTATCGCGATACGCAGAAAACAACATCTGCACGGATTACATAACTCCATACCTGGACTTTAAAAAATCCTTCACAACCAGCTTCCCCAATAGACAGGATTGGGAGAATGAAACACCTTACCTGAACGAGACGTCTATATCAATCTATACCGACGGCTCAAAAATGGAAGTTGGAACAGGGGCAGGTTTCTTTTCAGAAAGCCTAAAACTTGCCAGTTCTTTCAGACTTCCTAATCACAGCAGCGTCTTCCAAGCCGAGATCTTGGCAGTTACAAACGCTGCAAAACAGGTGTCCATGATGGCGCTATCACATGCTGATATCACTTTTTTCATTGATAGCCAAGCAGCAATAAAAGCGATTTCTGCCACTCTTGTCAAATCAAAGCTTGTTTCTTGCTGTCGCGAAGAGCTAAGTGTTCTTGGCACGCAGCATAACGTTAGACTCTGCTGGGTTCCTGGTCATAGTGGTATACCGGGAAACGAAAAAGCGGACGAACTAGCGAGGAAAGGATCAGCACTTGACCCTTCTCTCATTGATATATCAATCAGGATCCCACCCTGTGAAATGAAACAGATCATTGGTAACAAAATAATGCGAAAATCCAATGAAAGATGGGAATGCCTAGATTCCTGTGTTACTTCCAGGAAACTATGGCCGAAATATGATAAGAAAGAATCTGAAAAGCTGCTATCATTGAATAGACCTTCATTGCGAATGCTTATCAGTATCATAACTGGACATAACCTACTTGGTTATCACAAAAAGAAAATGGTTCTTTGCACCGATGACCTATGCAGAGGATGCAATGACGAAGATGAACATGAGGACACTAGTCACTTCCTTTGTCAATGCCCAGCACTCTGTCATACTAGGAAAAAATTTCTAGGAAATTACTTTTTAAATGAACTAGAAGAATTATCAGACGCTCCAAAAAGCAGCCTGTTAAACTTCACTAAGGCCACAAAATGGTTAAATACTGAACAGACATAAAATCATAGGTTTCTAGGACGTTACAATACGCCAGGGTATCACAACGGATCTACATTGATCTAAGTGTGATGGTAATAAGATCAACCGTCAGCCCATTTTACCTAACCTAACCATCCCCCCACCAGTAGTGAGGACTTAATAGTAATTCCATTGAATAATTATATATAGAAGTGACACCGGAATAAATCGCCACCAAGAGTTCTTATGACGTATCGATATTGGAGCTAGTTAGTTCAACAACCTTTTTGCAAATTTATTCCCAAAGGATATTTTTTTATTATTGTTTCGCTGATTACCGAAGAGGTTGTTAAGATTAAAAATGGTTTTGAAATCATTATGGAGGTTTAGTATTATGTATTTGATTATTATAATCAGTCATAATAAATCCCTTAGGGTTCCTTAGGGAACATATTTTAAAATCTAAACTGCCAAATTTCCCTCATTTGAAAATGGTTTGTGTATGAAAATAGGGAAGCAGAGACAAAAACATAAATAATAATAAATAGGGTGACTGTTGCTAGGTAACAATCTTCTTATGCCGTGTTTGAGAAAGTCGTATAGGTCGCGTGTCAGCTTCTATATATAATTATTCAATGGTAATTCCAAAACACCACCACTGCTTAATAGATTAGCATTTAAAACTAACATTGGAGGTCCAAGAACACAACCTTTCGACAGACCAGAACTCACTTAAGTAAAAAATTGTATGTGTTCGTCTCCATGTAGTGGACTTAAGCACTTGTCATACTCGACGCACTTATTTTATTTGCAATGTAAATGATGCCGTCGTTTCTACTCTCAGACCTGCATCACGTCACATAGAGGTAAATTTTAATGAAAGCTTGGGATACCTCAAAAGAATCACTTGCACGTAATTAAATAGCTTTTCCCATCGAATTCGTCGGTCTTTCTATATTTGAGGATTGAGGATAGGTTTTTGCCAGGCTAGCTGTAGAACTAATGCGAGGTTGTAACTAGTTTACCAAAACAAAACTAAGATTAATATAGTAAACAACATTTTCAACCCAAGACAGAAAAACTCACTTCACAGTTTATGTTGAATATTATTAAAGCGCAATATTTGCGCCAGATTCAGTGTCGTCTTTGTGATAATTTTTTAAGAGAAAATAAGAGACGGCACGCTGAGAAAGTGTAGGGAGAGATCACTTCGTTACAACATATTGAGCTATTCAAACAGCTGCATAGAATGATAGACATTTTTTATCATTTGTAACAAGCTTCACACCATGGAGTCTTTCAATTTTTTGTTTACCTGGTCCTGGCTGTTGATTTCTTTATTATCAACAACAATCATTCGTGCGTATCAAGACGAACAAGTCGATTGTAGGTAAAACTTAGATCAATCAAATGATAAACTTTCACAATCAAAGAGCTTCCCGAAATCAATACTTCTTGACTCATCATACTGCAGTACAAAGTATCAGAAACCAACTTGAATCAAGAATAAAAAGAATAAAAACAAAAACAACCCAAATGAAAACAAACAACTTTTTTGTTTTGGATATCTTTTCCGATTGTCTACCAGATGGTGATGATGCTGCTTACCAGGGTTAAATGGCTAAAGCGGGTGCTCAACGCGTTCGCCTTTCATTGAAGTACGCCAGTGGTACTTGACAGCCGACAGGCCGGGGGCAATTAGGGTCAATAAATTCTTCAGTTTCCTTTCTCCCGTCTCTGTATTCCTCATTCTATCTTTAATCTTACAGACAATTGTTTTTGTATATACTCGTACTTACACAACATAAAAGAGTGCTTTGTGGAAATAGCTTGTTGTATATATATTTTTTTTATTACTTCTTTTTGTTAGTCATCGTGACGAGTGAGTGAGAGTCTAGGCCGATTTCTTAAGTGTGCTTTGGTTCGTTGATTATTAATTTTTTTCATTTTTTCTACACAAAAAAGATAAGATTGTCGTATATACCGAGGATAATGGCCTGATTTTCTTTCCTGTTCAAAACGAACTTTAATGTTTAAGTTACCAAAAAGAAAAAAGCGCGACCGGCAGTAACTCATCATTACGCCGATAAATAATTGACTTGCCTTTAATCAAGGATTTTTTACTGCAAAAAAAAAAAAAGAGCGGAAAGCACGCTCGCACGACGAAATGGGGCGGAAAATAACCCACTAGACTTTTTGAAAAGGCCAATGGTTTAAGAAGATTTATCCGATGCTCGATGTATCCAAAAATATATTTATTGATTTCATTAGCATTAATTAAGATTAATGACTACGAATTTTAGCCCCACTTTGGGCTTATGTTTCTTTGAGTTCTCATTAAAGGTCATATCCAAACTGAGCAAGGTCCAATTAATAACAAAATAACAACTTAAGAGTCTTTAAGAGTAAACGTCAAAACTACTAATTGACATATTTCAGAGTTTTGGTCATCAATTTCAATTTTCAACTCAGTTAACATCGGTCTACTGGTGACTTTTGTTTTGGTTTAAGCAAATACACAAAAGTTTAAACCAAACTCCTATAAGTTTAGCGAAACACCCTTTGATAATGAGGTTGGGTGGTTATGAGCCGCAAATGGCAATATAATTTGACATAATTTAAGCTTCCACGACGAGATTTAATCATCAGATAGTAGAAATTTCAACAACTGTGTATGAACATCCGACAATAATACGCACCCATGGTTTCTTACCCACACCACAAAACGAACTTCTGTGAGAGCTGCTAGTTGGTTGAAAGCACAATGTTTTGAAGCGATTACAAGTCGTTTAACAAATCACCATTGTAGCGTCTCTTTACAACAATCACATACTTCCACAATTAGCTGCAATAACCATTCATCTCCGAAATTAGGTCGCTGGCAAAAGTCAATTGTAAACCAAACTAACGACATGCCATCATCATCATCATCATCAAAAGCAACAAAAGCATCAAAGGAAGCAATGCCTCTCCTTTGATGTAAAACTCACATACAATTAAAGTACATGTACATGTTAGGAAATTTCGAGCTAATTTCTTGTTGAATTCAACAATGCTGATTACTGATAAACAGCCCATGACAAATATTTGTGTAGGAAAAAAGGAAGAACAAATTAACAAGGCATTTGCAAAGCCCCATCCAACAAAATAAAATACAAAATTATTATCTTATTGTCTTTGAAAGAAAACCAAGACGCCTCAGGCTTTTATCATTCGAACTGTTTGAGTTGAAGATACAAAATAAAAAGAAGGAAGAAAAGAAGAATAAAAAACCCCTGAGGTGTATCGACTTTCAAATGTCACATCAATGGTGAAATAGGGATAATCATCAAAATCTCGATGACAATCGATTGGGAGTTTTGATAAATTGGAAACCGAAGAACAAAGAGACGTCATACAAAGATTTGAACAGAATTTAATGATTGAAATTCAATATTTCAGCATTCGAGATACTTGCTTCGATTGTGGGATGAAGCTGTGTCCATCATGTAACGACAATATCTCTGGATGTAGTTATTTATTTCTTTTGATGACAATTATTTGAATTTCATTGTCTTAGAATTTGAAACTTAAAATGTGGGATATGGTTTCAAGAGTATTCAGAGAAAAAAAAACAGCAAAGTGGTGTATGGCCTCGAGGCTGTTACAAGAAAACTGTTTGAGTCGATATGAGGAGATGGGTTCTGACTCAACGATAAATGACTTAAAATATATTTTAAGTTCAGTAGAACCATTCATCCGATATCCAAGAAGTGCGATGGAATGGGCTGGACATAAAGAAGATGAAAAACTGCGACATCTACTATGACGACTGCTACAGACAACAGAAACAGTGGGGGCTTGTCATTTGAGGTAGACTCAGGAATAAGGTTACTCGATTAATGAGCGTACAATGACAATCCCCATCAGGGCTGAATTCGCCGACATTAATCTGATATGGGGCATGACCCCATAGAAGAGAAAGACGATAATTTCAAACGCTGTTTCTACGAGCTCCTCGAAAAAACTTAGACAATGCTTTAGACACGACACCGACATTAAAACCCTTCTTGGTGATTTAAACGCAAAACAAGGGAAGGAGGACATCTTTGGTAACACAATCGGCATGGTATGTAAGGCAAAACTTTCGAAAAAAGACTTAAGCTAACCGATTTTGCTGCAGAGCTAAATCGCTTTGTTAGTAGTATACACGCTTCCAGCATCTCCAAACTCATAAAGGTATACATTGCGATCTTTATGTCACTCAACTATCAAACAAAACAACAATGTTGCTATAGACGCAAGACACTCGGTGATGATAGATATCCGAGCTTTCCAAGGGGCCACCTTTGACTCGGACCACTACTTTGTTGTAGCCAAGGTGCAATAAGGATATCCTGTTCAGTTCAAGCCTCACACGAACTAACGTTGTGACGCGATATGATATCGGACAGCTACAATCACCAGATGTATAGGCAGTGCATTTTACCTTCAATTATCATGGAATATTAAGCCACCAGCATCAGTGGCAGCAATGTCACGAAGCCATCAGAACCTTAGAAAAAGGTCTATGACCAGTTCAAGGAGATTCACAAAGAGAAATGTAGAACACCTTATTCTCAAAAAAAGAAGCGGCATGAAAATGTTTTTTCTTTTTGAGGAAATTAAGAAATGCCACGATAGGAATGAGATCCGAAAGTTTTACCAAAAGGTGTAAAGATCATGAGGCAAAGTGACAAGCCCCACCTTCAAGCCTATAAAGACCAGCAGTGAAAAATTGTGATAGAATCGCAATTGTGCTGCTGGATGTTTGAAACGCCTTTAATTCAGTCTTGATGGTCAAATGTGATTGATGCATTTAAAAGAAGACTTCACATTTAAGAGTATCTCTTTGAGACGATAAAAGATTACCCCAAGGAACGAGAACTTATCTACCGAGGCACAGAAGGAATAAAACGAAACGATGTCCAGCTGGAGCAGCACGGGCATTTATCATTGGAGCAGACCTCTGGAATATCTCGAAGGTTAGTTTTTTGTTGAACAAGCTGAAGATGATACTGCGGAAATAACTGCAAGGGACATCGAAAGCGCACAGAGAAAGCTGAACCAAGTTATGCGAAGAACAAATTTCTGGATGGAGGGTACTGAGAAGATTGAATAGTACTTCTAACAAAAGAAAACTTATTCCCACCGTTATCGACATAAAAGTCATAAGAAGCAAAACGTGGTAAAAAAACCTGGGAATCAAGATCGATACGCAACTGAATTTTTGACAAGAGGTACGGGCGGCCACATGACGTGCATCCAAAGCCATTAATTATCTATTCAGGTTGATGGTAAATGTAGCTAGACCATAGGCGAGCAAACGAAGACTCACTTCTTCTGTACGGAAGCAAGATTTAGTCTGAAGCACAAAAACAAGAAAAGTAACGGAAACAGCTGGCATCGATACAGAGGCGCGCTCTTGCGAATAGCGAGCGCCTACCGCTCAGTGTCTGGTTCCAATTGGTCTTCTCGCTGCACATCGAGGAAAATACATACACGAAAAGAAAGCAGACATTGGCGTGGAAATGACAGGAACTATAGGCGTCGAAAGGCAGAAGAGGGAGCTGGACTGCTAGGCTAATCGGATAGAAATTCTCTTACAGACGACGCCGACGTGACGCTCACCGCACGCACAGTGTTCAAGTGCAGTAAACGGGAATCGTTCTGTCAGAACGAATCAGCATATTTTTGACGCAGATTCCTTAAAAAAAATCAGAGTGAGGAAATTAGGAAATTCTGACAAAGATTCTCTAAAAAAAAAGCAGAGTGAGGAAATTAGACACGAACCTTCTTCGGAGAGCTGCTAAAGCGGTTCCAAAAGAGAGATTAGCGAGAAACTTTCGAATTTTTGTCGGAATGCCAAGGTTAAGATACTTTGAGGTGTTCGGCAAGGCATAGCATTCCTCCAAAAGTAAAAATCAAAATTAATATTTGAGAATTTGGAAAGCCCACTTCTGCAGACTTCTTAGCGGCGATAAACTATATGTCCAATTTAACTCAAACTAGAAAGTCAATCTCCTAACCTGGAAGAAGGTAAGCTTGCCATATTTAAGCTTAGGTCAAATAAAACTGCATGTTCAGATGGCTTCGACGCACAAAATGGCAGTTTGAGATATGGTCGGCAAAAAACATACCCGATGAAAGAACCTCAGATTGTATGGTCGGTTCAAAGGCACTAACTAAAAATATTCACTCCAATAGTAGTGTAGTAGTACCAACAATTTTATAGGTATCAATGTGCTTTTAGACCAAAAAAACCCTAAATGGACAAAGTTCTCACATTAAAAGAAAGTACAATATAGATATACAACATCTTTTTATCGACTTTAGGGCCGTGTATAAGGGACATACTTTACGGAGCCATATCTGCTCTGTAAGGGTCTGTAAGGGAAGTACCGAGACCTTTGATGTCGAAAAAGGCTTTTGACGAGAAAACACACTTTCATGCGATGTCTTTAAAATCGAGATTGAAAAGATTGTACAAAACTAAAACGCCAACACCAGAGGCATAATTTTGCAAAAGTCTGTACAAAAGTCTCTAATGCAAAAATTGCTGACGAAAGATGATGGTTGAGGCCCAAGTTCTTCCCCAACGGTAATGCCCCTTGAGAAAGAAAATAGGTACGTTCCCAAACTTTTGATTAGGTCCATGTTCTCTATATAAACGAGGATTACATTTTAGAGGTAGAAAATAGGACATTTTACAAATTGTAGACAAATATTATCGAGTATAAATGAAAAAGATCAAATATCAAAAATAACTACGTCTTAGAACAGCACTCCATTTTTAAAAGAAAATCAAAGCTAGAAGTGGATACAGAACAGGCCCACCTTCGGTTGAATTACTCGCATCCAAATCCTTAACGTTGGCAGGAGGATACCCATCAAAGTTCTACAGTAAAAGTTTTTCTTACTGACTATTAAGACACAGTCGACAAAGTGCTTTTATTCAAATGATTTTCGTTTTATAACACAACATTTAAACTGCTCCTTCCACAAGTAGAACAAACAAAAAAAAAAGAACATGTGGTACTTATTACATCCCATTATTTCTATACCACATTTATGAATCCCGAATAAACGAAACAAAAAGCCATCATCTCACACAGTCCACCTTCATCCAAAAGAATACCCCAATAGGCCCATTACACACCGCTCATAAATGTTAAAATTATGTTTATTCTAATCCAGCTCCCTTCGGAGCGATTGCGGCAAAAAGAGAAGATCCCAGAAAACACATTACAACTTTGCATAAATAAATTCCCTAAGAATGCAAATCGGATGTAATTTAGAATTTGCTTATTTTTTTTTAAAGTTTTTTACACCATCTTCCCGCTTTCTGTTAAAAAAAAAAACTTTTGTTGTTGCTATTTTCATTTGTCTACCCAGGGCCAGGAAAACCGAGAGTGTTGGCAAAAAAACACACAAAACTTGTCCCTCAGCACAAATATCACTGACCCAGTTTGAAAGTAGTTTTTCGTAGAGTATTTTGAAATGCAGAGCAAACCAATTTGCACCATTTCAAGTATAAAACTTTTTCGGTTCACAACTAGGTACTGCTACTTTGACGATGAAGAAAAGCAAAACCAACGAGCGACGACTACGGCTATGACTACACATAAAGTGTTGCACTAGCCTATTTGAGAAAGAGAGAGTGAGAAAGTTCCATCTAGGAGCAGAACATCAACATCATCACGAACAGCTCTAGAACACCAAAAACCATCATCATCACTTGCAGCCAGCAGCAGCAGCAGCAGAGCAAGCAAACTTATATTTTCTTTCAATTGCATGTTTAGCTGCGAATTGCTTTTGGCCAAACATTTTCCAACGTGATAAAGTTCGCAACAACAACAACAATAAAAAGCAAAAAAAAGGAAAAGATTGTTATACGTAAAAACAAAGTTTCGCCCTTTTAGTTGATTTGCATATAGGAGAGGCGAACAACAAGGGTTTTCGAATATTAAAATAACTTACCCCAACTGATGTCCTTTGCAGTGTTTTGCATGTAAAATGAAAGTTCTGTAAACAAAAAAAGGAGTAGAAAATTATTTTCAATAAATTTGACGGCACTTTGACAGAAAACTTTGATTTGATTTTTTTTTTTTTGTATGTTCAAGGTAAGGGCAAAGTCAAAAGCCAAAACAAAAATCTGAGAGGAATATTGGCAAAAAGTTAGTGATTGAGTGTATCCGTTTATGTTATGACAGGAAGTTGATATGGGGTTTCGAAATGTTGATCTTGAAGGCATGCACCTAGTAAATTATTCATAAACCCTTAACCATCTGGTAAAACTGTAAGCAGATTGAGTTGGTATGTATCGGGTTTTCCAATAAGGACTCAACTACTTTTTTATTTTTTTTAACGCAAACCATTTGAGATAATTCAAAAACGTTATAATCGGCTTCAAACTACAATTAGAACATTTATGAACTTGAATTCTTTCAAATGGCCTCCGCGGGCTCAACATGCCCGCGTTGAGCTCAATCGGACGCCGTGGAATTCATTAATTTTTATCATTACGAACTACCGAACGTCAGTTACATTTTCGACACTTTAACCAATTCATTGTCTCACTGACACGGCAACATCACACAATGAATAATGTAGACCCAAGTTTTCGCACTAAACTTGTTATTGCCTGTCTTCTAAGGCGAGATTAAGACCGAAAATTGGAGTTACGGCTCTGAAAATTGCTCTGAATTTTGGTAGAAAATTTTTATAATTAACGGACGTTGCTCGGTTGTGTATTTTACAATAAAGAAAATGTTTACTGAATAAATTGACAGTGGCACTTTGAGGATAAGTGAAAGGGTGCGTTCACAAATTAAACTTAAAGATGTCAAGTCTCTTTTGGAAAATCGTTTACTATTTAAAAGCCATGATCTGTGTTAAAAGAGTAGGAAAGGCAAGAAAGAAAGGCTGCGTTTAATAGCATGGATATTTTGGGATTAAGACTGTGTTGTACTTTAGATAAATTGTATTTGAATATACTTCTTCTTAATAAATTATTTTCACTTACATCAAGGGGTTTTGAATACCCTTCTAATGTAAGGAAAACAAGAGAGATTTTAGTAGGAGACAGCGATGCAAATTGCTCTCAAATCCTTGCACACTGTAATGATGCAAGGAAAAAACGGTTTTAGGTAAAGCATTTCACATTTGGGTCGAGCGACTAAAATAATAATCTGAACATGATTGGTGAGCTGATGAGCACTCCTAGCGAGGTGGCTGTTGCAGCTAAACTGTTTCAGCGTAGAAATGCAACTGGATATTTTACAACACTACTGTTTGCGAAAAAAGCTTTTGAAAAAGATTGAGACAACAAACGCTTCGACGATGTTCAAGAGAATAAACCAAATCTACAATTGAACTATCACATATGTCTTAACACTCTGTTTTGTATAATGTCAAGTAAGCGCAAAGGAAGTTGGGAGCACCTGATCAAAATTAATATGAGGAATGTAGAAACTCTAATTATGGAGAGATGTAGACTTTATAAATAGATGCCAGAAGAGGTTAAAAAATTGCCTACACCGTTTTAAAAACCTTAGCATTTAGCAGCGTTTTTGACAACTTCAAATATGTGGTCATTCTAACGAAGATCGGAGATCAATGCTACCGACAGCATTGGGTTCTCGAAGCATTGAATTCAGATAGATTTTTACAATTCCAAGTAGCAACACTGCAAAGCTTTGAATTCAATGTGCGAATCATACGCAACTGTTCCAGTCCAACATCCGAAGAGAAGGGCGTCAATTCGGAAACGAATAGGAAAAGCTGAGCAAGCAATTCAGATGATTAAAAGCTTCAGACAAGAAATCAATAACAATCATTGAGAAAAAGAATCGAAGATAGAACGGAGTTATGAGGTACACCATTTATAAAGTGGGTATAAGACTTGAAACCATCGAATACAACTTGTATAGAACAGTATGAAAGGTAGTTTCGAATCCAACGAAGAAGAGACTCATCGATAGCAAAAACAAGGCACTTTTGATAAGAGAACCTAATTCCAAACTCTTTCAAATGCTTTAAAAATATCAATTGATATAATCATAAATTCTTCAAAATAGTCTAAAAATCAGTTCCACTTTTCAATGAGGTAACCTCTCAAATCACTTTTGGACTTTTTGCTCCGAGAACCCTACTGTCTGTCATTAAGAAGCAATCATTCTTCAATAAATTAAATGAGTTGACGGTTTATCAAAGTTTCCATGACCATGTTAGTGCAATTCGACTGTGATTGGAAGAATAGGAAGATTCGTTTTTTTAAAGGATGGGCTTCTTCTCGGGAAGAGCCCAGAAGAATAGTAAAGATAGAAAAGCTTTAGCAGTGATGTTGTCAGCTTAGAAGAACATCTTTTCAAAATGACAATCCAACATCTAATCATAACTAGCGGATTTATATACATATATTGGAACCTTTGAAGACTCTCGCAGCCGAGCGAGAACGAAAAAAGGATCAACTTCATCACGGAATTTACAGGCTTAAGCTCAGGTGTCAGATAGTGTTGAGTTAGCAGCAAATTAAGCTGCCAGCAAATTATTGAATTGAACCTACATACGGACAGATGGCCTTTGGAACCGATGACATGGTGGATTGCTTAGTGTTCTTTACAAACGGTAACAGTAACAGTTCTAAACAAAAAAGGTTTTGCCTCTGTATACGAGCATTGCAGTTATTTCTGACCCTTTTGAACAAATTGCGGTTTGATACTGTGTAGGATTGTCTTTATAAATTCAAAAACTTCTTTCTCTGTCCCTAACCGCCTCTTTATGGCTCGAATCGAACCACGAATTCTCTTTGAGGATAATACTTTTAGTTCTGTGAGGATCAAAGTTTCTCATGCCGTTGAGATATCATATCAGCTGATGCGTCAACGTTTCCACCGAGAAGGCACAATAACTAATTGATATTTCTAAAGAAATTATTCAGGAGCCTGTAGTACAAAAATATAAGTGCTTTTAATACAAGTCAACTATGACAATACTAGGAATTTTTTCTAACACAAAATTACAAATTTCCCTTATCTTTTACAACTGTCATGAACAGAATTCTACAAGTTGATCTTTACTTGTAGATTTGAAGGTAGATGTTACAGGCCCCAGGTCTTCCCAATCGGCTTTCTCCTATTGCCATATAGTTTGTTAGCGTGACGGCATACGTAAAATCTACCCATATGACATAATGGTCCAGTTTGCCAAGAGTAGATGATTCTTTAACCCTTAATTATTCGTAATGACATGTGAGGAAAAGGTTATGAATATTGGCTGCATGGCCTTCAATGCCGGAAACCCAAGTAGGCTCAATGATAAGCTGAACCAAGTGATTCCATTCAGTCAAAATCTTAACATATCCACTTTCGGCTGATGTCTGGCCAGGATGTTGCATACAGCTAGAATTGTGTACATTGAAATCACCGGCAATTGCGATTTCAGTGTGAGGATAATGGGAAATAGTTCTTAGTATTGAGACAGAAGCGGATTAAACAAACTCGTTAAAAGCAGAAGTGCTATCTTAATTTATTGATATGTACTTCTAGAAACAAACTAATAATGGATAAGATACTTATGGATGAAGAATTCGAATCACACGAAGTTGATGTTACAGTTGGACGAACGAATTTGGGTTGAGGTTGGTAAGCAACACCATACCGAATATGGTTGGCGAAATCGTAAGACAACTGATAGTTAACCCACACTATTAGGGTCTTAGCTCTTCGCTGAACGAAAGGAATTCAAAGGGATAGCTGTGTGCATAGGGTTAATTGAAAAACAATAAGCATTTGGGCACTCTATTAAGACTTGACTTCCGTAAACACAGACAACTAAGCACTGCTTGCCAGCCGCTTCTTACCAGCGACTGGCAGTAGCAGCAATCCGCAAAAGCGTCATTAAATTTCGATAGAAATAAAGTACCGGTTAGCAATTTTAGTTTTAAAGGAAATTGGTGACAAGTGTCAAAAGATATTCTGCATCAATTACTAGAAACTGCATGGAACCTTTGTAGACTGAAAAGATTTGTTTTAAATTAAGACAACTAATTAACTCAGCCGCCCGATTGAATTGAAAAAAAAACTGTAAGTCACCTAAATTCCTTACTGATTGTTTAGCAAGTACTATTAATATCTTACCACTGGTGGGGGATGTTAAGAGGATGAGCTAAATATATAAAATTAAAAACAAAGTAACTTTCTCGTTGGCAACTTTAAAACTAATGCGGCCCAGTCAATTAATAAATTATTTTTCGTTGGGAGATACTCACTAGACCCCGGTTCTTTAATTGAAATTCTCACTCTTCTCCTATGCCTCTGATCATTGTCCCTATAGTGAATTATTTATTGAACTCACACCTTCATTTTAAGATCTAATAAAAATGTCATGTGTAAGTGTTTGTGGTGTCTGATTGTTTTTGATTTACTTTTGGTTTCTCCTACTTCACATCAGGAAAAATAGGAGCAATCATCTAAAAGCCTCAAGACACAGAGAACAAAATATGCAAACATTTAAGCTTATTAACATACAAAGATTCTATTTTTTGCCAAACAAAAGAAAGTAATTGTACTGAAAAGTGTACTCACATTACAGAAACACGCTTATATGTCAAAAAATGCTTGCTCCTTTTTTTCTCTCCATATGTAATAGGTATGTACTCGTACCTTTATTCTGGGTTAGAAAAAAGAACCTTCTTTGAAAATTAAACACTCCTCAAAAAGATCTTGTTTTTTGCAAAATAATTTATGTGTTCACATTTCGCCTTACAAGACAACTTGTAGTAAGTAGTACGGGAGCATACCTATACCTACTCACTTTCTAACCAATCCATAACTTTTCCTTTTTATGCGTCGTTGAAAAACAACATTACGAACAACTGGCTCCTCTTTCAAATGGAAAATCCCCATGTTATCCTTGCTTATAAATATGGATAGATAGATTCGGTTTATAGCATTGACTCTTCCACATAACAACATCGTGTTAACATCTTCATTGTTATCTGAACTTCTATCTTGTGCATATAAATCGAGAATCATTAATCTTGACATTTTATCACCGCACAAAAATGGCGACTGCTGCTATTATGCGAGAGTATGTCTCAGTGTGAGTCTGTGTTTTATATGCGTTCACCTCAAGACGTAGATATAACACACACGAGAACAAGGAGTTTTCATTTCATGCGGTTGTCTTATGGGAGAATGTTAATATAAATGAATCAAGTTTTAATATTGTGTGTGGGAATAGAATGACTCTATATAGGACCTGGACTCTACTACAGACTTACCTAATACGTCTTTTGGGGGTGGGTTATTTATAGGTAGTGATGTGTCAAAAATTAGCAGAAATAAGTAGCGCAATAACATCGTATAATTTATAAGGAGACCACGAAGTCAAAGGACTCCAAGGAGAATGGAATCCCAGGGGGAGGCGAACGCCAATGACTAATATATGTCGTTAAACCCGGAAGAAGAAATTGTTGCAGATAATGGCAAAAATAGAATATTAGTGGTAAAAGAAGTGCTGTGATTCAATAACAATAACGACCATTTGGGTAAAGGCTCAGATGTTTATGTGGTCATAAACTTAATTGGAACCATGATTAGTTTGTTTTTGGTTTGTGGGGAACGACATGCTGTTAATACTGCAAGAAGACAGTTCAAAGTCTTCCTTTTCAACTATGTTTCGCCTTTTAATGATGTTCATGATCGGAGTCATTAAGGGGACTGTACTACCTTTGAACGTACAACAGCGATTACCTTACGGCGGCGACTTAATTACGAATGAGAGGAGAAGTTATCCTTAATTTGGATTAAGTAGGTATTCACACACCTTTCGTGAAAATATGTTTTCTGTCTATTTTTCGATATTGAAAAGTAAATCTTTTCACTGCCGACAAATTATTCCAAAATATAAGGTGACGAACAAACCACTATATGCACCCATAGCATGACATTGAAACGCCCGAAAAACAGAGTCTGGTAAAACATTCCACATTCGGGTGGTGCAAGAATAATATCAATGTAAAACTGATAAGCAGTCCCAGCGAAGAGTGTAGGAAGAGTAGAGAGAGATCGTTCAAGTTCTTAAAACTTTTTAGACGCTCCAATAATGTAGCTATGAAAGCGCTTTATATAAAATCAAACAATGCTTTTAAGGATTTATGCAAACGAAAAAAAGAACTTTTTTTTAGAAAATCAGCTTTGAATCTTATTAAAAGCTGTGATTCAAAATCTTTCTGGAAAAATGTGCGTATATCTAGAGCTTGATATTCTGGCATCCTCACTTCGAAAAACTTTTGTTGCCAGATCCAAACCAATTGTCTATAAATTTTGCACTTCCTTATGTATATATTGAAGAATTGGACTCTCCCTTTTTCAATGTTAGAGCTGCTCGCAGCTCTAAAAAAAAATGAAAAATAATAAG